>CM063508.1:87292151-87374651 GCA_032207245.1 Pardosa pseudoannulata
TATATATATATATATATATATATATATATATATATATAATAATAATAATAATAATACAGATAATATATACTAAAAGGAAACGATATTGATTTAAAATTCTAGATGTAATATGAAACATGAACAATCGATATTTTGTCATATATTCTTATAAAAATGAAATATAAATTTAAATATATATATATATATATATATATATATATATATATATATATATATATATATATAAATATATATATATATATATATATATATATATATATATATATATATATTAATCTTTATACATACGTTAACTAATCATAACTATAACTGTATGAAAGATTATAAAAACAAAACGGAATATTTCTATTGAGGGAAAAAATCGTAAAATGAAAAGGCGATATCCTTTATCATATGCTTAATTAGGGAAAAGTGTAGGTGTCTGCAAAAACATCAGGTTTATTTTACAAAAGGGAATTCATGATTTGGGGGCAATTATCGTATTGATTTGCCTAAATGTGTTTGTGCAAATTACTGCATGGAATCTTAATTAACCCTCAAAAAAGTTGATGATTCAGAAAACTAAATGTAATTTGTTCTAGTTCATCCGTTATAGAGTGACTATTTTTCATAATTTTTATGGTGGAATAAAAACGCTGATCTTTGTTTACAAATACTTCTCCTTTTTTTATGATTTGATACATCATTTCCAGACCATAATTTATAATCAATAGTTTACTGTCATACAAATGTAAAATAATGTTATAATGATTTCAGATAGTATTGTTTTTTATGAATAATTTGCTTTGTTATTCAATTTATTTAGAGGTTTTTTATTCAATGAAAAACAGAAGAATTTTTCCTCGTAAATCAATGATATAATTTATTAAAAATGTATAAATGACATTTAATTAAGTTATTTCTGTGTATCATTTGATAGCTCATTTCAGCATATTTTATATACATTTTAATACATAAAAGTTTATGTAAAAAAATCGCTAGACAAAAATATTTACTTTATTTTTATTGTAAATAATTTAGAGCCTGAAATGTCTAATAGATTTTTACATAAAAGGAGAGCTTCACATAAAAATGTATAAGCAATTTCAGTAATCTTCTCTTTAAAAAATTAACAAACTTATATTCTTGATAATGGGTGAAATAATAAAAAGCTTAAATTTTGATACTTAATTTGACGTATTATTTTAGCATCAAAACAGATTATTTACTTAATTTACAGTAAAGTGTCTCTGATAAATAGCAAATTTTCCATTTGTTAAACAAGTATAATGTGCCATCATGAGGATCAAGAATAAAGTTTTGATGGATTGTTATGGTCAAGAAAGTTTTTTGAAAGATTTTCAAATTTATTTGCTTGAATAAATCTATTGAAATTCATTGATGCGGAGTATATACATGATGAAATATGATTTATTATATACAAGGTATAAATGGGTCTAGCATTTGATTTTTGCTAGAACGTGAGTGAAAATTATGAATAATACACAGATGTAAATGGATATAGTATTCTAATTTTTGCAAGAACGTGGGTTAAAATTATAAGTGATACATAAGGTGCAAATGGATATAGCACTCTACTTTTCGCAACAATGTGTGTGAAAATGAGTTAGACACAAGATGTAGAACATTCTGCTGTTTGCAGCAACTTGGGTTAAAATTATGAGTGATACAAAAAGTGTAAATAGGTACAGCTTTCTACTTTTTGTAACAAAGTGGGTGAAAATTATGAGTAATACAGAAGATGTAAATGTGTATAGCATTCTACTTTTCACAACAACGTGGGTGAAAATGAGTAATACTCAAGATGTAGATAAATGAGTATAACATTCTACTTTTTGCAGCAATGTGAGTGAAAATTTTGAGGAATACTCAAGGTGTAAATGGGTATAGCATTCTACTTTTGGTAACAACGTGGGGGAAAATTATGAGTAATATACAAGGAATAAATGGGTCTAGCATGTAATTTTTGCTAGAACGTGAGTGAAAATTATAAGTAATACGCACATGTAAATGGATATAGTATTCTAATTTTTGCAAGAACGTGGGTTAAAATAATGAGTGATACACAAGGTGCAAATAAATGGATATAGCACTCTACTTTTCGCAACAATGTGTGTGAAAATGTGTTAGACACAAGGTGTATAAACATCCTACTGTTTGAAACAACATGTGTTAAAATTATGAGTGATACACAAGGTGTAAATCGGTATAGCATTCTACTGTTCACAACAACGTGGGTGAAAATGAGTAATACGCAAGATGTAAATAAATGGGTATAACATTTTACTTTTTGCAGCAACGTAAGTGAAATTTTTGAGGGATACTAAAGGTGTACATGGATATAGCTTTCAACTTTTGGTAACAACGTGGGTAAAATTATGAGTAATACACAAGGTATAAATGGGTCTAGCATTTAACTTTTGCTAGAACGTGAGTGAAAATTATGAGTAATACACAGATGTAAATGGATATAGTATTTTAATTTTTGTAATAAAGTGGATTAAAAAATAAGTCATACAGAAGGTGTAAATGAATATAGCACTCTACTTTTCGCAACAAAGTGTGTGAAAATGAGTTAGACACAAGGTGTATAACATTCTACTGTTTGCAGCAACTTGGATTAAAATTATGCGATACACAATGTATAAATCGGTAAAGCTTTCTACTTTTCATAACAAAGTGGGTGAAAATTATGAATAATACACAAGATGTAAATGAGTATAGCATTCTACTTTTCACAACAACGTGGGTGAAAATGAGTAATACGCAAGATGTAAATAAATGGGTATAACAATATACCTTTTGCAGCAACGTGAGTGAAAATTTTGAGTGATACTCAAGGTGTAAATGGGTATAGCATTCTACTTTTGGTAACAAAGTAAGTTAAAATTATGAGTAATACACAAGATATAAATGGGTATAGCATTCTAACTTTTGCAAGAACGTGGGTGAAAATTATGAGTGATACACAAGGTTTAAATGTGTATAGCATTCTACTCTTTGCAAAGAAAGTGGGTGAAAATTATGAGTGAAATTTATGAGTGATATTTGTTTTCGAAATTGTTTTGTAATTTGGATTTAATAATTGACTTGTGTTATTTTTATATCTCTAAAATACAAATTATAAAATTTGTATCAGTTTTAATAACAAAACAGAATAAAACAAAAAGAATTCACTAACATTTTCCTCATTTCTAAAGAATTAACAGATGAATAAAAAGAAGAGAAACATTTGGATTTTAAACACAATAATAATCTTAGTAAAAAGGTATCGTTTTCTATTATTTTCCATTATTTATTAAGAAATAAATAAAAACATTTAACTTGAAGTTAGTTTAAAATTAATGTTTTCATTTTGAATCATGACTTGTTTCAAAGTAAAATTCCTCTAAGAAGTAATTAATGATAAATCTATGTTTTTTCTATCCAAGGCGATTGTATTTTACTTTTCTTTTACTTATCGATACTTTTCTTTAATCCATATTAAAGAATCTTGGATTATAATACATAGCTATTAAATAATAAACCTTAAATTTTCTAGAATGATATACAACATTACCTTTCGACAAGATTAGTATAATTATATAAAATTAGTTTACTTTTAATGTAACCCTTAATGTAATATATAATTTTTAATCTGTAATAATGCGATCAATATTTATTTTTTAACAAATGTATTATAAATATATATTCATTTATGTAGTGTTTCGTTACAAAAACTATAGGATAACAGTTGCAAAAAAAAAAGACGCTTAGTAAAATTACCGAGTGAATTTACTGAAATGCTAAAGCAAATGTGGAATATTACAACGCGAAAAACGAGGGTTATATGAATAAAGTAAAGAAATTAGCTATACTTTACTGTATATTTGCAATGCATAATTTCAATTGTTATTTCTAACTCACAACGTCTCTATAACTTTATGAAAAAACGTTAAATATTAATTACTAACAACTTCTAATAATAATAATTTTAAGCATTTTTATAGATTGTTGTTTACAAGATGTGACTAATTATTCCACTTTAATATAATGAATTATAAATACAGCATATTCGAATGAATAATTAAACTATTATTAATAATTATTACTCTCATTAAGTTTAAAATAACAAATTTCAACGAGTAATGCGAGAAATTGTCGAATTATTTATGCTGAAATATCAAATCAATATTTATAGTAATAAAAATTAAGCTTGACAGATTTCTTACTGTCCTATTAAAAATTAGCTAACTGATATATAGGGTGTCCCAAAATGACTGCGTTTTACTAAACTTACTTAGTATTTTTACTAAAACAAGGAGCTCCCACTAATATAAACATATAGTATTCTAAAACGTAATGGACTGGTGTTATATACTTCTATAATATGCAAATACATAATCTTGCAGGAAAAGTTTTGAATTCACGCTGTTCTTTTATCATCAATCACAACTACATATCTATATGTAAAAACAGGGTTATCCAGTAATACGTTCACCACTTCCAAATGAGATACAGTTGAATCTACATATAATTCAAATGATGCGTTTGATATTTATTATATAGAAAAATTAATAAAAAAATTCGCCTGCAGGTGGCGCAGTAACACCTGTTTAATTTCATTAAGTTAAGTCAAGCTATAGATTTTTGTCCGTACATCCATCGTGCTTGCGTTGAAAAAAAACGCGCTACTGGTAAAAATGTTAAAAAAATTTTGAGCTATGTTCCTGATATTCCGGAAGACTGATTCCTTTAAGCTGTAGAAAACATGGTTCTGCTATTACAGCGTATTGTTAAACATGAAGGGGCACATATTAAGAAAATTTAATGATACTTTTTAATATTATTTAGCATTTATAAAGCATATTAAATGCATTTATCTGCATCCTCTACAGGTGGATTTTTGTACTATTTATCTCTAATAAATATCAAGCACATTATTTAAATCATCTATAGTTCTAATTGTACCTTTTTCTTACCAATATAAAGCATTCTAGACTCCTCAGAAATGGTTAACTTTTTAATGAACCTTTTAACGAACTTTTTAATTAACCTTTTAATAAATATGTATATATATATATATATATATATATATATATATATATATATATATATATATATATATATATATATATATATATATATATATATATATATATATATATATATATATATATGTATATATGTATATATATATATATATATATATAATATATATTTATATGTATATATATATATATATATATGTATATATATATATATATATATATATTATATATATATATATATATATATATATATGTATATATATATATATATATATATATGTATATATTATATATATATATATATTATATATATATATATATATATATATATATATATATATATATATATTATATATATATATATATATATATATATATATATATATATATATATATATATATATATATATATATATATATAATATATATATATATATATATATATATATATATATATATATATATATATATATATATATGTTTGTATATGTGCGGGTTGTTGTTGTTGCGAACTTCATTCGAGGGTTAGAGAATTGAATGAAACTTTTGCAACAAGGGAAACATAAGTATAAATTTAATACCAAATTAATAAAGAGTTTAGAGTTTGAAATATCACAGTTTGGGAACAGTTAGAACAATCCAGTAGACTGAACCAATTCAGTGCACAAAGCGTATAATTCATTGCTACATAGCTACCTCTATAGCATGGCCTGGAAAAGTGCAAAATGACTGTATATATATATATATATATATATATATATATATATATATATATATATATATATATATATATATATATATATATATATATATATGTGTGTGTGTGTGTGTGTGTGTGTGTATGTGTAAGTGTGTGTGTATTAATGAATAAATGATATAGCAATAATTTAAGCTCACTTGTATAAAAATTGTGTGTTTAAAGAGAGTGACCCTCTGTCTGAAATATGTTTAAAATTGTCACATAATCGGGCTACATATCATCGCCAAATTTAGATGGGAAATGTAACTTTAAACCCAAAAGAAATAAAATTATACATGTGTGTATGTGGATATATGTTTATTCTTCTGGATTCGACGTGATTCCAATTGAGTTTGTCAATAAAAGTGATATAGACAATAAATTATTTTCATAGAGATTGGAGAAAAAAATGATATGGTCGTGCAAGTTATAGTCTACATTTTTAGGTTTTATATATACCTTCTTACATTTATTTAGTAAAAATATTTCATAATGTAATGACTGAATTTATTTTATTATTTACACCAATAAAGTGATTTCAATGATATCCTATTAAAAATAAAAGCTTGAAAATAACACAGTGGGGGAGATATTTTTGGTTCTAATGTAAAAATTTTGTTTTTATTCAAATTCGATCCTACTCTGCATTAAAATTTCTTTGCTTGTACGTGAGAAGAGAAAACTCATGAAACGTAGAGAAAAAGTGTTATAACATGTGTCTGAAAACCTTATGCGTCCAGAATACGTTCGAAATATATATTCGACAATATTCTTTTTTGTCTGGGGAATTTTTTCGTATGCCTTCTAAATATTTTAAACTGAATATTTGACTGGAAACGATTTAATATTCTGTTAATACACAGGTATTCAAGAAAAATATATAATGCTTAAACCTGCAGCATCCATGTTCTATTGTTCTTGCATTGTTATAACAAAAACCTTTATAAACACTAACCATAAATTTGAGACTTGAAGTGCAATTCACATTTCCTGCTACATATTTCACAATTTCCAACATAAATGCTGTAGAGTGTTTAGATTTTTCAATAATTATACTTATTTTACTTTATTCGAGACATTACCTAAAAGTAGGTTTTTCTTATAGACTAAAGAAAAGTAAAAAAATACTATCAGTCGTATAGGAAGTCTTTGTAAAAGAAATTTAATTAAAAAGTTATCCAATTTTGCTATCTCATAAAATGTAAACTCCCACTCTCCAAATTCGCAATCATATTCACTGACTTTAAAAAAAATAGATTCATATTAAAAATAACATAAATCCTTTACCTGATTTTTAATCTTTGAGATATGGTAATTTGTACACTATATTTCGAAGTAAAGTTATGTTACATGGTATTTGTGCACCCTGTTTTAGACGTAATATTATGAAAACCAAATTTCCTGATATTTACTTTTATCCCTTTAAATACTACAGTAATTAAAACAGAGAGAGATATAAAAGCAAATAGCGTTAACACAAATAAGGGGTAAAAATAGGTTTAAAACGTGATATTAGTGGTCCACGTGCCAAATGTTTTACTATCTCGAATATCAATTGCATGTCAAAATTTAGTTTTAAATAGTTTTACAAGGTATATACATTTTTGCAAATTTTCCTCTTAAAAACAAGGTGTACTTTTTACAGAATAATTAGGGTAATTGGGATATTAAAGAAAACATTACAAGTAAAAGAGCTATAAATTAAAATTTTCTGGGATTAATATACAAATTTCCCGGGTATAAAAATGAGTATGTACTTGTTTTAAATATGAATGGGAGTTTTTAAATTATATCTTTTCAGTAATATTGTAAATTGTGACATTTTTAAAACAAATGTGCTTTCAAAAATTGCATTTTATATATACAAATAAAACTTTTCCACAATATTCTTCATAATGTGATATAGAATGAAATGCATTCCCTACATGGTATATATTAATGGTATATTTAGAATATTTTAATAGTTTCTTTAGAATAGAGTAACACATAATGTAATATATCATTAGTTTCTAAGTGGGAATACACTTGTTTTTTATATTTTTTTATATTACTGAATATTTAAGCATTAAGAGATATTTTCATCATCTAGGATATATTTTATTTAAATAAAGACTTAAATTTTGATCTGAAGAATCAGTGGTAAATATTTGATGATGATTGTAATAAAGAACCAATAAATAAGAAGATAACTGGTATAACTGGTAGATAATATTACATAAAGAATAACATAAATTAGATTCAATAATAAATGTTTGATGTTATTTATAATAAAAAACTATTTTGTTAAGCATAAAAATGAAAGAATCATTCGCCATGGCGTGATATTCTATAGGATAGGGATATGCCTATTCATTCTGGATATTTGGTGATCAATAAATAAAACCAATTGTTGAGGACGATAATAAAGTGGACTGTATTTAAAAACGTAACAAAATCTTTAATTAAGAAAAATATGACAGGGTCATACAAGAGCATGGGCCCTGACAATAAAAATATATATCAGGGGATATATAAGAGCAATGGGCTCTAAAAAGGCAATCTCATGGGAGACGCAAACAACGGTTCGAAATTCCTAGACGGGGTCCGAACGCTCACACTCTGGATACAAAACAAAAAAAGAGGAAAGGGATACGCTGGACACAACCATTGAGCTTATGGGGCGGGGGGAACGTCGATATGTACTGAACATCCCGCCCCACCTTGAAATATTTTAAAATATTTCAATATACATAGATATACAATTAATCAAAACATACAAAAATCAATAATTAAACACACAATACATAAAAATACAAATTGAAAGGTAGATAGTAAAGATTCGAATGTATCTTCAGAAGTCTCTATTGACTTAGCTTCACCTCGAAGTGAGGCCTTAAGATAGTATAATTTTTGAGCTTCGCTCAATTGAGAATTATCTCCAATGATTGTCATAAATTGATCATAAAAGTTATGAAATTCCTCATATTTTCCGACGAATTGAGGAAGGGGAATTTCTGGTAATTTAAAACTAGACCCTTTAGAGCTCGAAACTGTTGCATTATCGGTTTTCATTTTAGAGAGGAGAAATTTCAAACTCACCTCTAATTCTTCAGCTTCTATTTCCAGTTGCTGCAATGAGTTTACCGATTCCGAAATATCTACATCTTCAGGGAGTTCGTAGTATTTCTATAGTAAGGACGAGATGCTTTCCTCGCTTTCTAATATCATATACAGTTTCTCTTGTAGCAAAAGTTTGCCTTTCTCATTCTTGGGGTCTCCCTTATATTCACTGATAAACTTAGAAATGTTTGTAATTTTAGATTTGAGTGCACCCCGATATCGGTTAAGTGCAATAAAATTCATTATTTCAATTCGATCTCTCCGCCTCGACGGACCAAATGTTGAGGACGATAATACAGTGGACTGTATTTAAAATCTTAACAAAAACTTTAATTAAGAATAATATGACAGGGTCATACAAGAGCATGGGTTCTGAAAATAAAAATATATATCAGGGGATATATAAGAGTAATGGGCTCTAAAAAGGCAATCTCATGTTAGACGCGGACAACAGTTCGACCTTCCTAGACGGGGTCCGAACGGTCACACTGGTTACAAAACAAAAAACGAGAAAAGGGACGCGCTGGACACAACCACTGCGCTTAAGGGGTGGGGGGAACGTCGATATGTACCGAATACCAATTATTAAAAGCAATCTCTATTACTGTGCCTATGATGAATTTCAAAATATTTCTTCTAGAAATAATTAATTACCAATCCCAAGTTAAACTAAATCTAGTTACTAATTTTTAACTAAAAGTTTTATATTGTAATAAATGGGACGAACAGTTAAAAAATCACACAAATGAACACATAAAATCAATTTTTATTATAGAAAACAGTGAAGAAGTTTAAATATTTATTGCATTACTAAATTCATTATCAACCACAAATTGAACTCCAACTAACACCCAATATTAACAAATCTCGAAATTTACAAACTCTAAATTATTTACCAAGCAGTCAATCATTCACACAAATAAAAACATAAAATCCTTTTATGTTATTATATTTCATTGTGTATAATACATTTTTCCTTTTCATCTTTAATTGTTACCGTATCAGCGGTTAGAACTATTATATTATCAAAGAGTTGATAGAAACAAGTAATATTTAGTTTGTTTTCTGTATTTTTCAAAAAGGGTTATTTTAAATATCATACACAGCTTCAACACAATTAAGTCATTTGTATGCAATATAAGTCTGCTTTTCAGTTTCAACGAGAAAATATAGTTTTCTTTTAAAATTACACTGAATAACCTCTCTCTGAAATATGATATATTACATCAGCGTACACAGTTGGCTCAAGGTGATCTTTCAAAGAGCAAGTATATGATCTCACGTCGGGAAACATGATGTATATCCTTCATGAATCTAAAGGATTGATATTTTAGTTTAGGAAAAGGAGAAAATATCGTTTAAAAAGTTATGCTGAAATTTATGACTCATAGATGTGTCAAAAAGTTTGAGATTTGTTATTTTTAAATTATATTTTTATAGTATAACAATATAAAAATTAAAAAAAAATGAAGTTATGTAAAATTGAATAATATATATATAGCGTTTTCTTTAAATTCGTTAATATAAAAGCTTGTGATATGTTTCCAAATATGATAATTTATGGGTCGAATAGATTTCATATATTCTTCGTAGTTGATATCGTTTTCAAGCATAATACTCTCTTCAAATATCAATTTAGAAACTTCCATGTTTTACCCTATTACCTCAAAAAAGTTTTAGTGCTAATCGCTTTTGTTCTGATGCAATTATGTAATAAAAACCAACAGTTAATGTTATACTTAGATATATTTATAAGTTTCTTAAACTAAAAATGAAGTCAAACGATAGCTGAATGGTTAGGTTGCTGGCTTTTAGTACCGGAGTTCATGAGTTCGAAACCCATTATGGCATTGATGTCCATAGCCGTTCGGAATCGGCTTTAAGCAGTAGGTTCCGGTCTCATTAGCAATCGTGTTGCAAAAAGTAGACGGTAGGACAACGGTCACACTGGTTACAAAACAAAAAACGAGAAAAGGGACGCGCTGGACACAACCACTGCGCTTAAGGGGTGGGGGGAACGTCGATATGTACCGAATACCAATTATTAAAAGCAATCTCTATTACTGTGCCTATGATGAATTTCAAAATATTTCTTCTAGAAATAATTAATTACCAATCCCAAGTTAAACTAAATCTAGTTACTAATTTTTAACTAAAAGTTTTATATTGTAATAAATGGGACGAACAGTTAAACAATCACACAAATGAACACATAAAATCAATTTTGATATAGAAATAAGTGAAGAAACTTAAACATTTATTTCATTACTAAATTCATTATCAACCACAAATTGAACTCCAACTAACACCCAATATTAACAAGTCTCGAAATTTCCAAACTCTAAATTATTTACCAAGCAATTTGAGGTTAGTTTATCATTCCCATAAATAAAAACATAAAATCAATTTATGATATTATATTTCATTGTGTATAATACATTTTTCGTTTTCCCCTTCAATTGTTACCGTATCAACAATCGGAACTAATATATTAGCAAAGAGTTGATAGAAACAATAATATTTAGTTTGTCTTCAGTATTTTTCAAATAGGGTTATTTAAAATATCATACATAGCTTCAACACAATTAAGTCATTTGTATGCAATATATATCTGCTTTTCAGTTTCGACGAGAAAATATAGTTTTCTTTTAAAATTACACTGAATAACCTCTCTCTGAAATATGATATATTACATCAGCGTACACAGTTGGCTCAAGGTGATCTTTCAAAGAGCAAGTATATGATCTCACGTCGGGAAACATGATGTATATCCTTCATGAATCTAAAGGATTGATATTTTAGTTTAGGATAAGGAGAAAATATCGTTTAAAAAGTTATGCTGAAATTTATGACTCATAGATGTGTCAAAAAGTTTGAGATTTGTTATTTTTAAATTATACTTTTATAGAATAACAATATAAAAATTTAAAAAAAAATGAAGTTATGTAAAATTGAATAATATATATAGCGTTTCCTTTAAATTCGTTAATATAAAAGGTTGTGATATGCTTCCAAGTATGATAATTTATGGTTTCGAATCGATTTCATATATTCTTAGTAGTTGATATCGTTTTCAAGCATAATACTCTCTTCAAATATCAATTTAGAAACTTCCATGTTTTACCCTATTACCTCAAAAAAGTTTTAGTGCTAATCGCTTTTGTTCTGATGCAATTATGTAATAAAAACCAACAGTTAATGTTATACTTAGATATATTTATAAGTTTCTTAAACTAAAAATGAAGTCAAACGATAGCTGAATGGTTAGGTTGCTGGCTTTTAGTACCGGAGTTCATGAGTTCGAAACCCATTATGGCATTGATGTCCATAGCCGTTCGGAATCGGCTTTAAGCAGTAGGTTCCGGTCTCATTAGCAATCGTGTTGCAAAAAGTAGACGGTAGGATCTTGTTCGCCGTGTTCATAGGTTGTTTGTGACAGACTCAGTTTCATTTAACCGTTATCTTGTAGATACGGGAGCTGAAGTTTCATGTGTACCAAAATCCTTTATAAATTCCTGCAATCATTCTTCTACTGCATCTAAGCTTATTTTATTTGCTGCGAATGGTTCGCCCATTAAAACATACGGTACAGTACTTTTACAACCTGACCTCAATCTCAGAAGAAAATTTCCTTGGCCATTTGTTATAGCCGATGTGCAGAACCTTATTATTGGCATGGACTTTTTGCAGCACTTCGGACTCCTTGTGGATGGAAAATCACGCTGTTTAGTCGACCCTGAAACAAAACTTGCTTCCAGTGGTTTTATTTGGAAAGGTAATTTTAAGGAAATTCATGTCTTAAACGACATTTCTACTCAATACACCAGTCTTTTGAGTAATTTTCCGGCTTTAATCGGAAAGCGAAAAGCCCCTTTTGGCTTGAATAAAACAAAAATTTTCCACCATATAGTTACGAAAGGACAACCTGTATTTTCTCGCCCTCGACGACTTAACCCTTCTATGCTGAAGGTAGTCAAAGCGGAATTTCAAGTTATGCTCGAAAAAGGTATAGTCAGGCCTTCCAAAAGCCCATGGTCTAGTCCTTTGCACATGGTGCAGAAAAAGTCTGGCGATTGGAGACCATGTGGGGATTATCGACGTTTAAATGCCGTTACCACTCCAGATCGATATCCTCTCCCCCATATTCACGATTGCACTCAAATGTTGGCTGGAAAAAACATATTTTCTAAACTAGACTTATTACAGGCTTATCACCAAATACCTGTAAATCCTGATGATGTCGAAAAGACAGCTATAATTACCCCTTTTGGTTTATTTGAGTATCTTTATATGCCTTTTGGGCTACGAAATGCCGCACAGACATTTCAGAGGTACATTAACGAGGTACTTATGGACCTCGATTTTGTAGCGTACCTTGACGATATACTCGTTGCTTCGTCATCAGAAACCCAGCACCTCCAGCATTTGAGGGAAATCTTTACCAGATTAGAAAATGCGGGATTACAATTGAACCCTGCTAAGTGTATTTTTGGCCAGAGTCAAGTACAATTTTTGGGTTGTCAAATAACCTCAAACGGAATTTCTCCACTGCAAGATAAAGTTGAAAATATTAAAAATTTTCCCATTCCTAAAACTGTAGCAGAACTTCGTAGGTTTTTAGCTATGCTAAATTTTTATAGGCGATTTTTGCCGAATGCTGCCATGGTACAGGCTCCACTTACCAGCTATCTCAAAAAAGCAAAGAAAAAGGATAGTACCCCAATTGAACTTAACAACTGTGCACTAGATGCATTTATAAAATGTAAAAAGGATTTAACTGATATAGCACATTTAGCTTATTTTACCGACGAAGACAGTCTCGTTTTAGTATGCGATGCTTCAAATGCCGCGATTGGTGGTGCATTACATGCTCGCAAGTCAGAAGGTGTAGTTCCTTTAGGATTTTTTTCACGTAAATTGCGTACTTCCGAAAAGAACTACAGCACGTATGATCGTGAATTGCTAAGTGTATACTCGTCCATAAAATATTTTCAGCATATCCTGCAAGCTCGGCAGTTCACTGTATACACTGATCATAAACCTCTCACTTACGCCTTCATGCAGACTAAAATTGAATCTCCCCGCCAAATACGCCAGTTAAATTACATTTCTCAATTCACTACAGACATAAGATTTGTGAAAGGAAGAGATAATGTAGTCGCCGATGCTTTATCGCGGTTGGAAACTATTTCTGTCGCATCTGATATTGACCTTAATTTTCTGGTCAAAGAACAGAGACAGGATCCGGAATTACAGCTTTTGTTAAGTAGTAAAAATACATCACTTGAACTGAAGCCCATGAACTTTGAGGGTAATGTAGAATTATATTGTGACGTAGCACACGGTAAAGTTCGACCTTACATTCCTTTAACTTTACGAAAGTCAATTTTCCACAACTTGCACAGACTTTCCCATCCTGGTGTTCGTTCCAGCATAAATCTCGTTCGTAATAGGTACATATGGCCCTCACTCAGAAAAGATGTATCTCTCTGGGTAAAAACTTGTATCAACTGTCAAGAGGCAAAGGTACACAGACATGTTAGGTCGCCTATTAAAAGTATTCCGATCCCCTCCACCCGTTTTAAGCATATCCATATCGACATTGTCGGACCTCTTCCCATTTCTGAAGGATCACGATATCTGCTTACTTGCATTGATAGATTCACAAGATGGCCCGAAGCTTTTCCTATGTCCGATATGCTTGCGGAAACTGTGGCAAAACATTTCTATAATGGATGGATCGCTCGCTTTGGAGTACCGCAAACAGTAACGACAGACCAAGGTAAACAGTTTGAGTCTGCCCTTTTTCTATCTCTGAACAAATTGCTAGGTATTCAAAGAATCCGAACCTCGCCTTACCACCCAGCATCCAATGGGTTTATCGAAAGATGGCACCGTTCTCTCAAACAGGCACTCAGAGCTCACGGTAAGAACCGATGGACCGATGTTCTACCCACCGTCTTACTAGGACTCCGATCAGCTTTACGTGTTGGATCCGACCATTCTGCTGCCGAAATGGTATACGGCACTACATTACAACTACCTGGTGACATGTTCATCTCAGAGTCGTCACAAAAGAACATAAACGACAGTAAATTCGTCGTGCTTTTACGCGATGTAATGAATAAACTGATTCCTGTTCCAGCTTCCAACCACAATACTGCTACCCCATTCTATGTTCCAGAGTCCCTCAACACATGTACGCATGTCTTTGTTAGAAACGACGCTATTCGTCCTTCTTTGCAACCTCCTTATGATGGCCCTTTTAAAGTCGTCAAGCGATATGCTAAAACATATTTAGTTGATATAAAAGGTAGAAACCAGATAATAAATATCGATAGATTAAAACCTGCCTTTCTATATAAAGACTATTTTCGGCCAACGATCCTTCCCCAGACTATGCCACTAGAACAAAACAGTTCAGTTGAGCATACTCAACCTTATACCACAAGGTATGGTAGAAGGGTTCGTTTTGTGTTGCCAAGTGTTGGTGCCTCATGAACTCCGTTCTCTTTGGAGGGGGAGTAATGTGGTGTCCACAAATTATAATTTTGTTACAGCTAATTATTTGTATTGAGTATGCAAAGTTTTCACAAGCGGCAAAAGATCTGCGTGCGCAGACGCGTACTTCACAGCTACCGGCCGCCTTATAAGTTGAAGCCTGGCGAGAACGAACGAGGAGTGAAAGGCGCGGCGTAACTAAGTCGTTTCTGAAGAAGAAAGCATTCTCGCACGGCTGTCGAATCCAAGTATTTCGCCCTCGGAAGCACTTCTGATCCAGCTTGCTTCACAAGAACGTTCGCCTTCAATTGCATGCTGAAAGCAATAGTATCGACCCTTATTTGCTTTGTTTCTTCCATTATTATTTTATTTTTCACGTCAGTCTCAAATTAAAATAATTTTAACGAAAGCTTATTTTTTTTTGAGTTTATTTTTTGTTTCGCTACAGCAGTAGCATTACAGTGGTGCAAACACTCACTACAGACTCTAAACTAAAACAAATCTACACTAAACATGAAATGGCACCGGTGGTAGAGTTTTGTATAAAACCATCTCTCAGTTGAGAGGAAGTTTTCAATCCCACAAAATACATATTTAAAAAGTAGATTTGGGGCCATTTAGTCTTTGAGTCATATTCGTATGATATAATGTACTCGTTACTAAATATGCTTATAATATAAAAAAAACAAATCATGTAATTTAAAATTTAAAACTACAGTGGACACTAAGGTTATCAAAATCTGCTAGAAAATTATCTATATTTTTACCTCATTCATTTAGGATACTTAACTAAGAATAAGTATCAAATTTGGTATATAAATATCCTTCATCTTATAATTTATATAAGTATTACCACAGTTACTAATAATAGCCACAGGCACGGATAATAGCAATTTTAAATATTATTCAAGAAATAAATTTCAATTTTTATAATTAGTTTAACATTTTTAATCATTATATAACTTTTATGTTTATCGACAAATTACTTTGGAAGGTTGAAATTTTAGTTAACATTCATTTAGAGAGGCTAAAATCTAGTTCTTCTAAAATTAAACAATTTTTATACTTTTTGGAGCAGGATTAAGTGATATTAAACTATTTTATATGTTAATTGCAAATGTTTATTCTAACAGTTTTTACATCAAGAATTAAATTGTATCCTAAAAAAAACCTCTATTCTATCTAATGTGAATAGATATGGAACCTTTTTATTAATGCCTTTTTTGAAACATTTATTAAATAATACCTTTTAAATTCATTCAGATATTACTTTGAATTTGTAACATAAACATATTGCTAGTAACATAGTAAATTTTCAAACAGGTTCGTTAAAAACAAAAATATATAAAGGTTGGAAGCCCAATATCCCATAAAATGGACAATAAAATTTATGAGATAAAAACTCTGAAGATTAAAAATTCGTTTTTGGTGCAATGAATTTTCAATAAAATCTACGGATTCAAACTGACACCATTCTGGGATGCCTTAACATGTGCCACATATGCTGCTGAAATAATCAAGGTCAAATAACAGTTTCACGGTAAAATTTCACTAAATATTCTATAAGCATAAAATAAGTATTAATATTCTAACCGAAAAGGTTTTTAATCATCGCATTAAAGTGAAATAAAGTTACGATAAAGTTAAATAAATTAACGATATCTCAGGTTCTGAGGTACTTCACGGCCTCCACCGGTATACATCTTGTATGAAACAGCATCGGCATTAGTCGCATGCAAGATGCCCACAGTTCGGAGATCTCTGATTTCGAGAAATGTATAATTATTGGGTATCACAAATGTGGCCGATCCTTAAGGGACATATGTAGAGATTTGAAGTGCTCAAAATCGACAGAGGCATATGGGATTATGAAGTAGAAGGTGAGCGGTGATTATCGGAATGTGCCCCGAGTCGACAGAACAACGAAACTGGAAGATAGAGACCGACGAGTGCTGTCCAGAGAAATTCGGAAGAACCACACCCAACTGATGGCCTTCATACGCGAGGAGTTTCAACAGGCATCTGGGAGTATTGTTTCAAGGAATACCATCCGTAAGGAAACACATTTGTTTGGTTTTCATGGTCGTGCTGCTACCCATAAGCTTTTGATCACAAAGTCCAACCACTCTGCTCGGTTAATGTGGTGTAAAGCACATCGAAATTGGACCGTAGATAAGTGGAAACGGGTAATTTGGAGCTCCGAAACAAGGTCCACCCTTTACTGTTCAGATGGCAGGGTCTGGGTCTGTTGTCTGCCTGCAGAACGTCTCTTGCCAGAATGCATTGTTGCAACAGTCAAGTTCGGCGGAGGTGGAATTATGGTCTGGGGGTGTTTCTTCTGGTATGGACTGGGACCTTTGGTACCGGATCATGGTAAGCTCAACGCCGATGCCTACTGCCCTATTTTGGATGACAATGTGCTTCTTATGTTGTGGCACTTTTAAGGGTTGGACCCCTGTTACTTTCAGGACTAGAATGTCAGTTGTGATGTTTCGAGGTTAAACAAGGCTTGGTATGGCGTTAATGGAGTTCATCGAATGGACTGGCCTACCCAGTTTCTGACTCGATAGGGTTCAGGTCTACCAGACCTGAACCCTATCGAGAAACTCTGGGACGAGTTAGATCGCCAAGTTAAGATATGCACGACCCATCCAAAATCGGTGAAGGAACTTGTATGTCTACTCCAAGCCTGATGGAAGACGATACCACTAGCTGTAGTACAAAGTCATGTAGAGAGTATGCCCCGGACGGTTCAAGCTGTAGTTGCCTTCCGTAGAGACGGTAAAAACTGTTGATTTTGAATAAAGTTAGTTTTTATCTTCTATCACAGGTGTCTAAATACATATGGGTAAACAGTGTATATGATTTCATGTGTTTGTTTTTCACAAACAAGAATATTTTTATTTTATCATATGATTTTCATAATAATATTTTAGAACGATTTGTTTTCTATGCTTAAGAAAAAATGTGTTTTATTTAGGTACTTTAAAAGAACAATATCTATCATAATATTCTCATAATTTAACATTAATTTATTTGGATTCTATAGAGACCATTTCGATCGAACTTTAAGATAATTCTCAAACTTCACATAAATAAAGATGTTTAACGCTCTAAAAATTAAGATATATTATCTCAACTTTGTAAACGGATTCTCAATTCATAACTTCGTATTTTTCTGAAATCGTAGTTTCTTCAGCTTGTAAATATCATTAATTTCAATTACAAGAAGAAGGATAGCACTGTTTACTTTTATGGCAGATATATATGAAATTTGTTTCTCACTAGTAGGAGTGATTTAAATAAATATTAGTCCCCGTTAGGAAGGCTAGAATCATTTAAAAGGAAACTAAATTAGAAATATAGACACACAATTTTATTAGTCAAATACATTTTTGTAAAAAATTTCTTTTAACCTAATTTTATTGAAAGAAATTTAAAGAAATTTTATGAAATTTAAAATGGTACATTATTAAACATTCATAGTAATATTAATCAAGCAAAATTAATATAGCCGAAGAATGTTATTTATAAAAATATTTTATATAACTGTTGTGTAGAAAATATTGGTACAGAATTACATTATATTATTCAAATGTAAGAAGTGTGAAATAGGTTTGAATAAATATATTGCTAAATGATAGTAAAACGTCTTAGAAACTACATTTTAGTTCGAGCATCTATGGTTTATAGGAATATAGTTTTTATGCAGTTTTAGATGCATTGAAACTCATAATTTTTATTTTATTGCAAAACATATCATTTGTATGTTTAGAAATTTTAGACGTAAAACCAATGATGAAGCCCAATTAATTGGTATTAAAACTTAAGTTACAAGATTTCTTTTTACAGTAAATGCAAGTGTAATTAAAAGTAGAAAATTTCACAATTTGTAAAACTATCAACTTTGTATGTGGAATTCTAATTTTAAAAGAAAAAACATCAGCCTCTGGGGTTGCAGTTAGAATAACTGAACAGAATCGTTTTAAATGATGAATTGAGTTGGAGGACCATTGGTAGGCTAGAACCTGAGAAGTTACAATTGGTAGTAGCTAAAGTGTCACATATGGTGGTCTCTAGATTACGATAACTCTTACAGGCAAATGATACTAAGTCTTAGAAGAGTGGTTCTAAGGTACTCAAGAATTACAATACATTCGGAAGAACGGGATTTGGCATTAGATACACAGCACTATAAATGTGAATGCTAGGAAGCTCTCTCAAGATCTTACTGTTGTCACTGAAACACTGATACCAGGTAAAATTGTCGTCCAGGCTAGCTGAGAGGAGTTTTTACGCCTGGAGACTAGTGGTATGTGTTCCAGTGTGTCTTGCAGCTTCACGAGTATGCTCCTCTATGCTGGAACCACTCTGTTGAGCAGTGATAAGTCGAGTTTCTGCAAAAGAAGTAATTATTGACGCGTTTTCATCTCTGGAGGACATTGGAGCCATTATCACCCTGTAAATATCAAAGAAATGCACCGCTTTGGTGGTACTGGCATCCTTGTATGATACGGGATTATCGATTAACATCTCTGCAGGAACTGTAAAAGAAGAACGAGATAGGACTAATATTTTCGAATTGTACATGTGTCTATTTTGATTTACAGTGGCACACTAATTTGATTTTTAGGATGATATCACCTGATCAAACAGTACTGCACTTGTTGACATTTATCTGGAAGAAGTAGGTATTATCACATAGTAGTGTTGTGGCAAGCGAGATCTCCAAACCTTAGAATCAAAGAGCATTTGTGATATGCACTAGAATGAGCCATTTCATGTCTACAACTTCCCTTAAGAAACCTCTGTTAAAATCTGCAATTTTATAAGAATGGAGATAACTGTCCTAACCGTTCATAATAACACAATTACATGTGAGAGATCAATGTGACGCTTATATAGCTGTACAAAGTGGCCAAATCAAAAGTAACAATAAAGAGTTATGTAGTACAATAGTTTGAGAAACATTGCTCTTATTTCAGTATCAGTATACATTATATTCCTGCTCAACTATTTTTATATAATTGCTTACCGTACTTCACGCATTTGAAGTATGCCAAATTTACATGCATCAAACATTTTTTTTTTCGAAATTATCTCATATTTTATGCTTGTAATCTTAATTTTGTACACTAGTGTAATTTTTTTCTATATTATTCTTCATTCTTTTAAAATGAATCTATTACTCAGAATATTTCAAACTTAATATTTTCAAAGTGTTTACACTTTTTTTAAGCTTTTAAATTTTTATTTTATGTCACAAATAAAGTGATTTCGCGTTAGTGTTTATGCATAAATATCTGCTATATCAAATTTTGAGCTATAATTTTTCAAAAAAGATGATAATTATCTACATAATTTGAAAATTGGATAGTATTTATCCTTCATAAAAAAACACAAAATAGATAAATGTAAAAAATGAATATTTTTTATAAATACAATATTTTTTTTACTTTCCTGAAAACCTTTTTTAAATCAAATAACTCCACAATAACCTAAATCATTTGAATTCTTTAGAGATTTTTCTGGTTTAGTGGTCACATACGTATTTGTCTGAAACAACAAGCTTAGAATTACGGTGGCTAGCTAGAATTACGGTGGTCTTTGTATACCCAGAATTACGGCGGGTGTCATTTTGACCCCTTGATATGATATCTGCATATTTCTCTATAAGATATAATATATTTGTGAAAAATAAATTAAAATAACAAATTATGACAACTACAGCTTGTTTTTAAAAATATATAGACTTTGCAGGTATGTAGGATAAACTAAACGATTAACTACGTTCTCTCCTAAACTTTGATCAGTTGGTTTCATTTCATCTTTTCCTAAATATAGAAATCCATTTAATAAGTATTTTGTCCTAACATCTACTGCTAGCCAAAATTGTATTCTGAATTTATCCAGCTTGTTAGGCATATACTGCAAAAAACGGCATATTATTTTTGTAGGGAATAACTGTTCATCAAATGTAATGTTTTCATTTGGTTTGTAGCAAAGCTTACAGTTTTCTATAAAAGTATTCCATACCTCAGATATTAATGTAAATTTATCACACTGCAACCGTGAAGATCTTGTTAGTTTATTTTCAAAACGAAGAAATTTCATGACTTCCGAAAATCTATCTCTACTCATCGTTTTATGAAAAAACTTTGGTCCCCAAGTCTTGCACCATAAACTAAGAATCGTTAAGCCCCTGGCTGCTAATGCCCCCTTACGTACAACAACGCTATGAATGTTTCCAGTTCTTCTAATAAAATAGTGAAAGAGTCATTATGAAGTTTACATTTGTCTTCAACATCAGCACATTCCTTTATGTCGCGTAAATTTTTTCATTTATTATTAACTTCCATGAACTAAGAGCTTTACCATAACAAATGTGATGTTTAGCATAGGATGTCGGTCCTGCATTTTATCGCAAGATATTTTGCAAAGGTTGCAAAGGTTGCAAGAAGTATTTGGAGTATTTTCTACTTTCCATACAGTTCCAGCCCAGTGTTATTCTGAATTACGTTGAATTTCATATTAACTTTTGAGCGTTTTTGAGTTCCAGCTTAGGTACGGAAGAACTTAAAATCTTAGAAACAAATCCATTTTTACTTTCAGTTGAGCTAGTGTATAATATTGCCTGATTACTCTATAATAAATTCAGTATCACAAGATGTTTCATCTCCATCTTTATCTATAGAATATTTTTCGATTTCAGAACCGGAATCAGCATCAAATAGTTCTTGCGTCAGTTTCACGATTTCTTCATAAATTAGTCATTTTCTACGCGCCATTAGTACGTCACTATAATAAATTCATGTAAATAGAATAAAATTTTCCACTTATTCTTGTTATGAATATTAAATAAAATACCTACGAAAAATCTACAAACGTTCAGCTCGTAATAATCTCTTTTTCTGTTTTCTTTCCACAAAGAAAAGTATTGCACATATTTCAAGTATTGTGACTACGCAGATTCACCATATTCTTTTTCTTTGTTTGTATTTTGTTTAGAAGGTGCGAATAAAAATAATTTACAGAAGTAACAGTGTTCAGATAACACAAGGGAATGTATTCACATTTCTTTTCTCTCAAAGGGGTCAAAATGACACCTGCCGTATTTCTAGGTATAATCATTTGTTAGGGCTAAAATAAAAATACGATTTTCTTGAAATCATTACTATTTCGTAAATCACAATGATTTAGGAAAAGTCAAGAAAGGATTAAGATATTTGCAAAAATATAGAAGAGCTGTCAGAGATAAAAGTTCGCTAGGTGTCAAAATGACGTAATTCTAGTGTTAATGCTTTAAAAATTAAGGTTCATTATCTGAACCTTCTTGCTATCCCTAATCATGGTTTTGATAACCTTTTTTTTCAGTTATGAATGTTATCTGTTTCAATTACTGTATGAGTGATCACACTGCGTCATGTTTGGAAGATTTATATGAAAGAAGTTACTGAAGGAATGTCTTATTATTACCATATGTGTCTATATAGGTGCACGTGTGTGTGTATGGCTAAAAATACATTTTTAATAGAATATAATTTTATAGCAATCAAGTTAAATCATTTTACCTTTATAGAAAATTTTTAAGTTTATTGCCATTAACTGCGAATGCGTATAACAATTCTAAACTATTTTCATTTTTACATTCCCTTCAAAGCTTGAAAAGTCATTTTGTGCTAAAAATATTATAATATCTGTCCTAAGTATACTATATTATTTTATGAATTATTTAGACTATAATATCATTAATTCACTGAAGTTAAAGCAGATTTAAATTATAAACTAGATTTTGAAAAATTTAAATGACTCCACGGTGAGGCAATTATATATATGTAGAATTTTGTGAATTTGGTATAGGTTTTATGTAATATATGAATATATGAATGTAATATATGAATAATATTTTAAAAACAAGACCAATAATTTTTTTGCTTATCTCTTGTTTTTTGAAAAAATTGTATTTTTCTTCATATTAAATGTTACTAGCTATCACTGAAGACAATAATTTTAAACTGACCTAATTCATTTGAATTCTTTAGAGAACCGCTGGGTTTATTGATCATTCTGAAATTTGTCAAAAAACACCAGACTTAATGCTTTAAAAATTAAGATATATTACCTGAGCCTTCTAGCTATCTCTAATCGTGCTCTTGGATCGTAATTTCGTATTTGTTCTGATATCAAAGTTTCTTCAGGTTGTAAATGTCATTTATTTCAATTACGATATGAATGATAGCACTGCTTACTTTTATGGCAGTTATATATGAAATGAGTTTCTGGAGAAATAAATGATTTATATGTTATTCCTCGTTATGGTAAACAAAATCTCTTAAATGAAACTAAAGCGAAAACATATGAATCAAATCCGTTACACAAATATATTTTTATTTCAAATAAACTAATTAAATTGCACAAGGGATATCAAACAATTAAGGAACTGGGAAGTTTTCGATTTTACAGAATATAACGATCTTTAACTTGTATAAATTTCATTAATAAAAAGACACATTAATGTAAATTGCATCTATATTTTTATATATTATAGTGCAAAATCATTTCATTTTTCTAAATAAGTATAGATAATCAAATACATATTCACCATATATATTAGTAACTTATAATCATGTCCTAAACTAATTTTAAGTAATCAAAATAATGATATTTAAGGGAATATCAAATAAATGTAATCCCTTTTTGTAAGAAACCTGATTAACGTTATCCAATCAAAGTTATCAAATGGTTTCTGTTACTTATGCCTAAGTCATGCGAAGATAAATCAATTGCTTATAGAAAAGTTAATATTTGAGTGAAATTCTGCAATATAATATTTGTTTCTAATGTAAAAGGATTCGAATGGGTTTTTTATTAGTTCGAAGTATTATTTGGAAGAATATGTAAATAGGCAACTCATAAACCGTTTTGAAGTGCGGCAGTCAATTACAGAAACAGCCAGATGCCACAATATTTTTAGACAGACTGTCCCAATGTTTTAGAAACAATCAAAACAGTATAACTGCTGTGAGAAGGTATGGACATAGTCGTAAACAAACGGCAACTGCTTCTAAGAAACGATATGGAGCATTAATCTTCCTTCTTAATAGGAAGTCTACTGTTCGCAACTGATTTCAAGCTTGCAACCACCACTAGAACTCCTTTAGAAGGATGAAAGACAGAGAGAAAGCTTAATGGAAAAAAGCATTAATGCTTGAAAATCTGGGGTATGTGTGTAATTGTCTCAAAAATAAAGAGTGATTGGTGCTAAGAGCATTATAACTTGGGTTAGCATCAATGGTCTCAAGTTCGGTTGACGGATGAGTTGAAGTTTATTTTTACAGGTGATTTTAAACTTCTCTACAACTGGACGGAATCAAAAACACATAATGTACCTCAGCCATTATGGAACACGATTATTGATGGTGGATATGTGATAGCAAGTGTAGGAATAATATTCGTTGTATGTAACCCATGCATGTTTATAACAGTAGATATCTGACGGCTAAGATATGTTGGGATGAAATCTTGTCTCATAGTATTTAATAACACTTTTTAGAGGTTATGGATAAAGCTTATTATTTGTGAACTATAATGATTTTCCCCACCGAGCAACAATCATGGATGAATTAATTGAAATTGAAGACATTGAACAAATGGCGTGGCATACAAAGTCTTATGAAGTAATAGATAGAAAACGCATCTATCTCCAGAGCGGTAGATAAGCCAAAATTCTCATTGGTCAAAGTGCCCACATATTAGTGAAGACGAAGCTGATGGCACGTTTTTCTGTAAATAGATTTTTGAGAACGTTCTTAATAATGAAGACAATATGAGGAGGATCTTCGTTTTCGACTTTTAGGACATTTATGAATTATTTAGACAACTTTAATAACCCAAGATCTATATTTGATCTGAAAGACAGTATTTCACGAAAATTTCTCAGCATTTTCCTAGACATACTGTGGTCAAGTGCAAAAAAATCTATCTTAAGATTTTAAACGGTAGCTGGAAATGACGCCCATCATGTTGAACATTTCTTGTTGCAATATTTTTTTAAACTGGAGTAAATGTTGGTTAAATATGTAATCCATCCAAAAAGCATCATCTGGTGGTGAAATTGCGAGCTTTTATTTTCTTCTCACAAACAAATTCTCGTACCATCATTATGTTCTACAAATCTTTTTATAACTTACTGCACAATATTTTAGACTATAGGCGACTTTAAAGTAGAAGTTTAATTATGGTTACTCTACATCTTCATCGCACTATATTTTCTATTATAAATTATTTAGGATCTTTAATTGATAAGGTAATAATAAAAAGCTCAGATTAGCCAAAATTAACTCGTAAGGACGCACGGATGGCGTTTAATTCTGATTACGCTACATCTTCATTGCACAATATTTTCTATTATAAGTTATTTGGGATCATTAATTGATAAGGTAATAATAAAAAGCCCAGATTAGCCGAAATTAACTCGCGAGGATGCACGCCGGGCTTCTGAGGTCCTAGCGTTACAAATACATTCCACACATAATCACACAATAGAAATAAAATTCCCACATTTTCAATAGATGACTGATAGGTCTTCTAGAACTCAATAACAGACATTTCTGCAGTTTTCTGTAAATATTTTTTTCTTAGAAAGAGATAATTTTAATTTATTCGAGCTCCACACACCCAGTGCTCTCTGATACACTTTTGAATGCTTATTTAGCATTTGTTGTGGGAGGATCAAAAATGTGAAAAAAATACATCATTATTTGATTAAAACGATAATATGTAAAGATGAAATATAAAGCTCTGATTTAAATTTTTAATTTGTGTTTTATGATTGTGCTTTCGGAATTCTAATATAAAAGATCTACATTTCAAAATACTTATTGAGTATTCAAAAATATACCTGTGATCCATTAATTGACACAAATATATAATATAATTAAAACAAATGTAATTAAAATAAAGCAAAATACATAATTGAAAGTAATTTAATGGGAAAAAATATGCAGATCGATGAGTTGCTTCAGATGTTAGAACATTTTTAGGTAATCCAGTTTATTTATAAAGGAACATTTATCATTCTAAATTGATGATATTTGAACACATTAGCTATTAATACATCAAACTTGAAGTAAAATAAATGAGAAATGTATTTAACAAGAGTAAAATATATTTTAGAGTATTTTGTACGACCATTGTGTTCGCAAAATTCTCTAGTTTATACCTAAATAAATAAATGATTACTAAGTACATACTCGGTTTGTAGTTAAGCTAGTTTTAGGTATCTTGTTTGAGATTTTGTTTTTTTACAAGCTTTTGTGTTAAAAGTCATATATTATTTACAAGCACCATATGTGAATAGAAATTAGATTTAGTTATCTATGACAATTTGTGGCATTTAGTTAAAAATAGTAGTTTAAAGACTTATTAAATCTTTAGATCATGTAAATTTAATATGTAACTTCTAATTTAAATAATACAAAATGTATAAAAATTCTATTTTTATCAAGCTTTTATCATAAAAGTCATCTCTTATTTACGGGCCTCAAATGTAGGTATAAATTCAATTTAGTTATCCATGACAATTTTTGGCATTTGAATAAAAATACCATTTAAAACAAACTTTAAGGTCAAATTACTCCTGAATAATAAAATTCTGAAAAAAAAAACGACCAACTACCTCATACTGAAATTGAAAATTAATTTAAAAGGATTAACTTTTCTGACTTTGTTTTAGTAATTTTGCACCATTCATATTTTAACTGCATACTCTGGTATGGATTCAATGACAATTCATCTGGTTCTACTCTGAACGATTCTTTGTTTTCAACCAATATATCTCAACCACGTCCCATTAAATACATTTAATTAGATTTTGCAATCTACAAACAATTACAAAAACAACACAATTATAATTTTTCTCTCTCACAGCAACTTACATAATCAAGCAACATACATACTTACAAATATCAGTCTTCTAAACTGTTTATTCTCTGCCATTCCATGACTCTCTATCCCTTTCCAGAAAGAGGCTATATATATATATATATATATATATATATATATATATATATATATATATATATATATATATATATATATATATATATATATATATATATATATATATATATATATATATATATATATATATATATATATATATATATATATATATATATATATATATATATATATATATATATATATATATATATATATATATATATATATATATATATATATATATATATATATATATATATATATATATGTATATATATATATATATATATATATATATATATATATATATATATATATATATGTATATATATGTATATATATATATATATATATATATATATATATATATATATATATATATATATATATATATATATATATATATATATATATATATATATATATATATATATATATATATATATATATATATATATATAATATATATATATATATATATATATATATATATATATATATATATATATATATATATATATATATATATATATATATATATATATATATATATATATATATATATATATATATATATATATATAATATATATATATATATATATATATATATATATATATATATATATATATATATATATATATATATATATATATATATATATATATATATATATATATATATATATATATATATATATATATATATATATATATATATATATATATATATATATATATATATATATAATATATATATATATATATATATATATATATATATATATATATATATATATATATATATATATATATATATATATATATATATATATATATATATATATATATATATATATATTATATATATATATATATATATATATATATATATATATATATATATATATATATATATATATATATATATATTTTACTTACAAATCTCAATATTCTAAACTGTTTATTGTTTGTCATTCCATGAATCTTTACCCCTTTCCAGCAAGATACGTTATATATATATATATATATATATATATATATATATATATATATATATATATATATATATATATATATATATATGTAACCCTTTTTAAAATTTTACTTCTCCTCTCCAACTTAACATGAGGGGATAAATTCATGGGCGTACTGCTTGCTGTTTCTTTGCAGAAGTTCCACATTCCGCTCGAGTGATCCCAAACTTTCCCCGGGCACCCATTTTCCTGTCCGCCTGAGAGCGCATTCGTACAAAGTTCTAAAGGGATCGGCGTCAGTATCGCCATTCTGCACCTGTATCCCTCTCTGCTGCTTTCAAAGCGGGCGATAGATTTTTTTTTCTCTTTTTTATTTCGTTCTATTTGGAAGCAACATAAAAATTGAATTTAAGAATTCACTTAGAGCTTCAGTTTAAGCATTCACTTTTCTTTAGAAAAAATTCACTTAAATTTAAAATTAATTCGGGGCGCACACATGGTGCATGAATACGTTAGAGTGAAGTGAGTAAAACAGTACGTGGGATATATCGATCTTGCGGTCCCCCCATCCAGCGTTGCATTATTCTGATACTCGTTAAAATGGAATTTTGAGATTGCCCTGAAGACATGTGGTTTAAATTTATAAGAGAAGAGTCAGATAATAGGGAAATTAATGTACACCACTTTCCTTCATTTCATCACGAAAATTTAATCATGCCCTTTTTTGAGGTTCAGTATATATTTGTATCAAGCTGTAAGACTCAACGAAAAGTTATAAACTGTAAAAAGTGTGAAATAATATGTGAAAGTTAAATAAACAAAATATGTCTTAAATAATATCAAAAACAAATTCAAATAATTATGTTATTTAGGAGAATGTATGTGAATGTTTTCCATTTTCTTCTAACAACAATAATCTACAAACTTATTTAGATTATAAAAATAATTTTTTGGATTTGTAACAAATAAAAAGTTTTAATCACTAAACAGTGCATAATATTATGTAACTAAACGTATTAATAAAATGCTTACCTTACTTAAATTATTAAATAATTTTGTTTTTGTAAAATATGGGAAAATCTTGAATGCCATTTAACATGGAAGTTTAACCATCATCTTGTTTAGATTCAGTATATATTTGTGTAAAATACTCCATTACTCATAAAATGTAAGAAAAATTAAAACCCTGAGAATGTAAATAAAGTAACTAATTGTAGAAAATATTTCTCGTAAATTATATAAAATTTGATTAACATATTTGAGGATAAAGGTTCATGTGTTATGATGAATGCATTAATAAAATGCTTACCTTACTTAAATTATTAAATAATTTTGTTTTTGTAAAATATGGGAAAATCTTGAATGCCATTTACCATGGAAGTTTATCCATCATCTTGTTTAGATTCAGTATATATTTGTGTAAAATACTCCATTACTCATAAAATGTAAGAAAAATTAAAACCCTGAGAATGTAAATAAAGTAACTAATTGTAGAAAATATTTCTCGTAAATTATATAAAATTTGATTAACATATTTGAGGATAAATGTTCATGAGGTATGATGAATGTATTAATAAAATCCTTACCTTTACTTAAATTATTAAATAATTTTGTTTTTGTAAAAAATGGGAAAATCTTGAATGCCATTTAACATGGAAGTTTAACCATCATCTTGTTTAGATTCAGTATATATTTGTGTAAAATACTTCATCACTCATGAAATGTAAGAAAAATTAAAACCGTGAGAATGTAAATAAAGTAACTAATTGTAGAAAATATTTTACGTAAATTATATAAAATTTGATTAACATATTTGAGGATAAAGGTTCATGAGGTATGATGAATATATTAATTAAATGCTTACCTTTACTTAAATTGTTATATAATTTTGCTTTTGTAAAAAATGGGAAAATATTGAATGCCATTTAACATGGAAGTTTAACCATCATCTTGTTTAGATTCAGTATATATTTGTGTAAAATACTTCATCACTCATGAAATGTAAGAAAAATTAAAACCGTTAGTATGTAGCTAAAGTAACTAATTGTAGAAAATATTTCTCGTATGTTATATAAAATTTGATTAACATATTTAATTATAAAGGTTCATGAGGTATGATGAATGTATTAATAAAATCCTTACCTTTACTTAAATTATTAAATAATTTTGTTTTTGTAAAAAATGGGAAAATCTTGAATGCCATTTAACATGGAAGTTTAACCATCATCTTGTTTAGATTCAGTATATATTTGTGTAAAATACTTCATCACTCATGAAATGTAAGAAAAATTAAAACCGTTAGTATGTAGCTAAAGTAACTAATTGTAGAAAATATTTCTCGTAAGTTATATAAAATTTGATTAACATATTTAATTATAAAGGTTCATGAGGTATGATGAATGATAATAAATATTAAATACCATTTTATCTTTTTTTGTAAAAAATGGGAAAATCTTGAATGCCATTTAACATGGAAATTTAACCATCATCTTGTTTAGATTCAGTATATATTTGTGTAAAATACACCTTCACTCATGAAATGTAAGAAAAATTAAAACCGTTAGTATGTAGCTAAAGTAACTAATTGTAGAAAATATTTCTCGTAAGTTATATAAAATTTGATTAACATATTTAATTATAAAGGTTCATGAGGTATGATGAATGTATTAATAAAATCCTTACCTTTACTTAAATTATTAAATAATTTTGTTTTTGTAAAAAATGGGAAAATCTTGAATGCCATTTAACATGGAAATTTAACCATCATCTTGTTTAGATTCAGTATATATTTGTGTAAAATACACCTTCACTCATAAAATGTAAGAAAAATTAAAATCCTTAGTATGTAAATAAAGTATAAATAGGTAATTATAGAAAATGTTTCTCGTAAATTATATAAAATTTTATTAACATATTTGAGGATAAAGGTTCATTTACAATAGTGGATAGATAAATATTAAATACCATTTTATCTTTTTTTGAGAAGAAGTACACAAGAAGAGATGCATAATAATAAAGTTGTTATGCATATATTTAAGTTAAAGCACTTAAACATATTTTCATAAAAACATTGAATAAAATTTTAGATCATTATAAGTGTTTTCAAATATTCTTCTTGCATTATATTTTCAATCAAACTGATTTCTTAAAATTGTGAAAACTTTTCAGATGTAAAACTTTATTGCTCTCTCATCAAATTGTTGTTGCACAATATATGTTTAAACTTTCTTTTAAACTATTTAAGGATTAAAATATAAAAATATCTATATTTATATCAAAGGTACAATTTAAGAATTTAAGAATCATCAACAAATTATAATTTTCTTTTTTATCGATCTTTAAAAATGTGATATTCCAGATTTTTACAGTCAGATAAAAGTAAAAAAAAATTCAAATCTTAAGAATTTTATTCTTCTAGAAATATTATTGTTAGTTTTGAAGCTATTGGAAAGTTTATAGACAATTTTTAATTATTGAAATATTTTATCTATTGGTCCTGCGTCTCTGACAAGTCTATTCTGTACTAACTGATATTTTATGAATTTTGAAAACTTTTAACGGAAGGATTTTTAGTCCTATATATTAAACTCTCTCAAATACACATGATTCAAAAACAGTGAAAATTTTGAACGTAAATGTAAATTTTCAATTTAGAATATAAAAATAATTTTAAATCAAATATAATACACAATTGTGTTATAAAATATTAAGTATTTAATAAAGATAATTAGAAGTTATTTCATGTACTTTTAGAAACTGAAATAAGTAACTGTTCTTTATTATAAATTAGGATATAATTCTAACAATATTAGAATTTTAGATAGCAGATAAATAGGAAATCGTCAAATTTCTTTTATGAAAAAAATATAGATGAGAAATTAAAAAAAAATCTTCACTATCTTAGACAAAATTTGAATGTTAATGCACAAATAAACACGAATATAATAAGTATTGCTTCCATATTTAGTACAATATAGGCAAATATTTGCTTAAACAACTCTCTTACTTGTAATTTAATACTACATACGGTATTCAGATATATTTTAGTAATTTTTTGGACTTTGTGTAAGCATTAAATTTAAATAAAAGGTAATCAACTTTGTGAATAATTCAATAGTCACAGTTTACTCTTATTAGATTTAAAATACGGACACACTTTTATAGCATTTACCCCTAATATGAAGCAGAGGATTGTTAACCATTTTATTACACTATCATCATATACAATTCATAGTTTACCAGAAAAATACGAAAAACTAAGTATGACGTCACTGGCGGTGCAAGAAAAAACACTTTATTGAACATATCAACAAGATAATTTGCATATCGTTTCAGGCGATAATGTTTAAAATGTTTCCTGTTACATATCGCGTCATGCATGCGCTCGCGCTCTTGAAGGACGTTAAGTCGACTTTAAACTGCTATTTAAAAACCTGTATCTTTCAGTTACCGGTAGTCTTCGTATGATGACCATGTACTCCGTTCATGACTACTGCTACATGTACCTGATGTACCGCCGATGTAAAGAAAAAGTCCTACGAACTGTTAGGGAGTATGTACGTGCATATACTGCTCTTGATATTTTCAACAAAATGTTTTTTCTTGCATTGGCAGTGAAGTGATACTTTGTTTTTCGTATTCTTTTCTAAACTATGGATCTTACAGAAACGCTTCTTTGGGCAGTTTTTATGTACTCCCAACGAGGAATCTAGCTGGGCAGAGTTTATGCGGTCCTTTTAGGCTATATATATATATATAATATATAATATATATATATATATATATATATATATATATATATATATATATATATATATATATATATATATATATATATATATATATATATATATATATATATATATATATATATATATATATATATATATATATATATATATATATATATATATATATATATATATATATATATATATATATATATATATATATATATATATATATATATATATATATATATATATATATAATATATATATATATATATATATATATATATATATATATATATATATATATAATATATATATATATATATATATATATATATGTGTGTGTATGTGTACACAATGTGGGCACATGGAATTGAGAAATTATATCCTTCTTTGCATACAATATCAGATTTTTAATTTTGCATATATTTTATACTAATGCCTATAAACTAATGAATAATTAGCTTGACGTAATAAAAAAAAATTTAAATTTTATTCCGTTTATTAATATAATAAATTAAATTAACACAAAACTATTTGGTAAAAATGTATTTCGTTATTTTAATCCTGTTATTTTATCCTGTTAAATATGGAAGAGAAAGTACATAATATATATATATATATATAATATATATATATATATATATATATATATATATATATATATATATATATATATATATATATATATATATATAATATATGTATGTGTGTATGTGTGTGTATGTGTACACAATGTGGGCACATGGAATTGAGAAATTATATCCTTCTTTGCATACAATATCATATTTTTAATTTTGCATATATTTTATACTAATGCCTATAAACTAATGAATAATTAGTTTGACGTAATAAAAAAAATTTTAAATTTTATTCCGTTTATTAATATAATAAATTAAATTAACACAAAACTATTTGGTAAAAATGTATTTCGTTATTTTAATCCTGTTATTTTATCCTGTTAAATATGTAAACGAAAGTATATAATAGAGAATGAATACAAAATAATGGTGCTATAAAAACGTTAAATTTGTTCATTTATTGTAAAATAATTTATTGTGAAATAATCAATAAATATTTTATTGTATAAATTATTAATTTTTCGGTAACTATATATTACTTTGAAAAGTACTTCTTATTGGCGTTTAGTCTTAAGAAATACCTACGACATGTAAATAGCGCAAAATTTAAGAGTATTTAGATGTCGAAAGCTACTTAAAAGTTTTCTTACTAGCCATCTATTTCATCCTGTTGTGAAAAAAGTATAAAAAAATAAACTTTTTTTTTAGCTAGATGTTAAATGAAACAGAAAACGAAAGCTCCTTTATAGTAGATACTTTTTCCTCTTAAAATTCGGAAATTCGATATCTCGAAGCTCCTATTTTTGTATCTGCATGGGGGAGTATCGATGGGACATTTTAAAGGAAGTACTTTGATAGTGCCGGCTCTCTCTCCAGCCGCGCAATTTTTATCTTTTTTTTTCAAAGTCACGGCATTTTTTATTCAATGTTACGTTAAATTTGGATTTCTACTTGAATTCAGAAAACTTTGAAGCAAAAAGAAAAGATTATCCAGTGTAGTATAAATAAATACGATAAAAGTTTCCCAAAGGAAATTTTGAAAAAAGGTCTTTATTGTTATCTTACTGCAATCATTCGTGCGATTGCAAATATTACAGGTTCATTATGCGAAATTATTTTTTACATAATTCAAATGTACACATTGATATATATTTTATCATGGGATGAAGCGTTTGAATAATTTGTTGTTGGTAACATATAAATAATATATGTTCAAAGATCTTCTAAAAAGTAGACATATCACGAAATATTATATTTAAATTTTCAGTTACTGTAAAATATTGAAGACATAAAGATGCAGACTATAACATAATACCATATAAACACACACACATTATATATATATATATATATATATATATATATATATATATATATATATATATATATATATATATATATATATATATATATATATATATATATATATATATATATATATATATATATATATATATATATATATATATATATATATATATATATATATATATATATATATATATATATATATATATATATATATATATATATATATATATATATATATATATATATATATATATATATATATATATATATAAATATATATATATATATATATATATATATATATATATATATATATATATATATATATATATATATATATATATATATATATATATATATAATATATATATATATATAATATATATATATATATATATATATATATATATATATATATATAATATATATATATATATGTATATATATAAAAGTGTATATATATATATATATATATATATAAGATGGTTTTATTCTATAAAAAATCCAGTTTTATCCAGTTTTATCAAGATTGAAAGAAAGTTTAAAATAGTCAAATTATATATGATTGCGAACTCTGAAAACAGAAACGTGTTTCACAAATAAAAATGTGTAAACCAACCCTAAAACAAAAACACTTCGTAACTATGATCTAATGATAAATAGTACTAAAAAAAGTTTTCTTAAAACGTAAACCATTGAAGTGAAATCATTATATGTTGGAACTAATTTCATGATATTACAGCATTTTAAGAAAAGTTTAATCTTAATTCCTTATTTTGAGTTTCAAACACATTGGTAGAAGAGACATGCAAGCGTCTCAAACAGTATTGCAGTAGTCTGAAAGAGCACTTTTACACCATTTTCTTTCATTTAAAACAATGGACAATTAAAAAAGAAGGATAAATGATTAATAATTTGATTTTAATATGCTTTGATATAAACTTGATATTTAAAATGTATTTGGGTAACTAAAGTATATGGCAAATCAGAAAACAACTTCTTTTTCCAGTAATCACTATTTTGATATATAAAATAAGATTAAAATTTCAGTATTTTTGCTGTATAAAACTTTAAAGTAATTTTATCACAGATTAAATGGGAAGAAAATTTATTTAAACATTAGTTTAACAGTAACAGGAAGAAATTAAAACTTTAAAAAGATATTAGGAAAGTAAAATGTTTAGCTAAAAAAGTTTGTTTAAATATTGACGACCTTAAATCAAAACGACAACTGTCGACTAGTATGAAAGTAGACAAAATATGAGCCGATGATTTATATTTTGATGTACTTGTATAGAAAATGTTACTTTAATTCAACTAACTGCATTAAATTTTCCAATGGAGAGCTGTATACAATCATGAGATTTATAATAAATTTAAACGGTCTAAAATTTCCCAGATCATCAAGTCATTTAGGGTAAGATGGTTAGGATATATTATCAGAAGTGATGATATGCACATTTTAGTAAAGAAGCCTTTCGAAAGATTAATAAATCTTAAAATAAATCTTATTTCACTGCCGGACAAAATAAGCAATTTATAAAAATTTCTGGAACACTATCACTACTTAAAAAGAAAAATGACATATATTTAGTTTAATTCAATCCCGTGCACATACCAATAAAAATATTTTTTCCTACTTGAAAATATTGAACTTATCTTAAATTCTGAATATTTTATCAGAAAAAGGATGGTATTATTCAGTGGATTACTTCTTTTAAAAACGTATAAATAGTGTTATTAAAAAATATTGTCAAGCTCGCGAGATAAATGATCCTTTATAAATAAACAGGATTACCTAAAAAGGTTCTAACATCTAAAGCAGCTCATCAATCTGCATATTTTTTTGACCCCTTACTTTGTCCCACAATTCTAAAACAAAAAGGGCTTCAACATAACAAAAGAAATTTCAAAAGGGGCAACACCGGATAGAATTTAAAGGTAGTTCATTTTAAAGAGTGCTTTCTCTCTATATATAAACGCAGCTTTGGCAATATCAATCATTCTTAACATCTGGAAAAGAAAGTATCTGCCACTAGTTTTTGGTTTTTAATAAATTGACTAGTGTCACTTCCAGAAATTTTATAAAGGGTATTATAGAGTAATGTCTTTTGTTTTAGGAAAGTATTTGTCCATTATAACTAATTGTTTGGTTATTTTGTTTTTGATTCAAGTTGAAGAAAATATTTTGATTTTATTTTCCACTTTTAGCTTTGAAAATATATTTAAGCAGAAAAGGTGGGACGTTTTCTATCCCAATGGATATGCTGACGCGCATACACACACAAGCATATATATATATATATATATATATATATATATATATATATATATATATATATATATATATATATATATATATATATATATATATATATATATATATATATATATATATATATATATATATATATATATATATATATATATATATATATATATATATATATATATATATATATATATATATATATATATATATATATATATATATATATATATATATATATATATATATATATATATATATATATATATATATATATATATATATATATATATATATATATGTATATATATATGTATATATATATATATATATATATATATATATATGTATATATATATATATATATATATATATATATATATATATATATATATATATATATATATATATATATATATATATATATATATATATGTATATATATATGTATATATATATATATATATATATATATATATATATATATATATATATATATTATATATATATATATGTATATATATATATATGTATATATATGTGTATATATGTGTATATATGTGTATATATGTGTATATATATGTATATATGTGTATATATATGTATATATGTGTATATATATGTATATGTATGTTTATGTATATGTATGTATATGTATATGCATGTATATATATATATATATATATATATATATATATATATATATATATATATATATATATATATATATATATATATATATATATGTATGTTTATGTATATGTATGTATATGTATATGCATGTATATATATATATATATATATATATATGTCCGTTTTTTGTTTACCATATATTTCTTAGGTAAACCTTTATATATTTATAGGAAAAATACTATAAATATATAAAATCTAAATTTCCCTTTCTTTCCGGGATAGGAGTACAAATTGCATATCTTTACAATCTTCTGTATGTTATTCAACAGCATCTCCAAAATATTGTTACCTTTCGTTACAGCATGAAGTTTAGATGCATTAAGCAAATATAAGCACGATATTGCAAATTGTACAAATATAGTTTTTTAAATATAATTGTTTTCCACTCTAAATTATCTAATATACTTTACGGTACTACATAGAATATTTTTACTTCCACGATAGATCTAAGTATTATAATCGCAACATAAGTTTGAACTTCAACGGAAGAATATATTTTCATTATTCCTAAATTATTTTTTATCTAGTTTCATCATATTGCCTCCTAGATTAGACGTAATTATTAGGCTAAAAATCGATTAGTCCCAAAATATAGAATTATTGTATTGAGAGCAGAACTCGCTTCCAACCATTTGTATTTGGGGCTGTCGGAAATAGGTTTGTGTACCTTACTCTTTGACTTCATTCTGTACTCTCTATAATGAACAATTTCAACATAGCGTATCTTTCCAGAATCCTATAAAACTAAAATCCTATTAGGTATTGAATTTTGAATTTTTATATTTATAACTCCTAAAGCATCTATCTTTGATTTACTTTTATTGACTGCAATTCGTATTCTATATAACAATAAAGTCAATATATTGTGCATAACACTACCGGTTATTAAGAATACAAAAGAAAGATATCGGCATTTAATAATCGGTATTAATGATTTTAAATTATTATTTTTTAATAATTTCCCCTGGGGAGTAAATGTAAACATTTCTATTTATAACGTAATATTATCTACAGAACGAAAAAACTTTCTAGTTACCAGATATTATGTTACCGGTAGTCAGGAAAGGGTGTACGGGATTTCTTCTCTGACCTTATCATTACATAATACTCAAAGCTAAAAGACTTTTAGTAAGAATTAGGAAATTATAATTCTAGTGATGCGTACATAATACAAAGTAAATAAAAAAAACCTACATGTTAATTGCTTACGAAGAAATCATTCTGTGTCAATATCAGAATTTTTTACGTAGATATGTATATTGAATTCATTTTCTGTTTATTATTTCTTAACAAAAAGTTTAAATTTTAAAACCACGTTACGCAAATACTCTATAAGTGGATTACAAACATTATCACCATCAATTATAGAGCACAGCAATTATCATAATTATTTTTATTTTGTAACCAGTAGATAATGTCACAGTTAAAAAATTTACAATTAGTGATATCTAGTTTCAAAATATTACAGGTGCATCTCTACTAAGCAAATATTCATAGCTATGTATTTTATTTGAAGCATCAATAAATAAACAGACAGAAGGAAATGAAAACAAATGTAAATAAAAAGGCAAATTAGGGAAAACATGTTATAATTAATAATTAATTAGCGATCTGGATGTTGTAACCGTTTACTTAGTACAAGACAAGTATAAAATAGGAACTTTTTTGTGTCTTCACGTCTTTATCATTTACGTTTAGTCATTTCCTTTTTTTAATCATTCAATTTCTTATTAGTTCGTTTTCCTTCCAGTCTGGCAAATTGCATGTTTAACTTATATGTATATTTTTTTTCTGAAATCCACGAAATCCGTTTTACGTTCATAGAATTTCTTGCGTTTCATTATAGACAAAGAGAAATATTTGGACATAATTTTATTCTGGTTTTAATTCTATCAACTCGGATTTCTTTACTTTACGTAGTAAAAGATAAATTTGCAAACATTTTCGATCAAATTGGAGTACAGAAAGATCATTTTTCATAAATCACGTAAATCCCCTGATAACAAAAAAATATTTTTAGAAAATCATCATGGTTTTATTAAACGTATTATCTATTGCAACCAATAAACTATTTTTATTTACTATTGAAAAATCTAAGGTCCGCGAAATTGAGTTTTAATAATTATAGATATGATACTTCTAAGCAAGCTTTATGTATTTCAATTAAATTAAATAATCCAACAGAAAGATAACATCATCAAAGTAGATGAAAAAAGAAAAAAAGAAAAATGTGATACAATTTAATATTGAAATAACGTTCTGTATGGAGTAATCTATCACTTTGTACAACACGAGGAAGAAAGTCTGAATTTTGTGTCATTTCATTTTTGCATTATTTACTTTTAATCATATTCTTTTATTATCGTTATAGTTATTTTACTTTTCATTTTTATTTTAATCCAGCAAATTGTTTTTTACATAATATGTTTATTTTTTCTACTTTAAACAACGAAAAACACAAATTCCATTTGATGTTAATAAGATGTTTTATGTTTCATTATTGTTTCATCACTTTCGACATGGAGATAAATTATTAATTAAATCGGATTTTATAATATTCGGAAACACAATAACAACTATAAATGAACACATTATTGATTTGAGGGGAGGCTTAAAAAGAAAGTAACTAAAATAAACGGATTTAATCAGAATTTTCATTATTAATTTAAAGATATTTAAACGTTATTTTTATTTGCAAATGTAAAGGTACGAGCTACTGTGTATTGTAATTTTGATAGTAGCGCCCTCTATTTGTAGAAAAAAAGAACAACATTAACGCATTCATTGCCAAGTTTAAACCAATTGCCAAACGGTAAATCGCTGCTCTTCGGTAGGGGTTGGCATTGAAGTTCGTAGCCGTTCTAAATTGGCTTTAAGCAGTTGGTTTAGGGTCTCATTAGTAGCCATTGTGATATAAAACAGCAACAGTAGCACTCCAAACCAAGCTGAAAATGGCGCCTCTCCACGAAGAATCCTTTCCCTAGTGGACAATAAAAATATTAAGTTCATTTTTTCTGTACCAGCTTTACTATTCTGCTTAGAACTTAAAACTGACGTCAACTTGATAACACGTGATAGGTCGTTTGAACTGGCAGAAATCGCACTATGCAATGTAGCAAAAATTTTTTTGGATAATTATAATACAGTTTTAATAAACTCACGACATGACTCTTTCCATGTTACACAGAATGAAAAAATGTTAAAATTCTGAATAAACTACTTTGCAGACATATGATTTTGGATAATGAACTGTGATCCTTTGATAATGACAATTTCCATCTCATGGTAAATCTTGATGATTATATTAGAGCATATTTCATTTTGAATTAGTGGATGTTTAATTTTCACTATCAAAATATCTACACTAAAAAAATTCTAAAACTTTTCAATTTGACTCATCTAAGCAAATATTTACTTCCATGGATTTTATTTAAAACATCGGCAAATAAACAGCAGAATAACGAAAAACAAATATGAATAAAAAAGGCAAATAAAGAAAAATCTATGCTAAAAAAGAAGCACTTAATAAATCTTCGGAATGAAGTAATTTTTTTTTTATTTTTTACAACATGAGGGATAAGATATGAAGTTTTTGCCATTTCATTTTTTCACCAGTTATTTTTAAAATTTTTCTTTTTTCATCCTTTTGTCCCAGACTAGCAGACGAATTTTTACTAAATATATTTATTTCATTTTACTTTTCTTTTTTGCTATCAGCTACGAAATAAATAAATTCCATTTGATGTTAATAGAACGTTTCGAGTTTCATTAACTTCTCTTTATTTTCCACATTGAGAAATATTTAGGTAGAATTTTATTCTTCTTTTAATAAACTATTAAAATGGCGTTTTTTAGATTATGCTGGACGACAAAAAATTGGAAATCATTTAAAAGAAATTAGTGTACAGACAATTCAATAACATAAATCACTTAAATCCCCTGCCAATAAAGAATTTTTTTTAAAAATCTTTATGACTATATTAAAACATGTTTTATTTTCTACTGAGTAGCAGTTTTGTTCTAATTATTCTAAACCATACACTCTGGAAAATCAAGTTTTATACAATTTGAATATTACTATCGAGACAATACGTCGACAAATAGTCAGACAAAATCAAAAAGAAAAGCAAAATCAAAAGCAAATGAAAAAATAAATAGAAAAAAATCTATGATAAAAATAAACACTTAATAAACAGTCAGTATTGAGTAATATTTTACATTGGACAACATAGGGTATATGAATTTTTGTCATTTTATATTTTCATCACTTACTTTTAATTATAATCTTTTTTTATTGTCAATTTTTTCATTTTCGTTTCAGTAACAAAAATTGCCTTTTTATTCAACTTTTATTTTTTTATAATATCTAAAAGAAATACACAAATTCCATTTGATACTCATAGACTGTTTTTGCATTTTATTATGATTCCTTCAAGTTCAACATTCAGCAATAGTTGGGCATAGATTTCTTCAAGTTTAATTGAACTTTCACATGACTTTTGTTTTTGTTGCATAGAGATAAGAAAATTTGAATTAATTTATATGTTGCATAAACTTCTAATTCCCCAGCTAAATCTTCTAATAATGAAATATATTATTTTATAGTTGGAGATAAATTTCTTCTATTTTTATCAAATTTTAACTTAAATTATTTCATATTACAATTTATAAGAAAAATTAATAAATCATCCTAAACAAAATACACTACAGACAGATTTTGCATATATCATTGAAATCCCTCAATAACGAAATAAACACGAATTTCTTGGAAAATTTTGATAATTAGATTAAAACGTAGTATCTGATTTATCAAGCAAATTCCCACCAAAAAAGAAACCTCCTAAAATAGTTTCAAAATAGACAGTTCTAAAGCCAACAATCCAAAAATTATCTTGTTTCTCTTTAAAAAAATTTCAAATTTTTGTCATATCATTTCTTTACCAATTTAATTTAATTATGTACATTTTTGCTGTGTATATTGATTTTCATTTTTGCTTCAGTCGAGCAAATTATATTTTTATTGAAAACGTTTTTTTATTCAGCTTTTAGAAACAAAATACAATAAAAAAATCAATCTGACGATTAATGAACGTTTTGTATTTTACTATCGTTTCTTCACTTTAGGCGTATAAATCATTCTAAACAAAATACACTACAGAGAAATGGTTTTTGCATATATCAATGAAATCCCTCAGTAAATGAAAAAATGAATTTCTTGGAAAATTTTCATGATTAGATTGAAACGATGCCTCTGACTTATCAAGGTAATTCCCACCAAAAAAGTAAACTCCTGAAATAGTTTGTAAACAGACAGTTCTATAGCCACCAATCCAAAAATTATCTTATTTCTCTTTAAAAAAATATTCAGATTTTTGACATCTCAATTCTTTACCAATTTAGTTTAATTATGTACATTTTTTGCTATGTATATTGTATTTTAATTTTTGCTTCAGTCGAGCAAATTACATTTTTATTGAAAACGTTTTCTTATTCTGCTGTTAGAAACGAAATTTAAAAAAAAATGAAATTGATGTTTATTGATCGTTTTGTATTTTACTATCGTTTCTTCACTTTAGGGATATAAATCATTGTAAACAAAATACACTACAGACAGATGATTTTCTATGTATCAATGAAATACCTCAGTAAGGAAAAATCCAGTTTCTTGGAAAATTTTCATGATTAGATTAAAACGATGCCTCCGATTTATCAAACTAATTCCCACCAAAAAAGTAACCTCCTAAAACAGTTTTTAAATAGACAGTTCTAAAGCCACCAATCCAAAAGTTATCTTGTTTCTCTTTAAAAAAGTTCAAATTTTGACATTTCATTTCTTTACCAATTTAGTTTAATTATGTAAAATTTTTGCTATATATATTGTACTTTCATTTTTTCTTCAGTCGAGAAAATTACATTTTTATTGAAAACGATTTTTTATCCTGCTTTTAGCAACAAAATAAAAAAAAATAATGCATATTGAACGTTTTGTATTTTACTATCGTTTTATCACTTCAGGGATATAAATCATTCTAAACAAAATACACTACAGACAAATGATTTTTTATATCAATGAAATCCTTCAGTAACGAAAAAATGAATTTTTTGAAAAAATTTCATGATTAGATTAAAACGATGTATCTGATTTAGCAAGCAAATTCCCACCAAAAAATAAACCTCCTAATAGTTTCCAAATAGAAAGTTCTAAAGCCATCAATCCAAAAATTATCTTGTTTCCGTTTAAAAAAGTTCAAATTTTTGACATCTCATTTCTTTACCAATTTAATTTAATTATGTACATTTCTGCTACGTATATTCTGTTTTCATTTTTGCTACAGTGGAGCAAATTATATTTTTATAGAAAACGTTTTCTTTTTCTGCTGTTAGAAACGAAATAAAAAAATGAAATTGATGTTTATTGATCGTTTTGTATTATACTATCGTTTCTTCACTTTAGGGATATAAATCATTGTAAACAAAATACACTACAGACAGATGATTTTTTTCATAATATCAGCGAAATACCTCAGTAAGTAAAAAAATCGAATTTCTTGGAAAATTTTGATTATTACATTGAACCGATGTCTCTGACTTATCAAGCAAATGCCCACCAAAAAAGAAACCTCGTAAAATCGTTTTCTAAATAGACAGTTCTAAAGCCAACAATCCAAAAATTATCTTGTTTCTCTTTAAAAAAATTTCAAATTTTTGTCATATCATTTCTTTACCAATTTAATTTAATTATGTAAATTTTTTGATATGAATATTGTAGTTTCATTTTTGCTTCAGTCGACAAATTACAATGTCGTTGAAAACGTTTCTTATTTGCTTTTAGCAACAAAATAAAAAAAAAAAATGCTTATTGAACGTTTTGTATTTTACTATCGTTTTATCACTTCAGGGATATAAATTATTCTAAACAAAATACACTATAGACAAATGATTTTTTATATCAATGAAATACATTAGTAAGGAAAATTCGAATTTCTTGGAAAATTTTGATGATTAGATTATAGCGTTGTCTGGATTTATCAATCAAATTGCCACCAAAAAATAAACCTCCTAATAGTTTCCAAATAGAAAGTTCTAAAGCCATCAATCCAAAAATTATCTTGTTTCCGTTTAAAAAAGTTCAAATTTTTGACATCTCATTTCTTTACCAATTTAATTTAATTATGTACATTTCTGCTACGTATATTCTGTTTTCATTTTTGCTACAGTGGAGCAAATTATATTTTTATAGAAAACGTTTTCTTTTTCTGCTGTTAGAAACGAAATAAAAAAATGAAATTGATGTTTATTGATCGTTTTGTATTATACTATCGTTTCTTCACTTTAGGGATATAAATCATTGTAAACAAAATACACTACAGACAGATGATTTTTTATGTATCAATGAAATACCTCAGTAAGGAAAAATCCAATTTCTTGGAAAATTTTGATAATTATATTAAAACGATATCTCTGATTTTTCAAGCAAATCCCCCTCCCCAATAAAAAAAGAATCCTACTAAATTCGAGTCTAAATACACAGTTCTTCCCCCCACCAATACAAAAAAATAACACTTGAAATTAAGCATTTTAAAGGTGTTTCCAGACTTGTTTCTCTCCAAAAAATAAGGAAGCAAACGTTTTCTAATATTCCCGTAATAGATATGCTTTCGGAGAGGACGTAAACACATAACTCATCGGGCACATTCCGGATGCAAGCAACTAAACTCTGTAAGAAGATAAATTGTATTTACAGTTATTTTCGAGAGCTCTTTGCTGTACTGTCGTTTTTGTCTCATGCATTATTCATAAGGTAAGCGGGAAAAAAAACGCAGTAAACTGTGAAATTTTATACGGATTATGCATACATCAGAGTGCATATTTGTTAATAAGTGTACCGTTGGATTCTCAAATAGCTGTTTATCTGCTTTTTTTGTAGCATCCATTACCGGGGAGAAAATTTCCCGTGAATCATTAGCATAATTTGTTTCCTTGCTATAGACCATTTTTTACCTTGCTGCTAATTTTTCTTATGTTTCGTGTTTAATGTTATGAAAAGGAGATTTTAATTTAAAAGAAACTATTATTAAATTAATTGCAGAAAAAGGGGTCGTTGAATGATTAGACACATCCAGGTTGGATTTAAATACATGATAGTGTATCTAATCGAACTTCGTGATTAATAGCTTCACCAGTTAAGTTTACTTTTATAATCAGTGTAATATATTGTTCAGCTCTAAATTTTCTTGCATTTAGATTACCTTTCTCATCCCTTGCACATGTATAATTAAAATCATACTATTATTTTTTTATCAAGAAGTTTTGAAAATAATTTAATGCAAAATTATAATTATTCTTTTAATAATATGACTAGGTAATATGAAATACATTTTGTTTGCCAAACCAATTTACAGAATACTTATACACTGTTTTTTGCAGTTTAAGTTTTATATCTATCTATCTTGTCCCCCCGTCTCTCCCTGTATATATATATATATATATACTATATTATATATATATATATAGATATATATATATATATATATACACAAACATATAATATATATATATATATATAATATATATTATATATATATATATATATATATAATATATATATATATTATATTATATATATATATATATATTAGATATATATATATATATATATATATTAATATATATATATATATGCAGAAAATACAGAGCCACACTTTCTGGAGGCTCATGAATCACCAATAACACATTATAAAACTTGACGCTTAAAAATTGAGAAAGAACGTGTTCAGGTGTTAGGTCGCAAATGAATCTACTCTTAACAAGGCTCTTTTTTTAGCCTGTGCCAAGTGATCGAAGCCGCGTTTGATGGTTGGATGTGGGAGTGTGCAATAGTCATGAATAAAGACATTATTAAGACATCATTGTCTCTGTGAATTGCCATAGGCTTGACATATATATATATATATATATATATATATATAATATATATATATAGAGAGAGAGAGAGAGAGAGAGAGAAATAGATGAGATGTGTGTGTGCAATGTGCAAGTTAGTAGTTTTCCTATGCTTGCATGTTGCTATACTTTATCACTAATATTTAGCACTAATATATTCCCCTCCCCCTTCCTCTTCTAGCGAAAGAAATGGAATAATTCTAATTTAGTTAACCACTAGAAAATCGTGTATTAGTTTTAAGTCATAAATATTTCGTTAAGATTAATATGAGAGATTTTTAGATGATATAGTGGTTACTTTAGACCCATATTACTTCATTGATTTTAGAGGTACTCTCATAGTTAATATCAAATTTCTACTTCTTCTGAAAGAAATATTTTCGTTGTTAAAAAAAACCATGTTATGTAGAAAAAATTCAAAAGCATCTGAGCGTGGTATATTCCTATGTTATTCCAAAAGTAATTATCACTAAATTCCAATTTTCCTCAGCGTTTAATAAACTATGTTTCAAAACCTCAAAGCAGTTTTAATTTTTTAAACAAATCAGTTAGTAACTGTTGTTTATTATCAACCTGAAAAATAGACATATATTTTAATTTAGTAAAGTAATGATTATTGAATCCCGCATGTTCATCGAATGTTATATAAGCTGCATTATTAAAAACGAGATTGTATTTAAAGATGTGGTTAATAGGGAAAAGTTTTTATCTAAAGAAACAATCAGGTGACACCCAATACACCCATTTCTGTTCTGTCATTTCTTGCTTAAAAATGATCCGCAATAGCCAACAACAATCCAATCATTCGATCACATGACCTTCCAAAAATATCCTCACTCTTCGGCCGATCTAGTTGTGAGTACATTATAGCTTAACTTGTCGTTAATGTTTTCAAGTTGCCAGTGAAAACTGTAAAATATGCTATCATATTGTAATACGAAGGTAATAAATAAAAGAATAATGCTTGAATCGCAACGATATATTTATATTGTTGTGATTAACTATCCCAATGATATAAATATATCCTTGTGATATATTAACCTCGTTGATATTGTTTTACCTATTTTAATGTAGGTGAGAATCCAATATATATATATATCAATATTATTTAAATAATTACATAATTTAATTTGAATTTTTTTTTTGTAATTTTATATGTTTAATGCATATAAAGGCTTTAACAAAAGCTTTTTCGCAAAAATACTGAGAGTGAACACCTCTCTGTTGAAATAGTTATAATTATATTAAAATTGTGAAATGAACTATCCATTAAAATTTTTATAGTTTAAACATACAATTACTTTAATTCATAGATGTACTTTATATCATAAATAAATTATTGAATATTGAGATGTGGAATTGTTTTAAATTTAATCAATAAAATTAACAACAAACGTATGTGATATTTTGCATATAGATTTAATCTAAAGTAATAAATTTATTTCATTCTTGTAAAGGGAAACTTCTAATCTTATTTAAAACAACATTTTGAACATGATAGGTTTAAAAAAGGAAAATAAATATAGGGATGTAAACAGAAAATAATAATTTTGTTATTATTTTCTGATATTCCTTCATATGAATTAAATATTATAAATAATAAATATTTAATGAATATAAAAGCTTTACCGAAAGTTTTTTAGTATAAACACTGTCCGTGCACAGTTCTCCGTTGAAATAATCCAAATTATATTAAAATTGTGTAATGAACTCTACATTAAAACTTTTAAACTTTAAAAATACAATTACTTCAATTGACAGATGTACTTTCTATCATAAATAAATTATTGAATATTGAGAGGTTGGATTAGTTTAACTTTAATCAATCAAATAAACAATAACCTTATTTGACTTTTGCTTATACATTTAATCTAAAGTAATAAATTTATTTCACTCTTTTAAAGGCAAACTTCTAAGGTTATTTAAAATTACTTTGTGAACTTTATAGGTTTCAAATAAGTAAACAAATATAGGGATGTAAACAGAAAATAATAATTTTTTAATTTGGAAACACATTTCGAGAATGAACGCCAATAACGCTAATGGCATTTTATTTTAAAAACAAAACCTTTCTCTTGAAAATTACAAGATATGTGTCCCTTACTATATTCATGTTTCTGTATTTAAAGGTATTTTAGCCCAACAGTGAAAAATATTTCTTCTAAAAGTTGAGGTTACTCATTTCATAACTGATAATGCTAATGACTCTTTAGCGTGGAAGAAGAGATCTTCTTCAAAACTGTTACAGATTTTGCATATTGTTTTTGTTAATAACTCTTAGGGCAGCAACAGAAGAAACAGATGTTTCTGTAAGCTCTATTGTTTCTTTGTATTCTTATTATTAACTTTAATGCATTTGCAGATCTAAGAAGACTTATTTTTTGAAATTCTATCAATTCTGCTTTCACAGTTGTTAATGCATGCCTACAGCACTTAAGGGAAGGTTGCTGGTACAAAACATGTTTTTCCAATTTCCAATGTTAATGATACTTCATCAGTGACGATAAGGCGGTGATGTCAAAATACATCTAGGTGATCTTAATATTTCCCCATTTACGCATTACTAATTTTTGTTGATAGCAACTTTTTACCTTATGCCTGTATTCAAATAAAACAGTTTTATTCATTTAAATAATGATAGACATGTCCAAACCATGTTGTTATCTCTTCAAACTATATGCTAATGCTTTTATTCTAGTATATACTTTTATATATCAAGTCTTTTTAAACGGGTGATGGGCCGTTCAGCGAAGTGTGAAATCTTTGAAAATGCGGGATTGGTCGAAATATAAGAGGTACACTTTCTTTCCTCACAGCCAACTACTCTGGTGTCAAATTCTTGAGGTTTAGAAACATTACTATCAATCACTGCCATAATGCTTTTTCTTCTACGATTTCATCCCTTTGACGAAAATACCCTTTAAATATTCCCCAAAAGATCGACATTTTTTATTACTGTTAATTTTAGAAGGATTCTTGTATGTCTAAGGGGTAACATCTATGTGAATGTGCAACTGTCAAAACACAAGAGGGGAACGGATCCTGGCGAAATTCAGAAACTATTAGAAGAGTTAGAAGATGAAGAGATTGATGGTTCTAATTAAGAATGTGAGTTAGAAAATATTGAGTAAAATTTGTATTTGTCATCTTCACTAAATCATGGAGCCGTGATAGATCAGTCGGTAAAGGGAAGGATTTCGTAACTGAGAGGTTGCGGGTTCGGAACCCGAGCCAGCCTAAGATCCGTTGTGTTCGTTTAAAGTGACTGGGGCACGTAAAATATGTTCTTGGTCACAATGACCTTTAAGTTCTCAATTAATACCTCTGGGGGTGGCAGGACAAGTCTACAGCTCTTCTGCTTGGTCCCTGCTTCAAATTTACAAGGACACCATTTGAATATATAATGTACTTTCACCCTTGTGGTGCATGTTATAAAAGAAAAACGCACTCATTTGCCTTAAAACGAGTAGCTTCCGTCTCAATCGTACGTGGTTTCACCAACTGGTATAAGTCAACAATAACAATGGATGTAAGAAATATTTCTGAAATTTGGAGTAACCCTGAACCCTTACATGTGAAAAATTAATTATACTTAATAATTTGAATTTCAGTATATATGACCGTTAACCCTCTAAGCGTTTCGCAAATATTTTTCTGTCCACTAGATTATGTCTTAAATGGGTGAGAACATATGAGATCATATTTACATCCTAAAATTTAATTAAATGTCAATAACAGTTGTACTTCCAGTAAACTATATAGATCTAAATCACTTCAAAACACGTTCACATGTGGCTGGAGGCATAATCGGGTGGGTAGTAAACTTTAATCAATAACATAAACAATAACCTTATGTGACTTTTGCTTATCCATTTAATCTAAAGTAATAAATTTATTTTACTCTTGTGAAGGCAAACTTCTAAGGTTATTTAAAATTACTTTGTGAACCTTATAGGTTTTAAATAAGTATGCAAATATAGGGATGTAAACAGAAAATAATAATTTTGTTATTATTTTCTGATATTTCTTCATATGAATTAAATATTATTAATAATAAATATTTAATGAATATAAAGGCTTTAACGAATGTTTTTTGGTATAAACACTGTACGTGAACAGCTCTCTGTTGAAATAATCCAAATTATATTATAATTCTGAAAAGAACTCTCCATTAAATCTTTTAAACTTTAAAAATACAATTATTTCAATTGACAGATGTACTTTCTATCATAAATAAATTATTGAATATTGAAAGGTTGAATTAGTTTAACTTTAATCAATAACATAAACAATAACCTTATGTGACTTTTGCTTATCCATTTAATCTAAAGTAATAAATTTATTTCACTCTTATGAAGGCAAACTGCTAAGGTTATTTAAAATTACTTTGTGAACTTTATAGGTTTCAAATAAGTAAACAAATATAGGGATGTAAACAGAAAATAATAATTTTTTAATTTGGAAACACATTTCGAGAATGAACGCCAATAACGCTAATGGCATTTTATTTTAAAAACAAAACCTTTCTCTTGAAAATTGCAAGATGTGTCCCTTACTATATTCATGTTTCTATATTTAAACGTATTTTACCCTAACAATGAAAAATGTTTCTTCTAAAAGTTGAAGTTACTCATTTCATAACTGATAATGCTAATGACTCTTTAGCGTGGAAGAAGAGATCTTCTTCAAAACTGTTGCAGATTTTGCATATTGTTTTTGTTAATAACTCTTAGGGCAGCAACAGAAGAAACAGATGTTTCTGTAAGCTCTATTGTTTCTTTGTAATCTTATTATTAACTTTAATGCATTTGCAGAACTAAGAAGACTTATTTTTTGAAATTCTACAACTTCTGCTTTCACAGTTGTTAATGCATGTCTACAGCACTTAAGGGAAGGTTGCTGGTACAAAACATGTTTTTACCAATTTCCAATGTTAATGATACTTTATCAGTGACGATAAGGCGGTGATGTCAAAGTACTTCTACGTGATCTTAATATTTCCCCATTTACGCATTACTAATTTTTGTTGATAGCAACTTTTTACCTTATGCCTGTATTCAAGTAAAACAGTTTTATTCGTTTAAAGAAAGATAAACATGTCCAAACGATGTTGTTATCTCTTCAAACTATATGCTATTACTTTTATTCTAGTATATACTTTTATATATCAAGTCTTTTTAAACGGGTGATGGGCCGTTCAGCGAAGTGTGAAATCTTTGAAAATGCGGGATTGGTCGAAATATAAGAGGTACACTTTCTTTCCTCACAGCCAACTACTCTGGTGTCAAATTCTTGAGGTTTAGAAACATTACTATCAATCACTGCCATAATGCTTTTTCTTCTACGATTTCATCCCTTTGACGAAAATACCCTTTAAATATTCCCCAATAGATCGAAAGTTTTTATTACTGTTAATTTTAGAAGGATTCTTGTATGTCTAAGGGGTAGCATCTATGCGAATGGTCAACTGTCAAAACACAAGAGGGGAACGGATCCTGGCGAAATTCAGAAACTATTAGAAGAGTTAGAAGATGAAGAGATTGATGGTTCTCATTAAGAATGTGAATTAGAAAATATTGAGTAAAATTTGTATTTGTCATCTTCACTAAATCATGGAGACGTGGTAGATCAGTCGGTAAAGGGAAGGATTTCGTAACTGAGAGGTTGCGGGTTCGGAAACCGAGCCAGCCTAAGATCCGTTGTGTTCGTTAAAAGTGACTAGGGCACGTAAAATATGTTCTTGGTCACAATGACCTTGAAGTTCTCAATTAATACCTCTGGGGGTGGCAGGACAAGTCTACAGCTCTTCTGCTTGGTCCCTGCTTCAAATTTACAAGGACACCATTTGAGCATATAATGTACTTTCACCCTTGTGGTGCATGTTATAAAAGAAAAACGCACTCATTTGCCTTAAAATGAGTAGCTTCCGTCTCAATCGTACGTGGTTTCACCAACTGGCATAAGTCAACAACAACAATGGATGTAAGAAATATTTCTGAAATTTGGAGTAACCCTGAACCCTTACATGTGAAAAATTAATTATTCTTAATAATTTGAATTTCAGTATATATGACCGTTAACCCTCTAAGCGTTTCGCAAATAATTTTCTGTCCACTAGATTATGTCTTAAATGGGTGAGAACATATGAGATCAGATTTACATCCTAAAATTTAATTAAATGTCAATAACAGTTGTACTTCCAGTAAACTATATAGATATAAATCACTTCAAAACACGTTCACATGTGGTTGGAGGTATAATCGGGTGGGTAGTAAACTGTTTTAAATTTATGCATAGGAGGACATGACAAATGCAGTCTGATAGTCATTAAGTTCTCAAAGACTATTGTGAGTGTATATACATATATATGTATATATATGTATATGTATAATATATATATATATATATATATATGTATATATATATATGTATATATATATATATATATATATATATATATATATATATATGTATATATATATATATATATATATATATATATATATATATATATATATATATATATATATATATATATATATATATATATATATATATATATATATATATATATATATATATATATATATATATATATATATATGTATATATATATATATATATATATATATATGTATATATATATATATATATATATATATATATATATATATATATATATATATATATATATATATATATATATATATATATATATATATATATATATATATATATATATATATATATATATATATATATATATATATATATATGTATATATATGTATATATATATATATATATATATATATATATATATATATATATGTATATATATATATATACTTATATATACATACATATATATATATATATATATATATATATATATATATATATATATATATATATATATATATATATATATATATATATATATATATATATATATATATATATATATATATATATATATATATATATATATATATATATACATATATATACATATATATATATATATATATATATATATATATATATATACATATATATACATATATATATACTTTTATATACATATATATATATATATATATATATATATATATATATATATATATATATATATTTATATATATATATATATATATATATATATATATATATATATATATATATATTATATATATATATATATATATATATATATATATATATATATACACTGTCTACCAATAGGTATTTGGACACATGAGATAGAAAAGGAAAAACTAACTTTATTCACAATCAATAGTTGGTAGAGCCTCCACGGGAGGCAATTACATAGTGAACCATCCGGAGCATATTTTCCACAAGTCTTACACTTACTAGATGTAAAACACAAGTATTACATCTACTGGTATTGTCTTCCACTGGCTTGGAGTAGACATAGAAGTTCCTTCACCCATTTTGGACGGTTAGTGCGCAACTTAATTCAGCGATCTAACTCGTCCCAGAGTTTCTCGATAGGTTTCAGTTTTGGGTCCGGCCAGTCCATTCGATGAACTCCATTGACATCATACCAAGCCTTGGTTAACCTCGAAACATGACAACTGGCATTGTTGTCCTGAAAGTAACAGGGGTCCAACCCGTAAAACTGTCACTACGTAGGAAGCATATTTTCATCCAAAATAGTGCAGTATGAATCGGCGTTGAGCTTACCATGAAATGGAACCAAGAGGTCCGTACCAGAAGAAACACCCCCAGACCATAATTTCATCCTAAGCCAGACTTGACTGTTGGAACAATGCATTCTGGCAGGAGACGTTCTGCAGGCAGACGCCAGACCCAGACCCTGACATCTGAAAGATAAATTGTGGACCTTGATTCGATGCTCCAAAGAACTCGTTTCCACTGATCTACGGTCCAATTTCAATGCACCTCATTAACCGAGCAACGCCATTGGACTTTGGGATCAAAGGCTTATGGGTAGCAGCACGACCATGAAAACCAAACAGATGTGTTTCCTTACGGATGGTATCCATTGAAACAATACTCCCAGATACCTGTTGAAACTCCTCGTGCATGAAAGCCATCGGTTGGGTGCGGTTCTTCCGAATTTCTCTGGACAGCACTCGTCGGTCCCTATCTCCCAGTTTCGCTGTTCTGCCGACTCGAGGCACATTCCGACAATCACCGCTCTCCTTAAACATCATAATCATATAGGCCACAGTCGATTTCGGGTACATCAGATCGCTAGATATGTCCCTTAAGAATCGGCCACATCTGTGATACCCGATAATTATACCTTTCTCGAAATCAGAGAGATGCGAACTACGCGGCATCTTCCATGCGACTAATACCGATGCTATTTCCTACACGATGTATACCGGTAGAGACCATGATGTACTTCAGGATCACAAATATCATCATTTCCATAGGTATCTAAATACTTATTGGTAGACAGTGTATATATGTATATATATATATATATATAAAGTACATATCCGTACATCAGAAATTTAACACTATCAACCTTTGATACACTTTATTTCTTGTATATGCATGGGTTCCATAAATATTTGCTAAAGATAATGTCAAACATATTTATGCACTAACGTATAATTATTTTCCTAGTTACATTTATATTATTGAGTTATGAAGCTTATATTTTAAGTAATGGAATTTGTTGAAGATATATAGAGTTATTTAAAACGTATAATCTCAAGTAATTTAGTTTCAGCATATGTACATCCAAAATATCATACTTCTGTAGTTCGTTAATATAAGGCATTTGTATGAGAGTGGATATATGAGAGAATATGCTGGGTCAGTAATTACTCCAAGCGGAGGAAATAAATTACATATCACGAAGTCTGCTCTCCCGATTACGCTTAGGTGTTTTAAATGATATAACGTTTAAGAATAAGTCCAACGGAAGATATGATATTAGAGAAACGTGAAAAATGATCAGCAATGACTAGAATGGCAGTAATTCTGATACTGTGCTCCTTTGTCTTGGGGAAGATTAATTGGGTTTCATCCTTAAAGATGCTTGTGATACATTACTATGAATCATCTAATTCATTTGTCATTAGCTGTACATATCTGATACCTTTTCTGCCCTCAAAGCGTGAAAAAGGTTTACATCACCGATTTCATTTCATTGAATGTTTGTAATATATATATATATATATATATATATATATATATATATATATATATATATTGCTTCAGGATTTTTCTCAGAATCACATCTAATTAGAGATAAGTATATTGTGCACTGCTAATAACAAAATTTCTAAATAAATGAAAAATAATAAAGTTTTCAAAATTCGATTTTTTTAAAATTTGTATAAAATAAGTTTAATGCCAGTGGATATAATTGAAACAATGAACAAACATACTAACTACAATGTTGTTAAATTTTACAATATTATAAAAACTATTGCAGAAAAAGCATATCGAAATACATTTTAATTTATAAAAAACGCTGTTGCATACAGGCAATAGGTAAAAAAAACAGGGTAAAAGTAATCAAATTTCTAAAGGCTATAAAAAGCGATTAGCAATTTGATTTTTTATTTTGGTCTATAATTATTTGGTAATTTTCGTTTTATCACTGATCTCTTAAATACCATAATATAAGATTTTTTCCTCTTGGAAAGAGTTTAACTCTTCATCACTAAAAGAGACAATAGCTAATAGTAGAAAGTATCTAGTAACGAATAACTTGGCTTGGTTTGGAGCTCTAAATGGACCAAATGGACCAAAATCTACTTTTTAAACACGTATTCTGTGGGATTCAAAACTTCCTCTTAACTGAGAGAGGGTTTTATACAAAACTCTAATACCGGTGCCATTTCATGTTTAGTGTAGATTTGGTTTAGTTTGGACTGCAACGGCCTACTTTTGCAACACGAGGGATGATTAGATAGAGACCTACTGCTTAAAGCCGCTTCCGAATGACTACGAACATTCATACCACTGTGGGATTCGAACCCACGAACACCAGTTTCGAAAGTCAGCACCCTAACCATTCGGCTATCGTTCGGCACCTAGTAACGAATAGATGCAACAATTTAGATCTTAAAATATAAGAATCTTTTGATCGTAGATTAATTACTATTATAATACTAATTTCTTATGATAAATAAAATAGGCATTGTTTACGTCATACATTAGTGGTTTGTTTAAAATTAATATATATTCATAAACATTAAAAAAGAATATTAAAAGAAAACAAATATAGTATTAAAAATATTCATTTTCCTGTACAAATATCTATAACAATTTTTGGAATAAAGTAATCTACCGAGTATGGTGGGAAAGAGGATCTCAAAGAGATTTTAGGTAAGAAAGTTCAAGAAAAACCATAGGGAGTTGTTAATATACAGAGTATTTATGGAATGGAGCATGTTTGGAATAAAGTTATCTACCGAGTAAGGTAGAAAAGAGTATTTCAAACAATATTTCGGTAAGAAAGTAACAGAAAAACCATAGGGAGTTGTTAATATACAGAGTACTTATGGAATGAAGTATTTTGGAATAAAACAATCTACCGAGTATGGTGGGAAATAGAATCTCAAAGAGTATTTTGACAAGAAAGTTCAAGAAAAACCATAGGGAGTTGTTATTATACAGAGTACTTATGGAATGGAGTATTTTTGGAATAAAGTAATCTATTGAGTAGAGTGGGAAAGAGGATCTCAAAGAGTATTTCGTTAAGTAAGTTCAAGAAAAACAATAGGGAATTGCTAATATACAGAGTACTTATGGTATGGAGTATTTTTGAAATAAAGTAATCTACCCAGTATGGTTGGGAAGAGGATCTTAAAATGTATGTCGGTAAAAAAGCTAAAGAAAGACCACAGAGAGTTGTTAATATACAGAGTACTTATAGAGTGGAATATTTTTGGAATAAAGTAATCTACCGAGTATGGTAGGAAAGAGGATCTCAAAAAGCAATCCGGTAACAAAGTTCAAGGAAAGACATAGGAGTTGTTAATATACAGAGTACTTGTGTAAATGAGTTTATATAGTATTGTTTTATTTTTGTCTACAATCAGTCAGTAATTTTCGTTTTTGTCACTGATATATTAAATTGCATGATATATGATTTGCTCTCTTTGAAACTGCTTAACTCTTATTTCGCAATGTATACATTAATGAATAATAGAGAACAATGAGAAGATAATTGGTGCAAAATTTTAGAACCTCAAATATAAAAATCATTTGATCATAGATTAGGGGTTATTATAATATTATATATTCCACTAATCTATAATCAAATGATAAAAAATATAGTAATAGCGTGATCATTAGTCGTTGGTGTAAAACTGAGTCATTATCATAAATATTCAAAAACAATATTAAAAGAACACAATTATAAAATTGAAAATATTGATTTTAATATACGATATTAATATATATCAGGATTTAACTTCTATAATGATTTTTTGGTACACTAAGCACAATGGGGAAAGGATCTCAGAAATTCTGTAAGAAAATGCATAAAAACTTATGTAAATAGAGTACTTATGTAAATGAATTTATATATTAATGAAACATAAATATCTTTATTTTGGTCTGTAATCAATCGGTAGTTTTTGTTATGTCAGTGATGCATTGAATTAAATAATATATGCACTCGAGGAAAATATCTTACTCTTTAATTCTTAATCACTAACAAAAATAATATCGAATAATAGAATATAACCACTAACAAATAGATGATACATCTTAGATCCTCAAATATAAAAATTAAATATTAGTAACTATTATAAAACTGAGTATATTAGATAAACATGCAAAGAACAAATTAAAAGACAACAGTTATAACATTAAAAATCTCTATAACTATTTTTCTTAGAAACATAGAAGACCGAAAACGATGGGTAAAATTTTCTCGAAAAGTTTTCTACCTTCATATAATTGAATATAATTTTTACTTAAGGAATTATGAAAAGGATCGAACATTCCTTCGTAAGAGTTGATGATTTACATAACTTAATATTCATATCTGTAGTTTATTACATAGATCTTATGGGAGTTTCAAAGAGAAGTAAGAATTACTTGGTATAAATGAATTTTGCACCAATCAGTTTACACTGTATGTCTATGATTAAAGCCACTGCATAGAGAAAAAAAAATAGAATAATTTATTATGGACTTGTTTTATAAAAATATGGAAATATTTAGGGAAGTAATAATCATAGATAAAATATTTTAAAATTATATCCTTTTAATCTACTAACATATATAAATATTTCAGTAATAGCATCCAAACTAGAAAATCTCAAAATTTTTATTTTTGAAAAAAATCATTTTGAATTACACGTTTTAAGTTTTATTTTACACTTAATCACTATGCCGTATTTCTACAGACATTAAAATTTTTACGGGCCATTTACATTTTTCTTATTTAATATTTTCACTGGTTATTCGTACTTTTCTTCATTTTTTCTAACTCCTACTTCTTAAATTTGTAATGTTTGATAAATATACCTGTAACGACCTGTAACAATATGTTACATTCTTTGCTTCAACGTTTTTTACCTGTTCTCGTAAGCCATCGCTAAATGCAAGAAGAACAAGAGCGGTCTAGGTTAAGAAGAGACTTCGGACTTCTCCCAACAAATAGAAGGACACTTTTGGTTTGGCAGGATCTGACCCCTCCTTTATTGAGTGGACACCCTGTTTTTTCTCAGTGGGGGCAGGCTGATTTTTTGGAATTTGATGTGTTACCGGAGGAAAGAAGAGGGTGGACGCTGCTAGCATTAGCAGCTTGCGGGATAGATATTTGAAGTCACAAGACACAAAGAAAAAAGCGAAAAGGACGCCAAATCCAGAGGTGTCTTCCGCATCTATAAATGAAAAGTTGTTTTCCTTTTGTATTTCTTAGGAATTTAATTGTATAAAATCATTTAATCAAGATATGTTTATCCAAGTGTGTTTTAATGAGTTTTATATTCTTCTTTCTTAAACAATAAATCAACGTAACATTATTTGAACACTACCTTTACTTTTCTTTATTCAATTTCTGTCTTCATACATAAAAAGAAAGTACAGACTTTTAGGTTTCAAACGCACATATTGACTATTTTTCGTAAAGTAAAATACATTGTACATAATATCGTAGTAAATACAATATACGACTCGACTGAAATCGACTAAATTGCTTTATTCAAGAAAGAATTTTACATTTTTCAAGTTCTATGCATAAATAATATCTCATTAAATTTTTACAGTGCTGGCATTCGATATCGATCACTCTAAAATATATTGCATGTTTTGTAAAAACGAATAAATATGCCTTCCTCAGCATCGTACGCGTTTCAACTAATGCATTCTCCTTACACATATTTCGGATGTTTACTTGAAATTGCCCGTATTGTGAAGCCTTCAATCGTAATTCCAAAAGCCGAATAAATAAACTACTTAAAAGTGCTGAAAATCATTTACTCCAATAGTTGCAATCTCAGTACTGTCCTTCATCATTTCATTCTCACATAACAATGAATAATTTAATCGATAAACTGTTTAAAGGAAAGCAAATTTCCTAACGAATTGGTCTCGGTTAATCATTAAAAGAAGGAAGTGCGCTTGGCAATTAAATCTTTTTAAATAATGAAGAATCTATGGATGAATGGTCTTCCATTTGGAACATTACGGGCAGAACCTTTAAATTTTATTTGACTTCAAAGAGGAAACTTATAATAAAACTAAGGAACATTTATGTAGCCTATTTGTTCAAGGGATGAGTTAAAATTGCGTATTTCTAATGACGGTATTGATCGCCAATGATCGATTTGTTGATTTTGCAATCATCGTGTTCTTAACATTTCCGTTTATTTAGTGTTAGAAAAATACATTCTTTGAAAAGAGTTATCCGTTTCGACGTAAAGGAAAATTTTGTTATATACATATAATTCAGTCGTTTATAATGGTTACAGTTTCATTCCTGATTTAAAATAAGAGTTCTGTAAACTTGCTAATGAAACTTAAAGTTATAATGAATTATTTCCCTCTCTTACAAATTACAAAATGTATCCATGAATAAGGACTATAGCCATTAGTAAAAAATATTGGTAAATATTGTTCACTTATATTTTTAATCGTCATTGGTCAGCTTAAAATATTGGTCAACAAAAAGGAAAATTTATTATATACATGTAATTCAGAACTATATAATGGTTACAATTTTATTCCTGATTTAAAATAAGAGTTCTGAAAACTTGCTAATAAAACTTAAAATCGTAAAGAATTATTTCACTCTTTTTTATTATTAAATTATAAAATGTATTTATGAATGACGATTAAGACTATAAATAAACAATATTAGTAAATATTTTTACTTAAATTTTTAATCAACGTAAAATGAAAATTTATTATATATATGTAATTCTTCAGTTTATAAGGGTTACAGTTTCATTCCTGATTTAAAATAAGAGTTCTGGAAACTTGCTAATGAAACTCAAAATCATAATGAATTATTTCCCTCTCTTTTATTATTAAATTACAAAATGTATCCATGAATAATGACTATAGCTATCAATAAACAATATTGGTAAACATTCCTTACTGATAGTTTTAATTGTCATTGGTTAACTTAAAATATTGGTTAACGAAAAATAAAATTTGTTAGATACTTGTAATTCAGCAGTTTATAATGGTTAAAGTTTCATTCATGATTTAAAATAAGAGTTCTGGAATTTGCTAATGAAACTCAAAATCATACTGAATTATTTGCATCACTTTTATATTAAATTACAAAATGTATCCATGAATGACGATGAAATAATGACAATAATGGTAATTAGAGATCAGTATAGGTCATCATGTAATAATTAGAATATATAGCTCATAATTATTGGGTACGTATCAGCTAGGTGAAACAAACCAAAATTGAAGACATGTAGATTAATATTAGTTTTGCTTTGATTTTTTTTATTGTACCTAGGATAAGATTTGTATTATCTGTGTGCAGTTTCGTTACATTTTACAAAGTAAAGGGAAAATATTACTACTGTTTTCATGTTAATTATTTATCTCTTTAATTTCTCGCATGCGTAGAATAGAGTGTATAAATATTGAAATCAATCAAAAATTTTATCTCAAGATTTTGATTGTGTTTTCCGTTTAACACCTCTCTGTGCCCGAAAATACCATTTTTTGCATTATGTCTGAGGATATGAACATGATAATATGACTGCATTTTAGTTTATTACCAACTTAAATAGATAGTATAATAGTTTATAGAACATAAAATGTGTCTCAATTATATCACATATTTGTGCATTACTTTATTAAGTACTCAAACACCCTTTACTAGCAAATAAAGTACAATTACAGCATCTACTAATACACTTTAATAGATATTTTGATGATTCTGATGCCACTTGGTCAAACCAAGCACGGTTGAGCCAGAAGCTACTCGTAATAAGGCAAAGATATGCGTCTTTTATCTTAATGAGTACCGTTAGCGTGAAAGAACGACTTTTCTCAAGAAAATCAGAAGCAGAGACCAAGCAGAAGGCCCATAGGTTCCCAGAGGTATTGATTGAGATCTTGGTGGACACTGTGCATATGAAAATATTTTACGTGCCCCCATTGTCTTTAACGCTTTCAAAGAACTTAGGCCGCTTAAATATATATGATCACTTGAATAAATAATTTGAAATACAAACAAATATGTAATGCATAAATACACAAACCATTCAAACAGTTTCTCCATTTTAAGTATTAACCCCTAATGCACAGTTTTTTAAAAAAAAGTCGGGACAAAAAATCAATTTTTTAAATGTAAAAAGCACAATTTAGAACTTAAATATATATTGAAAAATGAGTGAATCAGAATCTGAATATGAATACGCTGTCGAAAAGCGGCTCACAAGGAAGACATAAGTCGTAAGTGATAAGTAGAAAAAAAAATATTTCATACTTAAATAAATAAGTTTTATAGCTTACAGTAGCATATAAATGATAAATAACAATAGAATGATTGTTTTTTGTTTTTTTACATTGTTATTTTCAATTTTCGATTGCATTCGAGTGTGAAAAATTATAGCAATATAAAGTACAATATTCGAATTATCTAGAGTGTGCACAGTTTAGTCAGTTTAGCGCTCTCGAGTTAACTCGAGCGTACACGTTAAGGGTTTAAGACAGTTCGGAACCTTTGCATAATCATAAATAATAGAGTATTATTATGCTAACCATATACATGTATTTTGTATTAAATTGAATAGTAGCGTAAAAGAGAAATTTACCTTAAGAAATTAAATGATATAATTGGATTAAAAAGAGTTCCCAGTTTTCACAAGAGCGATGGTGAATGCATTGATCCCATATAAAGTTCCTTCTGAACACTTATAGTTTTTGTTCTTTAAATATAAGGCGAAATAAACTGAGGAGCAACCGTTTAACGTAAGAATTGCAGCCTCAAACGATCCAAGGAAATGCTCTTACACTGATGCTTTGAAATCAGAATTTATTTTCCGTCAGTGGCAGGACATATAAAAGTAGCATATCGAGCTGCAATAGAGACTTAAGAATAGCGATGATTTCGAGGGGATTTCGGGAAATGCTATTTCCTGAAAGTAGTGGATAAGGATAACAAATCATTCATCAAGATTAATGCACGCGATAGCGTCAAGATTCTAGTCGGTAATGCTCAAGGTACTGATTAAGGGCAATAGTGAGCCTTTTATGATGCGTGATATCATCTATTGCACCCACAAATCAATAAGATAGTATTCAGCGAGAAAAATATAGATATAAGCCATTTTAATTGGGGAAAGGTTTCAGGGGATGTTATTTAGAATCATGAAGTGTGAGATGCAGGGAGACATTTTAACTTTTATTAACAGCATATTTTTAATGCAACTCCTATGAAAAATTATATCACGTATAAGTTTAAACATTTATTTAATTATGGAAAAGTACCAGAAGAAATTAATTCTGTGTTTCAAAAGCAAAATTAACTCTTAAATATTTTTAGAAAATGTTTTTTATCTGTTAAAATTTCAATCATATTTATCATTTATTAGCAATATGGTTTGATGATTGATATCATCTATTACAACCAAAAATCCATAAGATAGTATTCAGCGCAATACTTATAGATATGAGCTGTTTTAATAGGAGAAGGTTTTCAGGAGACGTTATTTAAGAATAGAAGTGTAAGATGCAGTTATACCTTTTAACTTTTATTAAGATATAAAATGAATTTTTTAAAGATTTTTTACAGAATGTAACATAATAGCTTTTTAATCATAGAAAAGTACCAGTAGAAATTATCTCTGTCTTTGAACATTAACTCTTGATACATTAAATATTTTTTAAATGCAAAATTTCAATCATATTTATATTTATTAGCAATAGGGTTTGATGATTGATAGCATCTATTGCAACCAAAAATCCATAAGATAGTATTCAGAGCAAAAATTATAGATATGAGCTGTTTTAATAGGAGAAAGTTTTCAGGAAACGTTATTTAAGAGTAGAAGTTAAGATTCAGGGATACCTTTTAACTTTTATTAAGAGAATAAAATGAATTTTTTAAAGAGTTTTTACAGAATTTAACAGAATAACTTTTTTAATTATAGAAAAGTACCAGAAAAATTAGCTCTGTCTTTCAACATTACCTCTTGATATATTAAATATTTTTTTAAAAATGCAAAATTTCAATCATATTTATCATTTATTAGCAATAAGGTGTGTTTTACGCTATATAGAAAGAAATATAAGATGTATATAGCTAATATACAAGCGTACCTCAATTTCTTACGATAACATTAGAAATTGAAATCTAAATCCGAGTTTTCGTATTATCTGCTTTGGAGTTTGTGAGCAACCGAAGATCATGTATGTAGTTGAACGGTGACTGAATAGTTAGGGTACAGGAATTCATATTTTCGAGTAATGATGTGGCATGGATGTTCGGAATCGGTTTTAAGCAGTAGGTCCTGGTCTGAGCAGTCCTAGTGTTTTAGTCCAAACCAAACAGATTACCATGTAATGCTTTCTGAAGGGGGTACACGCCGAACGATGGCCAATTGGTTAGGGTGCTCGCCTTCGGTACCGGAGTTCGTGGGTTCAAATCCCACTGTGGCATGGATGTCCGTAGTCGTTCGGAATCGGCTTTAAGCTGTAGGTCCCAGACTCATTAACCCTCGTGTTACAAAAAGTAGACCGTAGCACTCCAAACCAAACCTGAAGGGGGTACAGAAAAGTCTTAAAATTTCTGAACTCCTTTCCTGCATTATTCGGAAGAACTAATTTAAATAATTATGTAAATATCGTTAACTTCCACATTAATGGTAGTCTTACAACAACTGCGCTATCACTTTAATGTACGCCTTAAGACCAAGAGTTCAAACATAGAATAACTGTAAAGAATATAAATAAAACTTGATTTATGTTTTATGTAATGCAATGCTGAACAGAGTCTGGGCTATTTGATGTGTCTCGTTTGATAAATATCGCATTAATATATAGATGTATTGATATATGTCAATTAAAAAAAGGTTTTAGATATAGGATATGTAAGGACTACAAACAAAAATTTGATTTTGTTTGGTATTAATACGATGGAAAGTAGATTCTGGCAAAAACTTGGCAGTCGTATTGATGTATCATTTGAGACCAAGGATTCAGGACAAAAAACCTGTAAAGACTATAAAAGAATCTTGAATTAATTCCGTAATTAAGGAACTGTTCTCTTTTACTGTACCTCTCTTGTTCTTTTTTTAATTATAATTTTTTAATACCATAGGAGAATTTTTAAATAGCTCTGTATACAAAAAGTCTTCAATAGGAATTTTTTTATAAATTCGGGTACACCTAAGAACACTCGCTCACATTTTTATTTTCAATTTTGACACATTTTATAATTTGTAGTTCAATACAATGGGAAATGCATTAGATAAATAACGAACAAAGAGTTATATTGTCTACCAAGTGCTCTCAGATGTAAACAAAACACAAATAATCTCTTGAATCTCAAACATTTGATGACCAAGCGTTTATTTCATAAAAGTTTAAATTGTTTACTGTAAATAAAATTCTAGACTTATTGATCTTACTTTCTGAATATTGCATTTTTCAATTATGGATCTTAGTTTTACATTTCAGAGATAATATTTTCTACGAAGAAAGAGTTATAGTGTCGACCAAGTACTCTCAGATGTTAAACAAAACACAAATATTCTCTTCACTTCTGTAAACATTTGATGACCAAGCGTTTATTTCATAAAATTTTAAATTGTTTACTGAAAACAAAATTCTAGACTCATTGATCTTACTTTCTGAATTTTGCATTTTTCAACTATGAATCTTAGTTTTACAAGTAAGCTATAATATCTCCTCGGCATTTTGTAATATAAAACTAAAGCATAGCAGAAAACTATACATTTCGGGTAAAATTTTATTAAGTGATAAATTTAGAGGAAATGAAACGATATCATTTGACAACACATTGTTTTTCTATGAGTTCCTGCTGTTTTCACTATCGGGATATCTGGGAGGTATGCTTGTGGTATATATTTACACTGATAACAGTTTACAGGTACATCTGATTTATCTACTACAAGTTACTCACCATAACGAAATGATATTTCTAATCCAGGAAAGCCCCTGACTGGTAATTTTAAAAGAGGTTTATCTTATGGATAGCCTTGCTACCCTAAACCTGTGCTCTTATCTACATCAGATTATTCCATCATATATTCGTTCTTCCAAACTTTAACAGTTTGGTTTTGTTATCGGATAAGGATATTACCAAGAATGATAACCAATATATGTAGATAGTTTTTCTACATTAGCTGGCAGCTGTTTATTGTAAAATAACCTCCTAATGTAAACACTATATTTTTTATAGATTAAACATTTTATGCTTTTCATCATTCCGTATTTTAAAGATAAAAGCTTACTATGTATTCTAATAGAAAGTGAAAACAATATGAGTTTATTAAAATAGTACATATTGTATAGAAAGATAACAAATTTTCACAGAACCATCTATTCCACAAAATTTTATTCACAGATATAAAAAAACAGTTCTAAGATATACTATATAAGCATATTTATATAGCTTGTGCAAAGGTTCAAATAAAATAAAATCCACTTTAAATAAATGAAAGATAAACAGGAAGAGTATATTCTAACAATAAAAACTTCTACGAAATAGAGACCTTGCATTGCATTTTTGTTTTTCCAAGTTTAAGAATAAAAGAATATCTAAAGATAAAACTCTAAAATTTTAGAGAATTGTTTGGAAGTATAATACAAAATTTTGATAGGTAAATGGTTTTTACATAATAAGATAAAAATGTTGTAAATGATAGGTTGTAAATTACTTAACTAAAATATTTGTATTAAAGATTGTGTATAAAGGAAGCTAAAAAGAATAATTGCTACTGTGTTCGAACTATATATTAAGATTGGGACTAACCTTAATGAAAATAAGAAATGCTGATACATTTTAGTAGAAATCTATAATCTTAATAGATAATTATGTAAGGGATATGAAATAAATTAATTGAAAATTAAGTAACAATTATTCGACATTGCACAGGGAGAGCTAACTTATCATATACCTGTATGAATATGTTCAGATTTTGCCTTAAAAACTACTTTTTGTGGCATCAGTATTATCAGTATCTATCCATCTATCTCTATCTGCTGCTTTGTAATGTGGTAACTACTAATAAAATATTGTAATATATCATGTTCTGAATCTTATTAGAAATTTTGTATCTCTGGGATACAAATGCGTTGTAATAAAATGTCATATACGTTTTTTTTATGATAATTAATAAACGTTTTTAAATTTGGATAGTTTAAAAGAGAACCTAGCTGTAGTCGATAATCTTGTATTTAGTGCCGAAAAGGAAATATTAAATCATTCGAAAACGGAACTTCATAGCTACAAATGAAATACAGCAGAAGAAAATATTCAAATTTTTCCAATACCTAAAACAAATGTAACAGAATCAGCTTAAGTCCAACTAAATGAAAAATTTAGATTGCACAATATTCCTGCATAAAATAAAATTGATATATTTGTTTGGTGCAGGCAGTTATAGTGTGCCCCAAATATATGATTAGAATACTGATCTTAAATATAAAACCAAATTAGAGTGTAAATGATTCATTCGTCATTCTAGTATATATAGTTTATGTCATATATTTTTGTATAAAACTATGGCTTTTTATACTTTTAATTGTATTAGCTGTCTTACAGGATGTGTCATAAAACAGAAGTATATATTGTATGTAAGATTATTTGGAAAAGTTAGTGAGGTATTATTATTGTATGTAGGAATGTTTGGACTAAATAGATAAAAAGAAGAAAACGTTAAAAATAATAAAGAACATGCTAGGTTGCAACCAGCTTAGACCTAAAAATAAAATAAGAAAAGTTGAAGTAATAAAAATCAACACAAATTATATAAAACAAAGATATATCTGTGAGATGCAATTCTGCAAATTTTAAGGCGAAAATGAAGTGTTATTATACTATTTTGCAGATTATCTTACTTTGTTCTCACAATTTTATTACGTCTGTACTTACAGAAATCTCTTAAAATGAAATAAAATTTTATCAAATCTTAAAAAAAAATGTCATATTATTTCATAATATTTATTATGACTATCAACTCTATGCACTCGAGGGCTCCGCTATGGAGACAATGCAAAATAATTAATTTTTACTATTTCTTTTTAATCTTATGTTAAAAACTGAAAATTATTTGCATTGTCTTTGTAGCGGAGCCCTCGAGTTTGAACACCAATTTTATATGGATCCTCTCCGGACCCCTCGAGTACAAAGGGTTAATATGACTATTACTATTATTAATATATATTATATATGACTATTTGGAAGTATTTTATTAATTCGTGTAAATGAAGCTTGTGTATTAAAGACAATATAAAAAATTTCTTTAAAACATTTGTCTGTTTTTTTGTTTTTGTTTTTACAGTGCTACGTTTGGAGTATAAGAAGGTTCATTATAAGGTTTGGAATTGCTTATGCAAGTTTTTTACCAACAATTTCTGAAGTCTATTAAAGCGTTTAGAGGTTTTTATAGAACATTTGCCTATTTACGAGGCATAAATTAAGTTTTAATTTCAAATCTAAATAGATTTAAATACGAAATGTGAGAGTTTAAACAAAATACTCACTAAATGTTCTTTCTCCGAAAAAAATATTTTTAATTACATAATTTCTTAGCCGATTCTATATGGCAACACTGATAAGAAGCGTTTTCAAACTTTCTTGAATCTTATCATTACGTTACTTTATCAGACACTTAATGTGTTAATGTGTGTGATTTAATAAACATATAGAAAAACAAAAAAGCATTTAAAGGAAAGCTTTTGATTTGTTTTTCAAAAAAGGAAACAAAAGCTTTTTTTGTAAGCATTTAAACAAAATACTCACTAAATGTTCTTCGGAAAGAAGTGCTTTTTTAATTCATAATTCCTTAGCCAATCTATACGGCAACATTTATAAGAAAAGTATTCAATATTTCGTGAATCATTTTATTCATCTACTCTTATAGTTTATTAGGCACTTAATATGCTAAATGTTAAATAACAATATAGAAAAATAAAAAAAAATACTTGGAAATTTTAAAAAAGGAGATATTGTATAAAGTTAAATCCGTTAAAGAAGTAAATAAAGAAAAAAAAGTTTTTTTTCTATTCTAGTGCCTTTTAAGTGTTATGCATTGTGTTTCTCTCTAAAAACTAAGTTTCAATGCTAATGTAAGTTTCATTGATGGACAACAGATACAACTCCAAAGTCAGAAATTCGTTGGACTTTCTATTTTACTCAGATTGGGATCTTACTTTCCACTACCGATAATAAAATAGGCGGACTGGTGGAATATAATAAAATTTAGTGTTACTCATTAACCTGGTTATAATTTATAACCAAAACTGGTCTACGTTAAAATACAGTCAATTTATGAACACCACGTTTATACATCATAACCTTGTCATGTCAACGATTTTAAGTATTTAATATTTCAATATACAATATTTCAATATCCATCTGTTGCACTAATAGAGATATAATGAAAAAACCCTTACTTTTTACTAAATTTACGACTGGCTAAAAACACAAAATTTAAAGCGTTTAATATTAAGTTGCTGCCAAGTCTGTCTTAATACTTCTTTTCTCTTTCAACCAGCTCAATACTTTAAGACTATAAAATCTATTATTAATCTTCACTGTGTACTTATTCTCATAATGGAAATGTATGATTAAAACCGTTTATGTAATAAATTCTCACAAACTTTAGTATGCTTACCGTCCGAACATTTAACAACAAACTGAATGAGTTGCCTGATAGAATTTTCATTTTTAATGGTTAATATGTTAAATATCTTAATGATGATTTCAGTTTAAATTTACAGTAATGAAAGCCATCTTTTAATCTCTCTACTGTTTACTAGACTATACTAGCTTTATGCTTACACGTTTTCTATGTTACACTAAATATTAGATCTAATATATCTATTAGTATCTAGTATCTGTATAAAATTATAATACTATATTGTTTACATTTTTACTTATTTCACAAAAAATGTTAATGTTAAATTTCGTAGTCTTTTATGTATTTAAAAAAAGGGTTTTAGGTTAGAAAAAAACCTAATGCAATTTATTGCATACAGAATCAATAAAAAAAACTAAACCCCTTAAAAAAATATTCTTCAAAATTTTGCTTTAATAATAATTTAAGTGCAAGTGAAAATTACACAATTTTGTAAAATAACCATTTTTTTCGGCAAAGTATGTTTACCATTGATAAACTGAAATTTTTTTTTAAATATTGTTAAGTAATTGATTCATATAAGATTTGTAGTATGTAATAAAACTAAGTACTTTATAGATAACTGAATTTCTTACTTCCATTATAAGGTATTCTCGCTTATTATATAAAAATGCAGACAAAGAAATTCACTGGATAACGTTTTTTTTTATTTTATTGCTTTTTATTTTTTATCAGTCAAAACATACGTGACTATAATCTTTTATTCTCTACCCCACACTAAGACTCAAATAAAATAAATATACAAATCAAATTAAGTACTCAGCGCTGGTCCCTGATGCATTAAGATATGAGTTAATCCGTTTACTGTGAAAAAATTGTGATAAGTAAACAGTAAAGAATATTTATTTTAAAACGTTACAGTTCATTCCTACAGAAACAAAGATTCTTTTAAACAAAGGAATTCTTAGTGTATACAAGCGAACAAATATTGAAGTATAAAATTTTGCATAAAGTTTATATAGTTTATTGTCTTTGCTACAGAACTAGCTTAGATATGTTACTAGACACAGCATATTTTAATATTGAAGTTACATTCTGTTTCTTTGTTTTTACTGATTGTTATAGATGTGATGATTAGTTTACACTTTACGATTTGTTTGTAACTATATATGTCGTTTCTTTGTCATATATATAAATTAAAGTATTCATAAAAGTTCATAAAAATCTCAGCTATTTCGACACTACATTATTACTTACAAAATTTGCTAGTTCATTATATATCTATGTATATAAATATATATATATATATATATATATATATATATATATATATATATATATATATATATATATATATATATATATATATATATAATATATATATATATATATATATATATATATATATATATATATATATATATATATATATATATATATATATACATATATATATATATATATATATATATATATATATATATATATATATATATATATATATATATATATATATATATAATATATATATATATATATATATATATATATATATATATATATATATACAAAATATATATATATAGAGAAATATATCTTCACTTTAATAAATATTTCAAATATATATTTAACATAAATACTCTAACAAAAAATATAATCTATTTATACAATCATTTTAAATACATAAAATATATAACATAATTTTATTTCATTCTGTACTTAAAAAATAACATTCAACGTACTATATCGTCATCATTTCGTGCAATTTCGTGTATTACTATATGGACATTTAACACGAAAGGAGCAAAGAATACATAAAAATATGAATATTTGCTATTCATTTCCAGTATAAATTTAAATACTGTAGAAATTTGTAATTTATTTTGCATATGTCATATTAAAAATTGAAATATTAATGAAGTCAAACTGATCCTTACATATGATAAGAAATTACTAAAACTCTTTTCTCAATTAAATACTTTCTACGGAAATATTTAACAAACCAAGTTAGAATTTCATCACCGTAAATGGGAATACTTTTTTACATACTTTAAATTCCTGTACTTGCCCTGTTTGACCTTTTGAGAACTCCGCAAAAGTATTGGAAAGAATATTTTGTAATTATAAAGAGATATCTCGAAAAAAATTTTCTAAAGTGGAAAGAAATGAAGAAAATCCAATAGTATAGAAAAAAAAATCTTCGTGTTCAGAATACGGAGTCTCTTATTATCACACCCAAGGTGGTTTTATTTTTCTTTCCTAACTCTCTCCGCTATACGTAAATGCTTTATGAAGCAAATAAAAATTCTTTTGTCATGGTACGAAATATCAGAACTTATAGAAGAGAGTCGAATCAAACTTCTATTCTCAAACAAAAACACTTTTAAGATCAAGTTCCGTGAGTAATTCTAAAAAGAGTTTTTTCTCGGGAAGAGTTAAAATGAGCTGTTGCAAAACAGAACTATAACTTTATGCAATATATGAAATTAGATTATAAGGACAACATATTGCATTCTTAAGCATACAATAAGTAATTTACTAAACGTTAGATATCCATAGGTTTCATTTAGTTGAATAACCATATTACAAATATAAGATGGGATTTAAGTTTCAAAATTGGTTGAGAAATGAGATTAACGTATTACATCTCTGATATTCAGTAGCATCCCAAAATATTGGATGGATTATGGAAAATTATAAACCAGAAAAGGAACAAAAATCAGTCTTAACGTTACAAGAAATGCAATGATACAAAAAAAGATGTAATATGACAGTTCAACTAAACTTCTATTAGATTTAAAGTATTAAAAAATTGAAATATTTCTATTAGTTTAAATACATAGGTATAGAGTGATTGTTCTGTTATTAGTCTTATTGAAGATACTGAATAATGTGTCCAAATATAATCTAAAATAAGATAATTTGTTCTAAAAATACTGATATTCTACCAAGTTTTATGACATATACTGTATTTTAGGACATCTCTGGACAAGTTTGCGGAAAACAGTGCGATTCCTTCTCTCTCTCTCTCCTCTCTCTCTCTTTCTCTATCTCACTCACTCTCTCTCTCTCTCTCCTCTTTATCTCTCCTTCTTCTCTCTCTCTCTCTCTCTCCCTCTTCTCTCTCTCTGTCTCTCTCTTTGTCTCTCTTTTTTTTTCTCTCTCTCTCTAGATAGATAGATAGATAGATATAGCTTTGAAAATATCGTTTCAAATATATGTGCAGAGATAGATATCTTCAACTCTGATAGGCCGAACGATGACCGATTGGTTAGGGTGCTGGCCTTCGGTACCGGAGTTCGTGGGTTCGAATCCCACATTGGCATGGATGTTCGTAGCCGTTCGGAATCGGCTTTAAGCTGTAGGTCCCGGTCTCATTAGCCCTCGTGTTGCAAAAAGTAGACCGTAGCACTCCAAATCAAAACCAAATTCAAAACCAACTCTGATAGTGATAGTTATACATTCACAGAATACTTAACAAAATACTCTAGTAAACAATTCACTCTATTGGGTAATGCATTTAAAATGCTAGTAAAAATAATAACTTGGTTTTAATGAATTAAATATTTAGAAAAATTAAAGCAAGTTTCTATATCATCATCCTTTCGTACACTTTCCTGTATTACTATGTGAGGAATTTAAAACAAAGAATTAAAGAAAACCCCCAAAATGTGTGTTTGATATTCCTTGTCAGGATAAATTTAATTTACCCATAGAAATTTGTAATTTATTTTGTAATATATCAGAGTAAAAATTGAACTATAAAATAAATCAAACCAATCCATACATGTGTGCAGGAATTATTAAAACTATTTTCTCAATTAAATACTTTCTACGGAAATATTTAACAACCCGAGTTCAAATTTCATCACCGCAAACGGGAATAGTTTTTTGCATACTTTAAATTCCTGTAGTTGCCCTATTTGACCTTTTGAGAACTTCGCAAAAGTATTGGAAGGAATATTTTGTAATTATAAAGAGATAACTTGAAAAAAATGTTCTAAAGTGGAAAGAAATGAAGAAAATCCAATAGTATGGAAAAAACAATCTTCGTGTTCAGAATACGGAGTCTCATATTATCACACCCAAGGTGGTTTTATTTTTCTTTCCTAACTTTCTCCGCTATAAGTAAATGCTTTATGAAGCAGATAAAAATTCTTTTGTCATGGTACGAGATATCAGAACTTATAGAAGAGAGTCGAATCAAACTTCTATTCTCAAACAAAAACACTTTTAAGATCAAGTTCTATCTGTAATTTCAAAAAGAGTTTTTTTCTCGGGAAGAGTTAAAATGAGCTGTTGCAAAACATAACTGAAACTTTATGCAATCTATGAAATTATATTATAATGTCCGCATATTACATTCTTAAGCATACAATAAGTAATTTACTAAGTGTTAGATATCTATAGGTTTCATTTGTTAGGATAACTGTATTAAAAATATTAGATGGGATATAATTTTCATTACTGCTTGAGAAATGAGATAAATATATTAGATCGCTTATATTCAGAGTGTATACCAATGCAATGTGAAGCCACGAGTTCTTCACATAATTTTCATATTTTTACTTGCATATTTGATTTAAATTCATATATCATGATATTTATATTAGTGATAAGAAATATTAAATTTTTCACACTAGTTACTAATGAGATTTTTGTATGCTCGTATTTAAACGGATGGCTAAGTTAGGAAAACAAGGATGAACAATTTGAACAAAGGTCTGTACAAATATGAAAAAATTTAACTAAGTATAGTATTTTCAAAATATAACTACATTAAAAATAATCATAAAGATACAAAATCCGATACTGTGTAATTTCAGAGAAAGCACTGCTCATTATTCAACCCAGTAGAATCAAAATTAGCATGAGGATAAAAATAAGATAAACATAACAGTTCGTACAATATCAAAACTGTTGTGTTCGTAAGAAAAATAATGTTGATTCCATGAATTTATTCTGAGGACCATTTTCATGTTTAACTGTGCCTTTGTGATACCTCAAACATCCTCGAGAGTCGTGATTCTGACACATAGAATAACACAGACAAAAAATTTTCCTCGTACATATGATAATGTCTGTAAGATATGCTGATAACGATTTACAAAGAAATATTTTGAAACACCTGAGAAGAAAAATCCAAATTTTCGTTGTTACATCAAGGCAAGGAATGCTGGTAGTTGTCTAACGTGAAAAATGAATTTTAAAAATGCAAATTCGAAAAAAGTAATTTATTATTAGTATTGAAAACATAAAAATAAATATATTAGCTCAAATATGATAGATAATGTGTGTTTAAAAGAAGAAAGCATGTAATACAATTTATTGAAGTAACTTAAAAATAAGTGAAAAAATACAGTATTAATATAAAACTTATTGCTCAATATCGGGCAATGAAATAAATTGTGTGTTGTCAAAAGAGAAAGCAGTGGTTACATTACCAACCTGTTGATGAATGGTAACCTTAACTGGGGAATGTTGATACATGCTATCTTTTGCTATTGAATTATAAATAGTCTTTATTACTCAATATCCCTCAATGATGATCTGTCGTGTTGTCAAAAAGAAGAAAGCTGGTTCGAGAGGGTACAACCTGTTGATTGAATGGAATTAAAAATGAAAAAACATGCTATCTTTTGGCTATTGAATTATAAATTAGTGTCTTAAGCAAACCCTGGCAATGATGATAATTGTGTGTTGTCAAAAAGAAGAAATTATTATTGTTACAACCTTTGATTGAATGGTAACCTTAAAAAAGGGGGTGAAAACAGTATTTTTGGCTATTGAATTATAAATTAGTTTTCTTATTAGCTCACTATCCCAGGGCACTGATAGATAATTGTGTGTTGTCAAAGTGAAGAAAGCAGTGGTTCGAGAGGGTACAACTTGTTGAATGGTGAACTTAAAACTGGGGAAGGGGAAGAAAATATAACTTTTGGCTATTGAATTGGAAAATAATGACATGTGAAATTTCAGTGTTTGAGTCTATAAGAGTTAAATTAAAGTTAGCTACAAATTTTAAATACGTAAATAATAATATTAATAGTAATTGTTTATGTGATATCCACTACTTGTCGTTATGCTCGCATATAACGAATATAGATTTTGAGGGATTTTCGTCAGAGGACTTGCTTTTATTATTCCACTAACTAAATAGAACTTAGATTAAATAAATAATTGATAATCATAAAATTGTTTACATTACAAGCCGAGCATTCATGTTCACATACAAACAAAATTCAAATTCATGTAGTTTTAGTCGGTGGGTTAACATTCATTGTTTATATCAATAGAACTAAAACTAGAGTTAACTAAGGAGTTATAAATAAATCAATATTAGTATTTGTTTTCTCGATATTCATTAATTTGTCGCTATGTTGTTATATGAACGAATGTGGTTTGCCTGTTATTTTAGTCGTGATCATACGTCCGTTGTATAACTCATTAGAACAGTTATTGAGGTTAGTAACATAGTTAGAAATAAGTTAATGAAAATCATTTAATTGTTTGCATGGTGTCCACTAAGTGTCGAATATTTAAGATGGTATATGATCAAAGGTCGATTTCGTGTTATTTTATACAAGAACTAAATGACAAAATTGCAAATAATAGCAAATACTCGAATATTTGATAGAAATTTTATATTTCTTTTTGCCAAACGAAAAAAGAAAAATCGTTACTTTAAAAGAGAACATTCTGAAAGTATATTTTAGTCATTCTTAAAATAGACTTATTAAAGGTTTTTAATAGGTGATTAATATGTTAATATAAAATGTTTTCTTGTACATGCAGTAAAATATTTTCAATGTTTTTAGGTTTTGATATTTCTGTGTTATAAAAAGACTCATTGTAAATAAAAGTTTTAATTTATGTTGTGTTATGTTTACAGAATTTAGTCAGGATCATACGTCATTTGCTTAACACAATAGATCAGAGATTGAGATTAGTAACTGATTTAGAAATAAGTGAATGATAATCATTAAATTGTTTGTATGGTGTCCACAACGTGTCGAAGGTCTATTTCGTGTTAATTTCGACAAGAACCATGTGTCCATTTTTCAAATTGATAGACCTAACCCTAAAGTAAGTAACATAGTTATAAATAAGTAAATTATAAACAGTAAGCTATTTGTTCTTGTTCACTTTATGCCAATTATTTATGGTCATATAAATGAATGCTAATTTTGTGTCATGATAATCTGAGGCGGGATTTTTAATGTTTAACACAACTGGGTATGTCCGAATAATACCAGTAAAAACAAAATGGCAGAAAATATTTTATGTTAGCTATATTTGGATAATATAATCTTAAAATCTAAGTACAGTTCACGATTCTGCAAAAAATACTAGGTTTATTTTCAATTTTAGAAAAAAACTACCGTGGTAGGAAATTAAAAAATTCTGAGTTTCGATTAAAAAATACACAAATCTTATCCATGTAACAAATTTCACTAATAATTGCATACATATCATATATTTTTTAATCTATATTATTAAATTATTAATCGTATCTAATGGAACAGGATCTTCAATATAGAGAAGATAAATCAATACAATTTTTTTTATTTTATTACGATTATGTTCAATGTTGAAAAAAGATATAAATAAATAACATCTTAGAATTAAAGATATTTTAAAAACTTTTTCAATATCTAAACTATGTACAATTCAATATTCTGCAGAAAATACTAGTTTTGTTTTTCAATTTTAGAAATATATAAGTGAACTGAGGTAGTAAATTAAAAAATTCTGAGTTTCAATTAAAAAAAATACATAAATCTATTTCATGAAAAATATTTTACTAATATTTTTATACATATCATATGTTTTTTAATCAACATTATTAAATTATTAATCGTATCTAATGGAAAAGGATTTTCAATAAAGTGAAGAGAAATCAATACAATATTTTATTTCACTACTATTATGTTCAATGTTGAAAAAAGTTATAAATAAATAACCTCTTAGAATTAAAAATATTTTTAAAACTCTTTCAATAAATATAATAAAAAAAATGTCCCAAGGAAAAAAATACGGATTGAAAAGATTGCATCAACAAGATGGCGGAAATATTTTTTTGCCATGTCATATTTTATCCTTCAGCTTAAATGTCTTTATTCGTCAAAGTAGATCAGAGATTAAAAGTATATTTATCTAGAAATCATTTTCTCGTTTTTTAAAAGATGCGCATAAAATTTTCTGAGAAGTTTGTATCAGTTATTATTTAATGACTAACAAGAGGATATTAAAAGTAATTTAATTTATTCTTTGAGAAATAAAGAATTATGTGTTATCATTTAATAATTCAGTTCACTTTACAATTTGAACTTTTCAATATGATGAATTATATTTCAAACCCTTCTATTAAATTTGAACTTTTTATCAGTTATATGTCATATTTTATCATCTAAGTTAAGCTTATTTGTCAAATTAGATCAAATATTAAAATGTTTTTAAAATTTCTGTATTTTTTACTATTGAAATAATACATTTAAATAGACAAAATTATTTATTTAGTTTATTTTTTAGCACCTTCAAAATGTTATTAGTAATAAAATATATAAATTTTAAAAACAACCTATCAGTTATTGTATTTTACTATTTCAAATTATTTTGTATTGTTTCAGTTAATTTTTTTAATGAATTATATGTATATTACTTTAGTGAAACTCAAAATTGAAACATCATTTTAGATTATACGATATATTTTATAGTTCAGATTATCCTATACTTGCTGAAGTAGCTCAAATATTAAAAGTATACTTTTCTAAAATTTCATTATTTTTACTTTCAAAAACATGGAATTGAAGTTTAATTCATAAAACATATTATTTAACCACAGACAAAATTTAATTTAAAGTTAATTAAGGTATTTTTAGGAAATAGAATATAAAATATTAGGTTTTATGATTTCAATTTTACTATCGAAATGAATTGCTTCTGTTTATCAAGATTGTTTCTATATTTGTTTAAATTTCATTTTAACTTCGAATATCCTTTATGATTGCGCCATTTTGTCATTCAGCTTACTTTTGTTTATTTGTAAAGTAGATCTATGTTAAGAAATATATATTCATAATCAGATATAATTTAATACATTAAATAATTCAGGTATCAACTTTTTTTTTTCTTTTTCAAATAGATCACACTCAAAGGTCAAATTCATAGGTCGTTTAAATGAATAATTTTAACCTTTTTAATTAATGAGTTAAATTTCCATAACTGTCTTTTGTGCTATTTAAACACTAAAAACAATTCCAGTTAATAATATTTCATCATTCAGTTTAAATTAATTATTTTACCGGTGTAGATCAGATAGTAAATCTATATTTATCTATAATGTTTTTCCTTTTTAAAATCATATATATGAAGTGATGTACAGAGATTGTATGTGTCATTACTTAGCATCGTTCTATTATTTAACAGAGTTAAATTTATTTAATAAAAACCATTATGTGTTATTATGTTAATGATTCTATTTAATAAACTATATCTATACATGTATCTATCTTTCAGTTCTATTATGTTTATGATAACATGTTGTTCGAATTCAGTAATACTTTACATTCTTATCAAAGTTCTGTATTTATCATTGAATTAAGATAGGCTCAAAATATAACTTTGATTTTTTATGCCAGAATTAATTTCTTTGAATCTCCCTAAATAACGTCAAAAGCTATTTTATACAGATTTCTTGCTGTGTTTTATTTTTATACTTGAAAATATCGCCATTCTTGAGTTGATTAAAGGTAAATGAGCATTTTTGCACTGCTGACACCTTGAGAATACTTCTATAATTGTTGAAATTTTAATTCGGAGATACAATTTTCAAACAACCGTAATAGAAGTGTAATGCAGAAATTGGTGGAGTATACACATGATAATGTGAAAAATGGAAGTCAGTAAAACTACTAAATAAATCCCGATAGTATTTTAAATTTTAATTTTTAAAGAAGTCACATGATTGTACATTAGAATAAATTGTTATAATTTAAGTAACGAAAAACAAGTAACTCATTTAAATCAGAGACAAAAGATATTTACAATTAAAAATTAAGAGTATTCTAGCTATAATACATATTCATAGAGGCAAAACACGATCACAGATAACTTCGGTGATAAATTTGATGATTGTGCTGATTGTTTTTCGAACAGTACTCAATTTCCAGGAAAAGCTGGAATTCATCTCATGGACAAAACAAAAATTATACTGGACTTGATCCAACTATCATCAGCTTAACAAAAGAATGTACCAATCGAGCACCGATCCGATCCCATATTACCCTCTAGGTTCCTCCCGGTGGTGGTCGGCAGATCGCAAGTATTAGGTCACACCACGCCGCTTGTCTCCCTTGAGGTGCCTAGAACTCAGCCTTCACATCGCAGATGAAATCTAAGGGCGAACGCAGCAGAGATGCGGTTGGAAAAGCGAATGAAGCAGCAACAAGGCCGGCTCGGATGTATTACTTTTATCGAATTATATTAATTTCTGCCTTTTATATTTAAAAAATATTTATTATTTAAAGCAGAAAATTTGTATCACTCTTTAATGTCAAAAAAAAAAATTGCTTCCAATACATGTGTTCATATAATTCATTATCTATTAACCCTCCGAGTGGAACACACCGAGGGAAAAATGTCTCCAAAAAATACGCTAAAGTTTTATTGTGTCAGTGACCAAAGTGTTCTATGATTTTTTACTTCACCCTTTGTCGACTAGATTGGAATACGGGAAACCCACCCTCTTTATTGTCCCTTTACTTCCGGTTATAAATAGGTATATAAATAGACATTATAGACTGTTAATTTTTAATGCACATAAAGCTCGCCAAGTCTCGAAGATCATCCCCTAAGAAATAATGGATTCTAAAAGTACAAATAAAAATATTCTTTAAGAGAATGACTTATATTTTTTTACGAAAGTCATCCAAGCTATTTAAGTGGTGCAATTAGAGATACACCTGTTAACGAAAACGAAATATTTCGAAATAGAGATTTACAAAGCCTAGAAAAGCTATCAGCGTCTGACAATCGACCTGACCCTCCTACCTCAAAATTCCATGGGGAAAACACTGGCAGAAATGTACATTACGTCTATTTTCGGAATGTTTTTGGAAGTCTAAAATTGTACGTGACAACCTCTTTGAAGCCATCATCGGTTTGGCGGAATTGTACGTGCGAACCGCTTATAGGGTTAATTACTTGTTCATTTTTATAAGAGAAGTATAGTGAGCTATTCTGATAATAATCTCGTGGTCCGTACGTTTCAGCAAGTCCATGTATATTTTTCAGTAGCATGCATTCCTCTCCTTCCAATAAATAATAGAACTAAATATTGATTCGCTTGGTCTTTTTTATTTCTGCGAATATATGGAAATGATTTCAAATTTGGATTCTACTTTAACTGATTTTGCGTGTCAATTTTACCTCATCAATGTTGATAAATATCACTTATAAAAGTTATTATGGACTTCACAGATTAAATTATGTATGATATTTTAATATATTTGAATATTACAAGTGTTCTATTTAGTGTCCAGTCTGACATCTAAAAAGTCAAAGAATGATGTTAATAAAGATGAAATATCTTCTTGGTAAGGAATTGTTGTCGTGCCACATGTCCACAACATAGATTGGGCTCTATACGTTGAGATAAACTTTAACATGAATTTGCATGTATTTTAAAATTTCAAGATGGTCATATTTTCTACTACAGTCAATCTCCTACATAATAATCGCGTAAGTTATCTGTCTGTCTGTCATCGAATTTATGAAACCGTGCACCTGGAATAGATAGAAGTATCCATATTGAATTCTTGATGAGTTAGGGTTAGCAACCTTTGAAATCCACCCCTTCACTCCATTTTTAGCATTTAATGTGATTATTTTAAGCCCCTTTTTCCCAGGTTAAGAGTAGGCGATTAAATTTATCTATTTGAACCATTATATATAGGTAAAAATAACATTTTTTTCTAGCATTAGGATGCCATTCCTTTAACCACCTCATTTAATCTTTTCTTATTTTAAATTATTTAAATATCGTCTGCATTATTTTCATACGTTTATCGCTGAACATATTATTACGTAAAAAAATTTTCTTTTATATTTCACTTAAATAATAGATTAGGTACATATGTAATAGTTTCAAATTTAATCAACGATTATTCTTTGTTGCAATTGTAATAAAAATTTAAAAAATATCACCGGCATTAACAAAACAAATTCTATCCACTAATAAAAAAAAAAACTCCAGGGTGTAGTGGAACCCCCCCCCCCCCCCCCCATGATATAAAATATTTATAAAATTTCATTCGTTTACTTGCATTAATTACTGTGGCAGAAAAATTGAA
>CM063508.1:87389651-87399089 GCA_032207245.1 Pardosa pseudoannulata
CTACAATAAATCTCATAAACAATTCCTCTAAATGAATAGTTTTATAATTACTTATAATTATTTTCAATGAGTATTTATTTGGCAATTTCCTATTATTTACATTACTAATTAAATAATTACTTATACTTATTTTAAATTACTAATTTGTATTTACTTATAATTACTATAAGTAACTAATTTAAGTAATTTTTATTACTAATTCGTAACTAATTTAAGTAATAAAAAAATCTTCAAATATATCTTACAGACTTTCATATTTAGTGTCATTTCTTGCATATATATATTAATCATATGAAGTATAAAGTTATATTTAGATTTTAACTTGATTAGTAAAATAAGATAAAAACTTAATAATCTGGTTAAACATATGACTTAGCTGTAAGTCTTTAATATTTTAAGAAATTTTTGTTTTTAATATATGACGATTTATCACAGATTACAAGAAATAACTTTTCTATCAATTTTCCTAGATTGTAATGAAATTCCTTGCTGTAATAGATCATAAGTTTGTTATAAAAGAAACATTTCATATGTTTTATAAATAGTAGACTGTATACTGGAAGAAATGATTTCAGTTTTCTCCAATTCAATAACAGTAATATTTTTAAAAGAAATTATAGATAAATATATAATTAAAGTTTTGAATTTGTATGCATAGACACACAAATATATATATACATAAAATTTTTAAAAGAAGGATTTTAAACAGGATTAAAATAACTCGACCGCGAAGTTTAGGTTTGCCGTTTGGCAACGGCAAAAGCGTTTTTTAGAGTAAACCTTTGATGTGTGTGGAAGGATGCGATGAATTCAGAACGCATCGAAACATACCAAAATTTGATTTAGATGATTTTGATTTGATGAAACGTAGCTTAAGTTTTTAATATTTTGTGTGGTGTTCGTGTTCATTAAATAAAATGTGGTGTTATGATCTTTTGAATTTATTTGACACAAATAGAATAGAGCAGACTGAGTGAGGATGGATCTAGTTTTCCATGGTGTACTGCAATTCCTTTGGGACGGATGATAAGTTTTAAAGTGCCTAAAATACTAGTGTCATACGGAGATATATAGAGCATGTAAGGAGAATGTTGCAGGATCTCCCTTCTAAATTATTCAAGTAAGCAATGTTAATTATAATTTTCGCTTGCCAAGTGGTAAGTTCAGGAAGATAATGGGTCCGGATTCATAATGGCCATACCATCATAAAAGGGTGCAATATTCCATTTACTCCTCCTAATCTTACACCCTCTTTTGTTCAGCGATAAACCTGAGAAGCAAACTTTTATTTTGAGAAGAAATTGGATAACAAAAATATAAAATTATATGTATCCCTTTTTAATAATAGCCTAAGTTATCTGTACGTCTGTCCTCCAATTTATGAAGCGGTTGGACCTGGAATGGATAGCGGCATCCATTCAAAGCTAATAAAGATTATTTTCTCCTAAACTATCGATCCGATTCTAAAATAAATTTGTATAAATATGCTTCATATCACAGCAAAAAATACTGTCGTCTTTAAAACGTTCGAAATCCAACCCTTCCTTCCTTTTCGAGCGTTTAATGCCTTTATTTCAAGCCCTATTTTCCCCGGTTAAGAGCAGGCGATTAAATTTATCCATTTATCACTTAATAAATAAGTAAAAATAACAATTTTTCTAGCATTGTGACGTCATTCCTTTAAACATCTCATTTAATCATTTCATATTTTAAACTATTTAAATATCGTCTACACTATTTTAATATGTTTTATCAATGATCTTAGATATTACGTAAATGATTTTTTTTATATTTGGCTTAAATAATAGATTAGGTACATACGTGATAATTTTAAATTTAAGTCTAGGAGTCTATTTCACGGATTAATAAATATCTAACTTTTAATTTATATATATTTGGAAATTAAGAAGTTTGTTCTTTTGTGTGTTTGTTTATTATACATAACCACATGATTTGACTAAATGAATTCAATGGGATTCTAAACTGCATTATAGGATCGGGTGACTCTAGAAGAGTATGACGATAAATAAATTATTGAGAGTGAATCAGATAGTTCTTAGCCAAAAAACAAACCATTTTTTACATGCATCATTGGGTACTTAACAGTTCTGGAATATTAAAAATTTTACTAATCCCGTGATATGATGGGCTATATGCTATTTAATATATAATACAACAAACTATAAAAAATTTTACAGAAACAATAATAAGAATAAAATGTCATTAACTAAATATTTGAAACTAGAAATACTACAACTCCATCTATTGCTAAAATATTAAATCATTGAAATTCGAGACACGTCGCTAAGTCTAGGTAAATATTTGATTCATGCGCTATTTATATATTGATTTATGCTATAATATTAAGAGTTGTAGTATTTTAAAAAAGGTGAGCATAAAATATTATATATAATTAGACGATACATATTTGACTAGTGTCTAAAATGTTATTCTTCATATTAAACATTCTATAATAAGAAAAATTTCGATATCTATGATCTTTTAATTAAACTTTAAAGTTACAATTCCCCAAAGTAAATTAAGAGTACAAGTATGGAAGGAATTTATAAAAATAGTGGTACGAACTTCAAATCTGGGTTAGGGGATTAATGAACTTTAAAGACTACAGCAAGAAAACTATGATTTATTGGCAATCACTACAAAAATACAATGTCATCGCGGAACAAATTGAGCACAATGCCACGGGCTCATGTACTTCTTTCCGCATCTAACAACAAGCACCGGTGAGACACAACACACCGTACTTTCTTCTTACACCGAGAGATCCACTTAACGATTCTCTGGCTTTTGGACTCAGTCTGCCTTATATAGGCCAGAAGAAACTGCTGGAATATCCCAGAAACCGGAACCGGAAGTTGTCACGTGACTCCACACTTGGCGACACTTGGAGACGAAGTTGGCGATGTAATTGGCTAAAAAAAAAGTTGCCAAAACTGTAGCCAACGAGCCGATATCTCGCCAATTTGGCGAGATACCCATACAGTCACATGCTAAATTTAAGGTTGACTAAATAAATTCTTAACAATAGTTTTATGCAACACTCGAGAAATAAGGTACAAAATGTATACCACAAAATTCAGGGACTAGATAAAGACATCTATTGCAAAAAGCTAAATGATTTGCATTGACGCCGTACCTAAAACCTGCAGTGTATTGGTAACTATAAAATGCCTAGTAAAAACATCATTTACGATTATCTGCATGGAAAGTGTCGTAATAATTTAGGACAGTTTTTTATATTTAGAAAAAGATATAAAGAAATGTACTGTATTCAATAAACATTACTATAAGTTATTTCATTTAAATCATCTGTAATCTATTCTAGCAAACAGTATTTTAAATTTATTCCGTGCACTATTATTCCCATAGAGATTGTACTAAATGTGCTATATCACACAAGAAATTTTAACCTAAAGTAGCTTTATAAAATTAAACATATATAGTGCATGTCTGCATAGAGGAAAAAATTGTATTGTCTTGGAATAGTGCCATCTTTTGTGAATGTGAAGCAATAAAACATTAAACAATATCAACTGTTTAAAGTATTAGTTAATATTTTTTTTACTAAAGTATATTTTTACATATTCAAATAAATTCTAGGCGACAAAGATTGTTTTGGACTATAATACAAGATGCAGTATATTTTTGTTATTTTTCAAAGTCCCATATTATTGAAGCCAGTAAATAATAAATATTTGAAAAACAACTGAGTAAACTAATTTTTCTAAATACATTTTAGGGACAAATATATTAATAATTATTATCGTAAAATATTACCATAATTATATAAGGAAAATACAGTTTATTATCTGTTTTGTTATCAATTATTTTTCGTATTAATTAAACTAATTGTATTGTTTAAATATTTTATTTTTAACAACATTAAACAATTGAATTTTTGTTAAATTTTAACAATAAAAAATTGAAAATTTATAATTTAATTAACATTGCCCTCTGTCGCATAAATTTAAGTCATAAAGTTATATTCTATGTAATTAAAGATAAACAGAAACTGAGAAAAAAATTAATTTTTAAAATTTTTAAAAATTTTTTGTTTTACATTTACCACCGAATTTTATAAATGGTTTTAAAACTGTAATAACTATATTTTCTAGTATTGATATAAATGATACTTAAATTATTTTTCTTTATTAAAAAAAACGAACAAAATTGAAATGTGGTGTTTATTTACTTCTTCTTCCACACATTACATCAGATTTTTGTATATTTGTTCTACTAAGTGTTATATAGAACTCATTTAAATTGTTAGATCCATTTGTTACGTACATCTATAACATATATAACTGAAGATAAAACTTTACAAAAACATTTAAATTAGTTATTGTTACATAAATTATGAACCACATATGAGCTTCAGAAGATAAAGTTAATTATAGTAAAGTTCACATTCATAATATTTAAAAGTGTATAATTATGCAAAGCATAATAATTTTGTTATTCAAAATAAGAAAAAAAATTTAATCAATAAAATTTCCCTGCAATCAAAATTCTATATATCTATTCAGTTCTTTAACTTATAAAGTCCTTTGATTGGTTGGATTGGACACTATGTCCTACGTTTTAAGGCAAAAGAGCTAGAGATGTTGGAAAATACAGGTTAGAGACGATTAAAAGGTCTACAGATATTCATGCCATCATTCGTATTCGAAACTATAAACTGTGGTACCATAGTAAAAAAACAAAAAAAAACAATTGAGAAATGTGTAATAGCATAAATATTGTTACGAATTTCGCAAGTTGGCATGTATTTTTGCCGTATACTGTGTATTATAATGGGTAAATCATGTATTTGGCGAGATATTGGCTCGTAGGCGATGTTTTTGGCGACTAATTTTTGGCTCCAAGTTTGGCGATTTATCTCTAAATTTGGCGACTTGGTGAATTTCTTGGCGACCGTTTGTACCTAGTACTTTCTCTAGAATATTCCAGTTTCTCCCGAGGATATAAATACCGGGGGCCGATCTTGATCGAGGGTCGGAGAGAGTAGTGAGTTCGTACCTGGTTTTCACCCGCTTCGGACGTGTTTCTCATTCGCTCCTCTTCTCCGACGTTGCATGAGTGACGGTTGCGCCTCTACTCCGACCGCTGCTTCCGCTCGCATGATGCCGACCGAGGGTTCTCCCTCCAGCCACTGCCTTTCGGATGCTGCTTCAAGCCTGACTTCACCTGCCTGTTCTTCAACGGGTTATATTATGAACTCTGCCGAACCTATGGACTTCTCTAAGATCGCTGATATTGTCGACTCTGCTAAAGGACCCAATGCTTTCGACCGGCAAATTATCAAATTGATGAAGAAGGGTATGCTGACGCAGGAAGCCACGAATCAATTCCTCAAAGAAAGACCTTACATTGCCTCATACCTTGCAGGTAAGCACAAAAATGATTGCGAGCAACCCTCTACTTCTATCATAGGAACGCCTTCAAAAAAGTCTAAAACTGACTTCCAGCTCCCAGCTCCTCGCCATACGGCTAAACGTGCCTCTTCTAATACTAAAGTTGAATCAGCCAAAACTGTCTCGGATAACAAGTTCTCTTTACTTAAGGAGAAAACTCTTTCTGGAAATTTGCCATCGACCTCTACTTCTTTCGAACTTAAGAAATCGAAAATTAAACCTATTTCCATCATTAAGATGGAAAATTATCGTCAGATTTTAGCTGAAATAGCTGGTCCCCACAACGAAAGGAAATTCCATGCAAGGGTTGGTGGCGAATTTATTCGCATTGATCCAAAAACTGAAGATGATCACAGGGCCATCTCTAAATTTATTGTTGAGAATAAAATTGAAGGATTTATTCTCCCTTTAAATATTGTTCGGCCTCATAAAATAGTGATCCGCGGCCTCCCCAGTGATATACCAGTGGAGAATATCAAATCCGAAATATCTAAGTTAGGCTTCCCAGTTATCAAAGTGGCTCAACTTATTAAACGTAAAACCCAACTGCCAATGCCACTATTTCAAGTTCAACTCACCCCTACTGATGTTGCTAAAACTATTTCTGATCTTGATTCCCTGTTTTATATCAAAATTACAATAGAACGCTATAGGGCACCCGTTAAGACTCAGCAGTGTCACAACTGCCAGCATTTCCATCATCATAGTGATAACTGTCTTATGCGGTCACGTTGCGTCAAGTGCGCAGATTTTCATAGTACGAAAGATTGCCCCTTGGGAACGGGGAAAATTGATTCCCCTAAATGCTGTAACTGCGGTGGTTCTCACCCCGCTAGCTACCAGGGCTGCCCTAGATACCCTAAGGTAAAAACTGTCATCCCTTCATCTGTATATACAGTTCCCAAACCTCTATCGAAGTCTTTCGCTCAGGCGCTCTTGACAAATGTGACCTCAGCACCAGTTACTGTCCCATCTCAGCCCACCCCTATAGCTAATATTCAAAATTTTAATTCTGATAATATTAACTCTTTTACTAATTCATCAAACCAACTCAGCGATATTCTTAACGTATTAAACGAAATCAAAAGTATGTTGGGAGTTCAAGATTTTAACGAAATCTTAACTCAATTAAAAAACATCAAATGTAATATGGCCAGGGCTAAGACCTCTGAGGAACGCTTATTTGCGTTCTTCTCGGGCCTTACCCAGGCCCTGGTCCCTAACTTGATTTCTTGCTAGATTTTTTACATCTGTTGCATGGTTATTTATTTCTGTTGTAACTTTAATGTTTTTTTTTTTTTTACATTTCTTATGTTTTATTTCATTTATCACGTAATTTTTTTTGGATGTCCCAGGCCAATTAATTATTATTTTATTTATTTATTTATTTATTTATTTATTTTTTGTCTTCTATCCTTAATCTTTCTTTTAATTTTTTTGTGTTTCTTTCCCCCTTTTAGTTGTTTATTTTTCTGCTCGCTTCATTTTTGTGCTCACTATTAGAAATCTCTGGATTAGAGGGCTCGGCCCAGGTAATCCAGTTGACCTTCCATCCTGAAGATCCTGAAGATCGAGGGTCAGTTAGCTGAGAAAATTGTAGAGGAAAAGACCTACGTTGTTTGGCACTAAGAGTTATCGCCTGTGCTAGCCAGTTCTCGCGGTGTTGGCTGCTGTATTCGTGTTTTCCCTGCATTACGAATAAAGTGCTGTTATTTTTGGTGTCTTAATTCAAAGTCTACTCAATCCACGAACGTTACGCTTCATAAATAGGGAAAAATATGCAATACTTTGAATATTTCAACAAGCAAAATAAATTATTGTACAAAATATGTCCTACTAAAATAAATATCTAGATTATATACTTTATTCAATTAGACATATATTTTATATTTTACCTTTCATGAAAGTTTATAGCTTCCGATAACTGGAATACATACTTGAGGGGCCGAACTATGGCCGATTGATTAGGGTGCTAGCCTTCGGAACCGGAGTTCGTGGGTTCGAATCCCACTGAGGCATGGATGTTCGTAGCCGTTCGGAATCGGCGTTAAACTGTAGGTCCCGGTCTCATTCGCCCTCGTGTTGCAAAAAGTAGACCGTAGCACTCCAAACCAAACCAAACCAAACCATACTTGAGGTGATATTTACAATTGCCTTTTAGAATAATTTTGTTAATCATGTTAGGTTATTTTCTTTATACAGTAAAGAACTTTCAGTGTGTAGAAGTTTCCTATTATTTATTGATCAAAATATTCCATAACTTTTCAAACAAACAAAGCACAAATATTTTAAGTTTATATTATATGCTGTAATTCCATAGAATTTCAGGAAGAGTCTAAATTTATGACATCTCCCTCGAAGATTCTAGTTAATGTAACTTCAGAAGAATTAAATACATTTCATACATGTTTTCATAAACTCAACAAAAAATGTCTACTTGGACACGTGCCAATTTTTATGAATGTAAAACAGTGAAACATTTAACAGAATAAAGTACTGAAAAATATTTTCAATTTTTTATTTTAACTTGGGGATAATTTTATATTAGTAAATAAAGTTAGATAATTGTAATGTGATATATAGTTTGATATATAGTATGTTTTTGATTTATTTTCAGCTTCCCATAGGATAAGTAATGTACATGTTTAAGATGTTTATAACAAAATAATACAAAATTAAAAAAAATTCCTTTTTGATGTAAATGTAATAATATCTATCTACTTATATATATATATATATATATATATATATATGTCATGATTTAAAATATAGAGTAATTTAAGAGATTTTAATTAGGCATTATTTTAATGGGAGTAACGCGCCTCGCGTTACCTGTCACATAAATACGGCTCACGCGCAGTGATATTAGCAGAGAGCGATAAGCAATTACTATAGTCGGACCTTTTGGCTTTTTCGAAGTAGGGAATACTGCCTTTGTTTGCAATTGGGCGCCAAAAATGAGACGCCATGTTGATTAGCGTGTTAAGTGGATTAATAAAGAGAAGAAAATAATGACTTGAGTGTGAACTGATTTATATATTGACCAGTGTGTTTACTCGGACCGTGTCACGAGCCGGAAGGAAAGTACTACACGGGAAAAATGTTTTTTTTTTTTTTTTTGAAGATGGACAACAACAGCCGAGCATTCTCACGAACTATGCATAACATCAAACGTGAACAATTATATCCGATCAAGCAAACTCACGGATAATCATTCAGGACCATGGCTTCCATCCGCCGTCGGCAGAAAGAGTTTCGAAAACTTTGTGGTCGAGAGATCCGGCCTGCTGGCCTGGCAGGGCCACGTCGAGATTCCGATGTGCTCATTTCATCGAAGCTCCATACAACGAGCCTTCCCCATCGAATTGACCGTTTTTCCTTTGAAGCCACGCAAGAACTCTTCAAGACGAGAACAAAATTAAATTACAGCAAATTAGTGAAAAAAAAATTCTACAAAAATTTACTGTTTGACTTTTGTATTTTCGGCGCATAAAGGTAAAATTAAGTTTTTTTTAACAGATCATTTAAAAAAAATTGTCAATTATGATTTTAGTATAAAAATTATTATAAGACTCTTTATATACGAAACTTTTTTCAAATTAATGTGTATTTGTATTTCTAAGATTTATAGTTTGAAATTTTTGTTCTTGTAAACATATCTAGATTTGTTTAAATTAATAACATTGATAGACATGTGATAATTCTTAAAAAAAAAGTTGTTATGATTGTTTTCCTTTTTGATTTTTAATATTGAAGAAATTGTTATAATTTTACTTATTTGATCTTTTTTGAATAGTGATGCTTGGTGGAGTTTTGATTAATGAAATGAAAGGATTGAAATATTGTGTACGATAAAACTTAATTATTTAAGAATGGTTTTTGGCTTTTGTATTAACAGAGTAAAATTTAATAATTTGCTTAGGGATTTTAAAATTTTGATCTCAGAGAGATTTGATTATTCTATGATTTTGTCACTTAGAGGAGGCCATCTACATGGGCAAAA
>CM063508.1:87399189-87444189 GCA_032207245.1 Pardosa pseudoannulata
TTGGCGAATTCAATGAAATTACTAACAATGTTTACAAAACACATAAACGGAAATCATTAGTAAAATTGAGTAACCAAAGGAATGGAATAAAACCGAAAACCAGCAAAAAATCACACTGGAGCGGAAATTGTAAAATACTAGTTGTAAAATATTTTTGACAGTGTAATTTCCCCTTTACATTATATTTTTTGATTATTATATCATTTATGTTTCCTAAAGGTTTGTGTTTCAAAAATGGCAACGTTATTATTGTAATTTTTGAAAGTTTAGAATTTTTTGTTTTAATAAAAATGGCGTTTATTAGTCGGTAAAAGAGAATTTTTCATTTAGAGTAATAAGAGAGTGATTTGTTTTAACACTAGTTTAGCTGGTTTAGATTTTCAGTAATTGAATACTAAAAGAACAATTTCTTTAATAATTAATGCCTTTCAGCGTTGTTAGTAATTACTAAAATTTCACATTTTAGTTTTTACTTTATGCAAACTAATTAAATGATTAGAAGTGTAATATAGAATTTAATTAATAATTAAAATGCCACTTGATAATCATTTAGATTTTAGCTTATAAAAAGGTTTGCAATATAATATGAATATTAATATTAATATTTGGTGTTACGTAAGAACAGGGTACCCCTTGACGAATTCAACGAAATTACTGACGATGTTTACAAAATCACAAATTCATAAACTGAAATCATTTGTAAAATTGACTACCAAAACAGTGAAATAAAACCAAAAACAAACAAGAAATCACACTGAAGCGGAACTAGTAGAATAATAATTGTAAAATATTTTTGACTCTGTAATTTTTACCTTTTACATTATATTTTGTGATTATTATATTATTTACTTTTTCTAAAAGTTTGTGTTTCAAAAATGACAACGTTTTTATTGTCTTTTTTGAGAGTTAAGCATTTTTTTTTTCTAAAGTTGATGTTATAATAAAAATGGCGTTTATTCGTAGATAATAGAGAGTATTTTAATTAGAGTAAAAAGAATGATTTGTTTTAACACTAGTTTAACTGGTTTAGATTTTCGGTATTTCAATACTTAAAGAACAATTTCTTTAATAATTAATGCATATTAGCGTTGTTAGTAATTATTATAATTTGACATTTTAGTTTTATCTTTATGCTAACTAATTAATTGATTTAAAGTGTAATATATAGTTTAAGTAATAATTAAAATGCAAAGTTATAATCATTTATGATTTAGCTTATGAAAAGGTTTGTAATCTAATATGAATATGAATACTAATATTTAGTGTTACTTAAGAACAGGGTACCCCTTAGCGAATTCAACGAATTTACCGACAATGTTTACAAAACACAAACTTCATAAACTATAATCATTTGTATAATTGGTACTACTAAAATCAATGGAATAAAACCGAAAACCATCAAGAAATCACACTGAAGCGGAAATTGTAAAATACTAGTTGTAAAATATTTTTGACATTGTAATTTCCCCTTTACATTATATTTTTTTATCATTATATCATTTATGTTTCCTAAAAAGTTTGTGTTTCAAAAATGGCAACGTTATTATTGTCTTTTTCGAGAGTTTAGAATTTATTTGTTTTAATAAAAATGGCGTTTATTCGTCGGTAAAATATAATTTTTCATTTAGAGGAATAAGAGAGTGATTTGTTTTAAATAGTTTAATTGGTTTAGATTTTCAGTATTTGAATACTAAAAGAACATATTTCTTCAATAATTAATGCAATTTTTAGCATTGTTAGTAATTATTAAATAATGTTGACTACCAAAAAGCAATAGAATAAAACCAAAAACAAACAAGAAATCACACTGAAGCGGAACTAGTAGAATACTAATTGTAAAATATTTTTGACTCTGAAATTTTTACCTTTTACATTATATTTTGTGATTATTATATTATTTACTTTTTCTAAAAGATTGTGTTTCAAAAATGGCAACGTTTTTATTGTCTTACTCTAGAGTTTGGAGTTTTTTTTCTAAAGTTGATGTTATAATAAAAATGGAGTTTATTCGTAGATAATAGAGAGTATTTTAATTAGAGTAAAAAGAATGATTTGTTTTAACACTAGTTTAACTGGTTTAGATTTTCGGTATTTCAATACTTAAAGAACAATTTCTTTAATACTTAATGTATTGTAGCTTTATTACTAATTATTATAATTTGACATTTTAGTTTTATCTTTATGCTAACTAATTAATTGATTTAAAGTGTAATATATAATTTAAGTAATAATTAAAATGCAAAGTTATAATCATTTATGATTTAGCTTATGAAAAGGTTTGTAATCTAATATGAATATGAATACTAATATTTAGTGTTGCTTAAGAACAGGGTACCCCTTTGTAAATTCAATAACATTACTGGCGATTTTTACAAAACCCAACTTCAAAAACTGAAATGATTTGTAATTTTGGTACTTCTTAAGAAGTGGGTTACCCTCAGTAAATTTGGCTAAAATATTGGCGATATTTACTAAAACACAAAATTATTCCATCCAAACATTATATCTTGCTTTTTCTTGCTATTTTAATTAATGCACAGTGCGCCATCGTAATAGAATTTTATATTCTTCCTTAATTAAAGAAAAGGTCTTGAAAACCGAATATTTATATTTATCGGCACCTAACAGTTTACAAACGCAACATCTCCAGATTATTAAACATCGGCTATAGTGAACCATTAATGGTTTGTTATATCTAATTTTTTAAGCATTGCTAACTTTTAATGTAAAAGAAAAGAGTCACATAAGGAGAGTTGGATGCAAATATCATATAAATAGATACAAATTGTTTGACACGGTGATATCAGGAAACAATATTAGGTGACCATACTTAAACCATTATTGGCAAGTTGGAAGGGAAACCCAGTTTTTTACTCAAGCAGTAACGTTGACTACCAAATGCAATGGAATAAAACCAAAAACCAGCAAGAAATCACATTTAAGCGAAAATGGTAGAGAATAAGTTTAACTGGCTTGGATTTTTGGTATTTGATTCACTGTTATTTACTATGCTATTAGCCAATCATTTTAATTTCACACAATTAAGAACAAATAAGAAATTAGCACATTTAGTATGTGACAAAATGATTGCACATTCGTAGCCGATTACCAAAATGACATAAAAATGTATAGACACGAATTCTTTGTGCACTGCAGGAGAAAAATTTTAGTTTGCTATGATTAAAGCTTTTATTTCCAATGGAGCGGAGGTACCCTGTTCTTATGTCACACCTAATATTTGCTATTATTTTTCTCATTTATAGCAATAAGAAATTAAAGAAGTAACATATGTACTTATTTGTCGTCCATTTGGGGTTTTTTTCACCATAATTTAACAATTTCTGTTGATCAATAAAGAATAAAATAGTGAAAAAACGCTTTATAATAACCTAAAAGTTTAAAAAATATGATATTTTATACAATTTATTGCTGATGCAAATGTAAAATAAATATGAAAATACCGTTTAAAACAATAAAATATTATACCTATTAATGGTTCAGATGGTAATATAATATCTTAAACACGTAGAAGCTTGCAGATTAAATTAATATTAATCATTAAATTATCCCATTATATACAGAAACAATCAACAAACAATTGACAAACTATTTTGTTCCAACTTTCGCTTCTTGGCGAATCATTAAATTTGGAGAGAAAAATCGCTAAGTTTAGATGCATCTGTATTTGGAACAGCATTATACTTACCAGTTATCGACTGGCAGCATTTTTGTCGTCAACGACAAATTACTGTACACTGAACATTTAGTTTTATTTGTCTTTAAAGAGAAAAGTGTGGTATACTGAACATTTTATTTTTTACTCAAATTTAAAAACAAAATTAATACTGAGCATCATAACACCACTTTAAACACAATGAAATACAAATTTTAGCATTATGGTATCGTAGAATAAACTAGAATTTTAAATTTTCGTGTAACCACACTTCACGTGGATGCTCAAATTTAAAACATAGAAATAAATGAATGGCCATATAATAAATGAAGATATTTTCAGATATTCTGCCTCTTTGCAATCGCTCGATAATTCCAAAAAATATCCGCACTTCAGGGACAACCTCAGTTAAAGATGTGGTAAATTTTTAAACTTTTAAATACATTTATAATTGGCTAGACAACAAAATTGAGTCTAATACATACATAATTTAAAATAATTATAGTCACTAAAAGTAAAAAGTCAGCAATAGAGTCATACTGAAAATGTTTCTTGGGACTACTTAAGAATTGAGTTCCTCTTGGCAAATTTGGTGACAATTTTGGGTATAATTACTAAAACACAAAGGTAATCCATCCAAACATTGTATTTCTTGCTTTTTCTGGCGACTTTAATTAATACACAGTGCACTATCGTAATAGAATTATATACTCTTACTTAATTAAAGAAAAGGACTTGAAAACCGGACATTTATATTTATGGGCAATTAATCCGTTAAGAGTTTACAAACGCAACAGCTCCAAATTATTAAAAATCAGCCATAGTGAACCATTAATGGTTTGTTATATCTAATTTTTTAAGAATTGCGCATTTTTAATATTCAAGAAAATAGTTACACAAGGAGAGTTGAATGCAAATATGATATAAATTATAATATAGATACAGATTATTTTGATACGGTGAGATCAGGAGAAAATGTTAGGTGACCATACTTACAACATTATCTCCAAATTGGCAGGGGAAGCAGTTCTTTAGTCAAGCCATGTTCCTTTATAGCGACAGCGAAATCCAAGTTTAAAACACCAGTTATCCCCACCTAGGTTATTTTTAATGATTGGCTGCATAACGCCAAGGGATTTTATGTTTAAGTTTTAAACATGATGTGTATTAGTAAATAACTGGTTGGAAACTATGTAAAGGGAAATAAAAAGCCAAATCTAGTAAAACATGCATAACGTGATGCGCTTATTGATCACGTTACTGACTGTAAAGCATGTCGATTATAAACTAAATAATTCAAAAACAAAGAATATTTTAATAATTTATAAGCATGTAATATAATAGTTCATTTATTTATAAATAGTATTTTAACAATTTATAATCATTTTATATTATATTTAATGTTTAAATTTTATAAAACCATGAAGCAAAGGTCCCCAACAAGTAGCAACAACGCTAAAATTTCATTAACATTGGTTAATGATCAAACAAACAGGCGCATATCACACTAGGTGCATACCTGGTGAAATATATGAGCTCTTCTTTATGAATAGAATTCGGTTCTTAAGCTTATAATGCATACGCACACAATCAGGCATATTTATTAATCTAAATTAATATAAATTTGTATATACATATTTTTAAAGAAAAGTCACTTAAAAAATGCATTTTTAAAAGACATATCCAAAATAAAAAAAGAGAAATCTTATTATTGACAGTTTAACTTTCAAAGTAACATTTTTTTTTATTTTGTGATTCTTTGTATACTAATAAGGGAGAAATTATATTTCAAAACATAATTCAAGATAATTCGATTGAAATATTTCAATTTAATGGCAGTTTAGAAAATTTTTAATAAAAATACTAACCATCTTCAATGTAATAAAATAATTTAGTTTCTAATATACATATTTCAAATTCTATCATGGGTTAGTGGACTGCATTTTTAAAATTTAGTTTATTTTTAAAAATTTGTTTTAAAAAAGGGCTGTATTTTGAAATGAGAAAATAAAATCACTTCTTTTTAAATTATACCGTAACTAAAAAGTTCATTCTAAAATAAGCAGAACTTTTTTATTTTAGGCCTAATAGAAAAGGAGTTGCAATAATGGAAATTTTAAGAACCGAATTATACCTTGATCTCTTAAATGTTCAAATATATTTAGAATTAAATTATTTTGATAGATTTACAACTTATTCAGGCATATATCAAAGTAATAGAAGGTATAATATTATATTTCGAAGATACTGTGTATTCCGTATTATTTATCACTTATTCATGCATAAACAATAGTATTTCTGACGTCGCAACTTAAGCGAATGTGTAAGAGTTTATTCTACTATGTACAACTAATATATAAGAAATTTCATTTCTTTGTTGCATATTTAAATGCATACGTACACAATCAGGCATATTTATTAATATAAATTAAATTAAACAATAAATTAAACAATTACACAATTTATTTTACATTGGTTACAGAAATACTTTGGAAATTACACAAATTGTAGGAGAGGAAATGCTACGATGGACAACTAATATATAGGACATTTTCATCTATTTGTTGCATATTTAAATGCATACGTACACAATCAGGCATATTTATTAATCTAAATTAAATTAAACAATAAATTAAACAATTACACAATTTATTTTACATTGGTTACAGAAATACTTTGGAAATTACACAAATTGTAGGAGAGGAAATGCTACGATGGACAACTAATATATAGGACATTTTCATCTATTTGTTTCAAATTTAAATGCATACGTACACAATCAGGCATATTTATTAATCTAAATTAAATTAAACAATAAATTAAACAATTACACAATTTATTTTACATTGGTTACAGAAATACTTTGGAAATTACACAAATTGTAGGAGAGGAAATGCTACGATGGACAACTAATATATAGGACATTTTCATCTATTTGTTGCATATTTAAATGCATACGTACACAATCAGGCATATTTATTAATATAAATTAAATTAAACAATAAATTAAACAATTACACAATTTATTTTACATTGGTTACAGAAATACTTTGGAAATTACACAAATTGTAGGAGAGGAAATGCTACGATGGACAACTAATATATAGGACATTTTCATCTATTTGTTGCAAATTTAAATGCATACGCACATAATCAAGCACATTTATTAATCTAAATTAAATTAAACAATTACACAATTTATTTTTCATTGGTTACAGAAAAACTGTGGAAATTACACTAATTGTAGGAGAGGAAATATTTACTAATTTTTAAAGTGTGGATAAAACTTTAAAAGTTCAGATACACTTATCAAGTTAGATTGATTTTGTAATTGAAAGTAGTATACACCAATATAAATACATAAATTTATAAGACCACTTTCTTAAAATGTATTAAACTAACCGTAAACTTCAATGACATCTTCTAAAAACCGTATGCTTTTTGTTCCATTATAAATGCCGAAACAATATGATTTCTATTTATCATGACAAATGTTATTTTGCGATAGCCCTTTGGCTCCAAACACGAAGCTTCTTGAAAGTTTGATTTATGGTTATTTCACCAAAACAAGAAGGGAATTGATCTGTTTCTGAAATGACACATGTATAACGCTTTTCATGATGTCATTTATCATTGGGCGGACACAAAGGATATCGGTATCGAATTTGCGTTGAGCCCTTTTCTGCCTTCAGGTCTGCTGTTAAATTAACATAAGTTCAACTGAAAAGTTATCGCAGATGGTCTCCATTAATACGAGGAATTAAGGATTTGAACAAATAGATGAGAATGTCCTATATATTAGTTGTTCATAGTAGCATAAACTCTTACACGTTCGCTTAAGTTGAGACGTCAGAAATACTACTATTTATGCATGAATGAGTGATAAGTATTACGGAATACACAGTATCTTCGAAGTATAATATTATACCCACTGTTACTTTAATAAATGCATGAATAGGAAGTAAATCTATCAAAATAATTTAATACTATATATATTTGAACATTTAAGAGATGATAGTATCATTCGGTTCTTAAAATTTCCATTATTACCACTAATTTTCGACTAGGTATAAAATCAAATTTCTGCTTATTTTAGAATATTACGGAATATATAGTATCTTCCAAGTATAATATTATACTTACTGTTACTTTAATACATGCATGAATAGGAAGTAAATCTATCAAAATAATTTAGTACTATATATATTTGAACATTAAGGAGATCAATGTTTCATTCGGTTCTTAAAATTTCCATTATTGCCACTCTTTTTCGATTAGGCATAAAATAAACGTTCTGCTTATTTTAGAATATTGCGCAATATATAGTACCTTCCAAGTATAATATTATACCTTCTGTTACTTTAAAAATTGCGGGAAGTAAATCTATCAAAATAATTTAGTTCTATATATATTTGAACATTTAAGAGATCATAGTATCATTCGGTTCTTAAAATTTCCATTATTACCACTCCTTTTCGATTAGGCATAAAATAAAAATTTCTGCTTATTTCAGAATATTATGCAATATATTTTACTTTCCAAGTATAATATTATACCTTCTGTTATTTTAAAAATTGCAGAAAGTAAACCTATCAAAATTATTTAGTACTATATATATTTCAACATTTAAGAGATCATACTTTCATTCGGTCCTTAAAATTTCCATTATTACCACTCCTTTTCAATTAGGCACAAAATAAAATGTTCTGCTTATTTTAGAATATTACTGAATATATAGTATCTTCGAAGTATAATATTATACTTACTGTTACTTTAATACATGCATGAATAGGAAGTAAATCTATCAAAATAATTTAGTACTATATATATTTGAACATTAAGAGATCATAGTTTCGTTCGTTTAAAATTTCCATTATTACCACTCTTTTTCGATTAGGCATAAAATAAAAAGTTCTGCTTATTTTAGAATATTACGGAATATATAGTATCTTCCAAGTATAATATTATACCTTCTGTTATTTTTAAAAAATGCATGAATAGGAAGTAAATCTATCAAAATTTATTTATATATTTGAACATTTAAGAGATCATACTTTCATTCGGTCCTTAAAATTTCCATTATTACCACTCCTTTTCAATTAGGCACAAAATAAAATGTTCTGCTTATTTTAGAATATTACTGAATATATAGTATCTTCGAAGTATAATATTATACCTTCTCTTACTTTAAAAAATGCAGGAAGTAAATCTATCAAAATAATTTAGTACTATATATATTTCAACATTTAAGAGATCATACTTTCATTAGGTCCTTAAAATTTCCATTATTACCATTCCTCTTCGATTAGGCATAAAATAAAATGTTCTGCTTATTTTAGAATATTACGCAATAGATAATACCTTACAAGTGTAATATTATACCTTCTGTTACTTTAAAAATTGCAGGAAGTAAATCTATCAAAATAATTTAGTACTATATATATTTGAACATTTAAGAGATCATAGTATCATTCGGTTCTTAAAATTTCCATTATTACCACTCCTTTCCGATTAGGCATAAAATAAAAAGTTCTGCTTATTTTAGAATATTACGGAATATATTGTATCTTCGAAGTATAATATTATACCTTCTTTTACTTTAAAAAATGCAGGAAGTAAATCTATCAAAATAATTTAGTACTATATATATTTCAACATTTAAGAGATCATACTTTCATTCGGTCCTTAAAATTTCCATTATTACCACTTCTTTTCGATTAGGCATAAAATAAAATGTTCTGCTTATTTTAGAATATTACTGAATATATAGTATCTTCGAAGTATAATATTATACCTGATATTACTTTATTAAATGCATAAATAAGAAGAAAATCAATCAAAATAATTTAGTTCTAAATATATTTGAACATTTAAGAGATCATAGTATCATTCGGTTCTTAAAATTTCCATTACTACCTCTCCTTTTCGATAAGGCATAAAATAAAAAGTTCTGCTTATTTTAGAATATTACGGAATATATAGTATCTTCGAAGTATAATATTATATCATTTGTTACTTTAATAAATGCATGAATAGGAAGTAAATCTATCAAAATAGTTCTAAATATATTTGAACGTTTAAGAGATCATTGTATCATTCGGTTCTTAAAATTTCCATTATTACAACTCCTTTTCGATTAGGCATAAAATAAAAAAAGTTCTGCTTATTTTAGAATGAAAGTTTTATTTACGACATAATTTAAAAGAAGTGATTTTGTTTTCTCATTTCAAAATATTTTTTAAAATATTTTTTTTAAAATAAACTAAATTTTAAAAATGCAGTCCACATACACATTGTAGAATTTGAAATATGTATATTTAAAACTAATTTATTTTATTACATTGAAGATAGTTAGTAATTTTATTACATAGGTTTAAAACTTTAAATGATTTTGAAAATATACAGATAAAACATTTTTAAACTGCTATTAAATTGAAGTTTTTCAATCGAATTAGCTTGAATTAAGTTTTGAAATATAATTTCTCTCTTATTAGTATAACAAAGTTGCACAAAATAAAAATATGGTACTATAAAAGTTAAACTGTCAATAATAAGGTTTCTCTTTTTTGATTTTGTATATGTCTTATAAAAATGCATTTTTTGAGTGACAAAACTTTAAAAAATGTATATACAAATTTATACAAATTTATATAAACAAAATTATTCTCTAATCAGTCAGCTAGAAGTAAATTTAATCAAAAAAGATTAGGAAATTTCATTTTTTTACTGAAACAAATATTGGTTGTTATAACACAAATATTTCATCTAGAAAATTACTATGGTCCCTTCGTAGAGCCACTTGAATGAAGTTTTCTAAGCTTTCAGAAAACCAATAATTAAGTTTATTTTATTTACTGACAAATTAGAAAACTGTCGCTTTAAGAGTTTCTCTAGGTTTCATTATCACTTTTATTTCAACGAAACAAAATTCAAGGCCTTTTGTTCGTACATGGTAAAGACTCATAGAACAAAATCAAGAATTTAAAACCACTCATTTCTACTATATAAAAGAACTCATTGTCTCAGTAAACTAACCAAGCACTTGAATGATTTTCTAAGCTTTCAGAAAACCAATAATTAAGTTTATTTTATTTACTGACAAATTAGAAAACTGTCGCTTTAAGAGTTTCTCTAGGTTTCATTATCACTTTTATTTCAACGAAACAAAATTCAAGGCCTTTTGTTCGTACATGGTAAAGACTCAAAAAAAAATCAAGAATTTAAAACCACTCGTTTCTACTATATAAAAAACTCGTTGTCTCAGTTAAAGTAACCAACCACTTGAATGAAGTTTTCTAAGCTTTCAGAAAACCAATAATTAAATTTATTTTATTTACTGACAAATTAGAAAACTGTCGCTTTAAGAGTTTCTCTAGGTTTCATTATCACATTTATTTCAACGAAACAAAATTCAAGGCCTTTTGTTCGTACATGGTAAAGACTCATAGAACAAAATCAAGAATTTAAAACCACTCATTTCTACTATATAAAAGAACTCATTGTCTCAGTAAACTAACCAAGCACATTTTTTTCTTAAAAATCCTATATACAATCTTTTAAATATTAGTGCTAATATTTCAAATTTTTTGTGAAAGCTTTAAAAGTATCGAAACACGCATCAATTCAAAGTAATTTTCTAATTGCGCATATTACACCCGTATAGAAATATGTGCATTCAAATTTGTTTAAATACATGGTGCAGCAGACGTCTTTCTTGGAGTTTGAAGGGTTGTAAAATAGAAGATTTTGTAAGGAAATTTACACAATTCTTATTTTACAATAAAGATTTATTATGGGTTTTAATTAAACATTGGATAGCAGACTGCATTATTGTTTCTAAAAATGCAAGTTTAATGCTAGAATTGATCCAAATAAGCAAATATCTGTTTTAAAAATGTGTTTATAAGTCCATTGAGCTTTTACTATGTGATGAAATTTAAGCAATGAGGAATTATTGTGATTATTGAACAAAAAAATCATACAAAGTATTGGTCAGACCTCTAACGGGCAAAACGATTCTGCGTGATTTTGATAATTTTAAGAAAGGAGTTGCGGCTTTTGCTTGGAATGTGTGACGTCATCCACCTTTGAAAACTTGGTGAATATCGTCTCCGAATTTCCCCATCCTTTTTCTTCATGAACTCCAGTTTTAGAATCATTAACAAACTGATTCATTAATTCAAATGGATTATTCACCTGAATTTATATTTTATGTCAAATTTTGAAATGAAGTGAGTTAAGAAAAGAAATGCAAGTGTCGTGGTATGTTATATAAAAGAGAAGTAGTAAAATGCTAATAAATTGAGTAGTAAATGCTGATATGCTTTTGAGTTGAATTAATATTGTTGTTTCAATAATCCCAGTCAAATTTATTGAGTACTTGTTCTAATATTGACAACCGTTAAATGTCGGGTAGATGTACAGAACCTCTATTTTAGGAATAGAGTGCATTTATACATATTTTTAACAAAAGGGAAAGCCTGTGTAATAGGAAATGGACATGCTATTTAGGGCTTTTGTTGATATGGGTAATTGCCTCCATGGTAGTGTGAATTTATTATTTGGATATAACATTATTGATCTCGTATAAAATTGCATTGTATTCAAATATAGGGACTGCAACTGAAACTGTACTACCTTAATACAATTAATGCAAGCAGTGTGCAGCATTTCAATGTTTAAAATTTTGTTTGTATTTTTAATAGAGTATTAAAGTATTTTGAAAATAAATTGTTCTTGAGGACTGAAAATGAATGTCATCACAAATTAGCAATTATTTACAAAAAAAAAAAAAAAATGCAAGGTTAAGTTACAAAGGCACTATTGCGAATATATGGGTAGTAAATGTGATGAATATTCAAAAAACCTAAAAATATCCATTAAATTTAAAATGTTGGATTTAATGGTAAAATCAAAACTATACAAACAAAGAAATATGGAATAAAACAGAGTTACATCTGAGTTTAAATATAGATGCAAGAATTTTCAGTATTTGATAAAAGTACTAATTAGTATTAATTTTCTCAGTGACTTTTATTTATGCAATAAGTTTCAAAATGTGTGATTCATAACATTATCTTTGTCATATTCTCCCTTCTTTAAAAACAATGAAATAATATTTTGACTGCAAACCTATATAATTCCGGCAAGTATTCGTTTACAGTCTCAATTATTAATACGACTCGTTGTTCTATAGCTCAGCACAAACATAACGTTAACTTTAGGAAACAAAAGAATATTAAATCTTGTAGAGATTTTACAAATGATATACCCGGTGCACCAGTACACAAAATATGATACATGAGTATAATTTAATAGTTATACAAAATAGTTCTATCGTGTCCACATGAAAGTTTACTTTTGTAATTAAATATTAACCCATTAACGCCCAGCGTTCTTATTTGAGGACAGCCAAAAATGGTTAGTAGAATTTTTATGTTTTACGATTCTTTCTTTTTTAATGAAAATATATATTAATCTTATGAATAATCTTCGAAGTTTTCAAATATGATATTATCTATAATTTTGTCATTTCGATCGACATTTTTTTTTTTTTTTTGATTTTCAAGCTTAGTATAGGAATTTACTGTTTCTGAACTTACGCCTACTGAGATCATGGCGAATAGACATATCTCTAATAAATCATTCTTTTTCAATATTTTGCTCATACATGATAGCATATAAATCTCTTATCTCGAAGTTTTCCCTATTTTTTTTATAAAATCTTATGATGTTTTAAAATGTCACATCTTCACTAATGATGACTTAATATCATATTTAAAGGTGTTAAAACTTCATATTTTGTTTTACTTTCAGTGTATATAATAGCTTCTGTGTTAGATATTTACTAATATATAGTCATCAGAAATATCCGGGAGTTAATGGGTTAAAGAAATGTTCACTCTATTACCACAAATAGATTTAGAGATGTATTGATACAAATAGTTTATAGTCTACCCGACTAAATATTTCTGAATACTTATTTATTGAACACACAGTAGATTTTAATAGCTTTATGCTCCAACAAATATCAATACTGTCATATGTTTTAAAGAAATACTGAAATACTAACTTTTCAGACTGATTTCTATAAATTAAGGAACCATTAATTCTTATTTGTTTTATATTTCATTAAAACTCTTTCAGTTTATGTGTTTTTTATTTCAATAAAAAAAGACTTATATTTTAAGTATTTTTTATTTATTATAATGAACATATATTACTGTAGAAGAAATTGAAAAATGTTTGTTTCAGATCTCTTATATGATTAATAAAACAGTGTTTTTGGAAGAGATCCAACTAAATGAAAAGCATTTCAAATAAAAAGAAATAGTTCAGAGTTGCTTTTTCGTTTTAGTTAATATTGTCCAAGAACTTTGTCCTATTGCCTTTTTTGTTTTCTTCCCACAGTTGTTCAAAGATGGATTGATGAAAAGTCGTGGGGAAAATCATTTATTACTTTCTTATACAAGCATAAGAAAGAAACAAACCGGGGAACACATGCATGAGGAAGAGAAAAAATTGGGAGTTATTGCAGATCTTCATTTGATCTCGGTTTCAAAACAGAACTTTTGTTTGAGATCATTTATTTCAAATCATTATTCTCATAGCTACTGGTTTGGAAAACTGTCATATCAAGTAATTTGGAATAATTTTTCCCGATTAAACGAAAAGTTTTGCGAACGTATAAATTAAATGCTTCGAATCAATAATATAATTCAAGAGTTGCATTAATTTTAAATATCTAACTATAATGACAAAATTTTTATATAAAAAACAGATATACAGTAATACTATCAATACAATATTTAAATTAATTTTAATTGTAATTATTATTCAATACAATGAAAACTTTTATAACTAAACTATCTGTACAATGTAACTCGTTTATGCTGTTCAGTTGGTGTAAACGAAAGAACATGCTTCTAATATATTTAATTTCACATAGCTTTTGAGTCGACAATATTTTTTAGATTACTTTGTCAGTGTAGACATAATGATTGTCTGGTTTGTCAACTTTAAAGTACGCAACATATTGAATCATCCATGTGAAAAGAAGCCTATACACAGTTCAATCACATGAATGTGATTAACCATCCAGAATAACCACTTTTCGCAAAGACGACCACTTCGGGATGAGCAGGTAGAGAGTTAATTATGTTCCTGAATGAGTTCATTGGAATGTTGAGCAATGCCAATGTAGTACCGTGGCCAAATGTATTTGGTTATATTGGTGAGTATCCATGGTGTAAACAAGCCGATAGAAGTGGTCCCACAGATGCTTGATTGGGTTCATGTCCGGAAAATTTAATGGTCGGTATATTTGATGGAGTAAGGTAAACTCATCCTGGTACTCCTCGAACTCGAACCACGAAGGTACAATGGGAGCTTTATGACAAGTCTCCTGATGCCTTCAACAGGCGATGCCATCATTCTGAGGAAAACATTCCCATGCAGGGCTGAAGATGGTCTGCAAGGATATACTCATATTTGAGTTGTTCCATCGTGCCTGCCAAAAGTATGAATTAACCCAGAGAATACCACGAAAACATTAATTGGAAATTAATGTTCCCTTCTCCAGCATGGAACCTTCTCGTAATTGCAGTAGAGTGTTTTCTTTTAGACTGTTTTAGCCGTTATCATCCAACAGAAAGCACTATTTTTCCTAAAAGCATGTATTTATCGATTATATATGTAATATCTATATAAATGTATATAGAATCATTTGAGAATTTAAATTTAATGCTGTGTTGAAATTTCTATGGAATCAATGAAAAACTTCCGTAGATTAAGAACCTGTACAACCAAGACGTTTAACGGTTAACCGCGAGTAACCGATGTCGACAACCAATGATGGAACGAAATTCTCCGTTTATAGAGAGATTATCGAGGTTGGTAGTTAAACGTTTTTGGTGATACCGTTTTTTAAGATTTTGAACAAATAAACGCTTGATTTTTTTAATTTATGTAGAGTGTTTTCTATCAATTGTAACTGTAACTAACCTAATTAATTAAAATTTTCCGAATTTTTAGTCTCTGGATATATATAGTGTACAGCAAAGTTTGTTATTGTTGAGGTTCTGTAAAGTTTATAAATCAGCTGAGGCTATTTATATTATATATAATATTATCTAACATTTTAAGCAATCTGCTTCTAAAGTAGTGTAAAACCCCTTCATTTTTTAAGGATTAAAATTCAATACATTGCTGTAGTCTCATATCGAAATTTCCATTGTATATATATGCATCTGATTACAGTTTTCTATCTTAGAAATAACAGAGTTTTAAATTATACTATATTTTAAATATATACTTCACGCTATTGTATAATTAATAGTGGTATAAAAGTTTGCGAATTTAATACATAAAAATCCTATTTTCAAAATATATTTGTTCAAGAACGGTGGAATTCAAATACATTTACCATCAATTTACTAAAATATGTTGTATTATACAATAAAACCCGCAGGCAGAAATGTATAGTTAATGTAATTTGAAGTGGCCCATAGTAAGGGGTGTCTGTCTCCATGAATGTAAGTTAAAAATGGATAATATTTTATTTTAATTTATTACATACCTCCCTCGGGATCTAACGAGTTACACTAGCATCTATAAAATTTCTAACAACATTTCAAATTTTTACACATGACTTGTTATATTAAATATTTTTGAGTGTAAAATATTTTTCCCGTATTCATTTATATGAATGATTTTAAAGGATAATATGACATCTTTGAGAGGCTGGGGAATTTTTGGTACCAAATTATTGTCCCTGGCGACTTCTGTCATCATTATGAGACTGACCTAAGTTAGCTGCATTTTGGTAGCACACGTTATCTCGCAACATACAATAGGCCGATTCATATCTATAAAAATCAATTGGGTTTGATCAGCGTTTAAGTTTTCGTGCCGACACCAAACCCTTTATAATTGGCTAATTTCAATTTTAAGTAAACATACATCTATTTTCTTATATCTGACAAAAATGACGCCAACTCTGAATGAATGGTTATCCTTTAATGATGCCAACTGAAAATGAAAATACACAAATGACAACATTCAAACCAGTTTTATATCAGTTTCTCTTCAGTATAGAAAAAATAGTTGCTCAAAATTGAACTAAACAAGCTCTACGATGTTCTTTTCCTCAAGACTGAGCCGTGTGTACTAAATGCTTCACCAGGTATTGCAGTTATTAGGATATTTACAATACGTCGATTTCACGCAGTAAGGCACATCTCAACTTATGACAATTCTGGATTTAGTTTCAAACAGAAGGGCAGTTTATTCTTTGTCTATTGGCTGTTGTAAACATGAAAATGAATGGGAAGGGCATTATAGTAGTTCGTGACGGTGCGACAAATTGCTCTATAGTATTGGATGTCTTAATCATTCAGACAACAAACATGGTAGTTAAAAACATTTACTTGTTATTCTGACAAGCTTTGGCATGTGCAAAATACTTAGCAATTAATATAATTAATATTTAAAATAAAAAAGACACCAAGACAAGTATTTAAATGAACATAACATGGTATTATTTCAATTCTAACAGACATCAGACTATGTTGCAATTACATTCATAATTATATTTAGTTAAAATATTAAATTAAATGACTACCTATCTTGTAATAATAATAAATAATCATATTTCTTATACTACCTAGAAAGCTTAATGGTATTAAACTTTGTATAATAATATTTTTGCTTCAGTAATCAATTTTAAAAGGATGGTGAAGTTATAATTTGTTCCCCTTAATGCAGACTATCATCAGCGTTGGTTCCATAAGAATTTATGCCGTAAAATAATCAGCTGCCGCTGACATAATTCACGTCATTTATGGCTCCATTTCTTGTTGCCGGAGGCGGGAATACGAGTTTCTCGTCAAGTACTTTAGTTGCGATCTAACTTATATGAAACAATTTTTATTGTTAGTTGGTCCTTTATTCGACAGACAAGAGAAGGTTTAATAAACGTGAAATAACTTTATAATATTTATTTGGCCGGCATTAAATTGCTTAGAAGCATACCATCACAGTATAATTTGTTCTACCTTAGTATATTTAAAACAAATATATGTGTAATTTTTATGAACCAGAAGTCATTTTAAAATTAGTCCCATAGTTTTTCAAGACATTATTAAACACTGTAAATATATTTTGTGGGTAATTAATTATTCATAAAACATGTTACTTTTTATTAATATAATAGATTTCTTGTAGACTGTAGTAAACCATTTATCTTACCAAATACATTGCTATTCCACGAAATTTTAAAAATTTTAGAAATTTACAAATGTACATATATAAGCATGCATAAAAATAAACGTGTGAGTGTTTATGTGTGTAAGTGTGTACATATATACACTTAAGAGACAAAAAAACTGATAGAACTGCCTAATATCGTGTAGGGCTTCTGGGAGTTGAAATGTGGCAACATGACGTGGCATGGAATCGACCTATTTTCTAAAATAGAGCTGGAGGTAATTGACACCATAAATCTTGCAGTGTTGTCCATAAATTGCTAATACTACAAGGTTGTGGAGGTCTTTTCTAAACAGCACGTTCCAAGGCATCCAAGATATACTCAATAATGTTCATATCTGGTGATTTTGGTATACCAGAGGAAGTGTTTAAATTCAGAAGTGTGTTCCTGGAGCCACACTGTAAAAATGCTGGACATGTGAATTGTCGCATTCTCCTATTCGAATTCCCCAAGTTCATCGAAATGTACAATGGACATGAATGGGTGCAGGTGATAATAAAGATGGTTACGTAGTGGAACCTGCCAGAGTCATATCTAAATGTGTAAGGGTTTTTTTATATAACTCCAAATATATGTTCCTCATACATCACAAAACCTCCACCATTCCCCTGTTGACATGCGGGGTCGATGGCTTAATGAGAGTATTTCCATACCTCCATCTGCTAGATAGATTTTGAAAGAGACTCGACCAGGGAACATGTTTCCAGTCATTAACAGTCTAATGCCAGTGTTTACAGCCTCAGAAGAGGAGTTTTGTGTCAAGGCTACACGAGTGACCCTCCCTCAAAAATTTATATCGATATTTTGCATTTTCACATTTATAGATGGCTCAGAATTGAAATATACAGCAATTTATGGAAGTGTTTTACATCTGTTACGTTTAATGATTTTCCCCAGTCGTCGTTAATCCCTTTTTTGTACTATATTTTTCCGGCCGCAGATATGTCGGCGATCTGATGCTTAACAGGATACCCGATAATCCAAGTACATACGTAAAATGGTCATACTGGAAAGACCCAAATTTTATAGCTACTTCGGAAATGCTATGTCACATCTCTGATGGGCGGACTATAACACCTCTTTCAAACTCACTATAATCTTGATAACCTAGTATCGTAGTAATAGTAACCGATTTGACAATAGTTCCAGACTCTTGCTGTCTGTTTACTCTTGAAGGGCAGTCAGCGCATGGGACTCCGACTACCATTGACCTATGTGCAACGACAAACCCATTTGCATTAGTGTGGTCCTCATTCGAACCGGAATGTCACTCACTGTAGTAGAAGAGTCTTCAATGATGAGTCTTGATTTGAACTGAGCATCAAAGACCCAATAATACATTTCTTTAGACTCCCATGACAGAAGTGGGATACCAACCTGACTGTCTTCCGGCATAGAGACCGACAACCAAAAGTGTTGGTCTTATTATTTCAACGCTATATATTTTGAATCTAGACGCTTTTCTTCTAAAGTAGCAGTCTGCACTTTCAAATAACGAATCTAGTAATCATAACATGTCCGGTCTTTTTGGGACACCCTGATTGAGGTAGAAATTATTAGAAGATATTTACGACTAACAAATAAAGACAATTTTCAATTAACAAATGAAAGTAGGTAATTAAAATTCAGTTTTTCAACGCTAAATATTTTGAGTCTAGATGCTTTTCTTTTAAAGTAGCAGTTTGCACTTTCAAGTAACGAATCTAGTAATCATATCTTATCCGGTCTGTTTGGGGCACTCTGAATGAGATAGAAATTCTTAGAAGATATTTACGAATAAAAAATAAAGACAATTTTCAATTAACAAATGAAAATAGGTAATTAAAATCCATTATCTAAGCGCTAAATATTTTGAGTCTAGATGCTTTTCTTCTAAAGTAGCAGTCTGTAAGATATTTAATACGGAATCTCAAAAAATTCACCTGTTATATAAGTTTTACATCATATGTTAGGCATATTTATTCATCATAATAAAATATAGTGATTGTAAATTGTAAATAATAGTTTTTTGAATTGAAAAATAAAGTAATAGTCTGTAGTAATAATAATAGTCTGTAGGAAGTGTGACATCCTTATGGCCGAACGATGGCCGAATTATTAAGGTGTTGGTCTTCAGTACTGCAGTTCATGGTTTTGACTCCCACTGTGGCATGGCTGTTCGTAGCCATTCAGATTAAGCTTTAAATTGTAGGTTCCGGTGTCATTAGCGCTCGTATTTTAAAAAGTAGGCAGTAGCTCTCCAAACCAAACCTAATATAAACCTAAACCTGACATCCTTATGTAAAGTAATTGAGATGATAATGTATGTATAATATGGATTAACAGGTAAAACACAAGTTTTCATCTTAAATTGTGTCCATTGTAAATCATGTTTGAATTCAGAATTTTTATACAGCCCCTAATATAAGTCTATGAAAGATTACCTTTCCTCGGGTGTAAAATATACATTTTCAAACCTGACATTTATTGAGTTTTTAACAAAAAAGACAGTGTCTGATATCTTAAAATAAATTTTATAGTTTTAATAGTGCCTGATGGAAATGCACCAGCAGAACTGTCTGGAATTCTTTATTCGATCTTACTTCCAGACTAGAAAAACATTTTAGAAGAATCAATTCAAAAAGTATTCATCATAGAAAAAAAATATTCAATCTTTAGAAACTGACATCCTTACGTAAAGTAATTGAAAGTGAGACATAATATATGTATGATATCGATTAAAATGTAAAACATGAGTTTTCATGTCGTTTATAAATTAAATACAATGAGTTTTAATTATACAAGACATCCGCTTTTGAGATTACATAGAAAATGAATATTAACAGAATAATCTGTGTAATTAATAATCCAATGAAATTGCTATTCTTTCTATTTTAATTATATTACATAATAAAATTGTTTTTTAGATTTTTATTCACTGTTCTACTGAGCAATATGGTTTATTTAACAAATATGCTCATTAAAATAATTTTTTACGCAAATGTAGAAAATGCGTTTCTAAACTTGTATCAGCATCATCCTTTATTAACTGTCTGCTAAAAAAAATTATTTATCAGTTTGTGACATCTAGTAAACTACAACACCATTCTATTATTTTTACAACATAAATAAAAAATGAAACAGTACATCAGAATAATATTTTTTTTCATATTTAGTAAATTAGTTTCTGTCTAATTAGATAATTAGACAGAAAATAATTACGGAGGACTTTTGGACACTGAAATAATTTGTAAATTGTAATGATTATACATGGATGATAATTAATGTATAGACTAAACCTGAGTTGCTAAAAATATTAGTTAATAATTATGTCAAATATACCACTGAACATTTTTATAAAATCTTCCTTAAATGGACATGTTAAAGTTGATTACATGTTGTATAATAGTTGTTGTTTTTAAGTAACAGACAAAAATGGATAATTGTAATACGTTACCTCAATGATAAATATTTTCAATCTACAGTTAATACGATGTAACTCTACCGAGTGGTCGAGGTGTTCAAGTTCCTTTTTTGTCACACCCTACTTGGTTATGACGTAACATTGGTTCTGATGAAAATTGCAGCATTGATGACTCAGAACTATACGTTCTTTAATGCTTTAAATATGTACAATTGTGAGTTTATTCTAGAAACATGATGAAAATTGAGTTGAGGATATTAATTTCATCAAATACACAAAACACAAACTTTTCCCTCTGCAAGAAATGAGAGATATCTCTCAAAGACAAAATGGCCTTTCAGCCTCTGAGTCCAGAAGATAGTGTGTCACAGTTCTAATTTTCCCAACACGTCACGTCGGTTTAAGGTGAAAATCATGTTCCCATTTTTGATCTTTATTCTTGGTTACCGAAGAACCCTTGCGGCCTGGCCGACGTGGTGTCACAAAGCTTCTATTTCATTTCTTTGTCGGTGAGTTCACAAACACCCTGCATGACATATTCCAAAAGTTCTTGTGTCAAAAAAAAAAACCATTACTGAAACAATATTGATGTTTTCCAATAATTCAGTCTTTAGAGACAATGTACTATAGTTCGAGCCGAACGATGGCCGATTGGTTAGGGTGCTGGCCTTCGGTACCGGAGTCCGTGGGTTCGAGTCCCACTGTGGCATGGATGTTCATAGCCGTTCGGAATCGAGTTTAACCCGCGCTCAAGTATCAATTGCCAGAAAACGTACTAGTGCGTGTCCCGCATACAATTTGTTAATAATAACAGAAATGTTTATTTCATTTTTAACCAAATCCAAAAGTAATAGAAATGCATTCAGCATTTTCATACAAATCCTAATATAAGACTAAAATATTAGCTTTTTTTTGTTAAACATATGTTTACCAGCTTAATATTTAGTGAGATTTTTTAATAAAAAAGACAGGGTCTAAAACCTTAAAAAAATTATAATTTTTATTTCGGCTGATAGAAATAAATGCACATGAGAAATTGTCAGGAATTCTTAATTCCATCCTACTTTACACCAAAAGAAAATATTCTTAGACATCATTCCTCACATATTGATATTTAAATGAAATCAATCTTCAAAAGCTCAAGCTCTTTTATAAAGTAATTAAAAGTGTAACATGTTATATCTGTAATATCGACTATTTTGTAAAACATCAGTTTTCTTTTCATTTATGAATTAAACCCTTGCCTGTTTTGCACATACACCTTACGGACGTTGTTACTGTGCCTTTAACCCTCCGAGTGAAACACATCGAGGAAAAAAGTCTCCAAAAAATACGCTATAGGTTTACATTGTTAGTGGCCAAAGCGTTCTATGATTTTTTCCTTCAACATTTGTCGACTAGTACGGGAAACCCACCCTCGTTATTGTCCCTTTATTTCCGGTTATAAATAGATATATAAATAGATATTATAGATTGTTAATTTTTAATACACATAAAGCTCGTCAAGTCTCGAAGATCATCCGAAAAGAAATAATGGATTCTAAAAGTACAAATAAAAATATTCTTTCAGAGTCTTATTTATATTTTTTTACGAAAGTCGTATAAGATATTTAAGTGGTGCAATTAGAGATACATCAGTTACCACAAACGAAATACTTCGAAATAGAGATTTACAAAGCTATGAAAAGCTATCAGCGTCTTTGTGCCTCAGGAGGTAGAAGTGCATCTTTAAATAAATGTTAGTCAAAGAAGGGTGCAGTTCCTAAACAGTCGACCTGACCCTCCTACTGCAGAACTCCATGGGGGAAAGCACTGGCAGAAATGTACACTACATCCATTTTCGGATTGTTTTTGGAGGTCAAAAATTATACGCTTTGAAGACATCATAGGTTTTGTGGAATTGTACGTGCCAACCGCTTACAGGGTTAATGATTTGCCCGTACGGTGTACGGGCAATCTGATTTCTTTATCGTTCTCACTGTGTTGGTTGCATCTTTTGTTTTTTTAAGGTTAAATTAGTCGTAGAGATGTCCACGAGATGTTAGTTTTCGAAGTGTATTCTGTTACCTTTGTAAGCTCGGGCTTTCGTATAGGTTTTGCATTTCACCATGAGTTTTTATCTTTGAGTTTTTGGCTTGATCTTGACTTAAGGTTTTGGGAGACTGACCTAGAGAGATTTTTTAGAGGTAATTCCACCTACAAATAAAGAACTAAGACCTACAAACAAGTGCTAGGTCTGTTCACTGAAGAAAAATGACAGCAGCAAAAGAATTCTCAAAGAAACTAGGCATTTTTGTCCGAGCTGGAACGTTGAACTACGCTTCTTACCCTCTTTCAATATTTATGGCACTAAATCTGATGTTTAAAAAAGCAAGTTAAATAAATGTATTTGTAGTATTTGCATTCGAAAATAATTGTGTAGTAATTGTAATCGAAAATATTTGTCATTTGCATACCTGTAAACGCCACTTAGCTGTCTAGTGTACATGAGTGAGGAAAGAAACGGTAATTTTCTGTAAATAAGTTGCTATAAATGCTTAGAATAATTAGAGATATTTCTTTTAATAACATTTTACAGATTACAAATGTAAAACTAACAAAAGTATGCAATAAAAAATGTGACAATTTTTGGATCGAATGAAAATGAAACTGTTAGGGGGTTAAAGCCGTGATATCTAATTATACAAAACATTCATTTTTGATGTTATACAGAAAACTACAAAATAATCTATATATTGATTTCATAATAAAATAGATATTCTTATATTACATTACATAATCAAATATGTTTTACATTTTTTATTCTCTTTTCTATTGAAAAACATGGTTTATTTAACAAATATCATTCTCATTAAGCTAGATTTTTTTACAAATGCAGCAAATCCATTTATAAGCATATTCTTTTCAAATAAGCGTTTATAAACATGAATATACATCATCTTTTATTAACTGCCTGCTAAAGATATTTTTTTATCAATGCGTAGCATCTGGTAAACTGCAATACCATTCTATTATTTTTACATCATAAATAACAAAAAAACATTGAAAAGAGTATACCACAGTATCACTCTGTTCATATTTAATAAATTTGTCTAATTACGCAGAAAATAATTACGAAGGACTTTTAGTCACCAGAATAATTTATAACTTGTTACGATTATTTATGGCTGTTAATTAATGTGTAGACTAAATATGGGTAGTAAAAATATCAGAGGTAATTATGTTAAATATCCCTTCTGAACATTTATTTGAAAATTCTTTTAATTAAATCTTTATTAAAAGAACACGTTATAGTTAATTACAGTTTGTGTAACCGTTGTGAATTAATCCATTACTTGCACTGTGGCACTAAATTGATATTTCTTCCGTGTTGAGTTTAAGATTAAATAAATCTTAAATTATTACTTAAACCTCCTAGAAAGAGAAAAACAAACAGTTACAGATGCGATAAACTGTGAAGCCTTCACTATTCTTGAGTCAAGAGGTAGAGTGAAGAAGGATCACTGGCATAACAGAATTGGAAATCCCTTTTATTTCTGGAGTAAATACTGGCTAAAAAAAGAAAGGGATTCTAATATCCCAAAATATTTTGAAATGTAAAGAATGTTTGTTTGGATAACATATCCACAATGATCACAGACATAAAAAAATTAAATATTCTCACACAATGGGGAGGTTTATCCAGGGTGCAAAACGAACCAAAACTATACCCCTTTCGGTGTCCGAGACCCTGCTGTTCCTTATATAAGCGGACCTTACGAGTCTCCCGAAAGTAATTGCTAAAATCCTGGCTCCGGTCAAACGTCGCGGGAGCCTACACGAGGTCAAAAAACTTACGTAAAACATGTCCAAAAGCTCCGAATCGCAAAATTATAAGCTTTTTATTCCTTGTGGTCAGTTACGGTTCCAGTTACTTGAGAACTCCCGTTAAGGTTACAGCTGAACAAAGCGTTAGTGTTTCGAACCAAGGGGTCTTCATGACGGTATTTCTTACAAAAAAAAGTGAATATTCGATATCCTTCGATGCATCGAAATCTTTCTTTAACATAATTCAAATATTATATTGTGGACACACATTATCTTTACAAACAAAATAGATCAATTTACACTAAATGTTCACAGGAAAATAAAATGCTAGTGTGTGAGAGTCAAATATATAATACTTAGTACCTGTTCGATTCCAAAATCCAGTATTTTTCTGATTTGAATTGATCTGAATTAATCTGATTTTGTCTGATTATCTTATGTAAAAGAAAGCATTATTAATTCCCCCCACACACTCCACATGTTAGGTTAATTCATAAGTTACCATAACCAAAGGCTGGCAAAGTCGATACTACAGCCGGTCAAAGATCCACCGTGTTGTTTGTTGGACAAGTAAAATAGGTTCGTGCCTTCAAGTTCCGAAACAATACCTTTGGAGATGGAAGGCCAAGCCTGGCAATCTTTCCTTTGTTGAAAGCTCTGGCAGGTGGCCGAAAATACTAGGAGCAAGACTTCAAAGCTACCAATTCTGGGAACATTAAAAATACGTATAAATATCATTATAGTGGGATAAATGAAATTTCATAAAGATTCACCGTTTAAACGCGGAGTTAAAGAAAGAATAATCCCATAGTTAACATGTGGTTATTCTATGAATTAAGAGAATATAAATGAAATACACTTTTAAAATTATTTGAAAAAAATTTGAGGGTGTTTTTAAAGATGTTCTATGATTAGAACATTGGCGTGTTACATGGTTATTTTTTGCATATTTTTAAAAGCTTAGGAAAATGGTTAAATTATTATCTAACTAAATTATCTTCTTAATATTACCTGTTTTGTTTACTTATCTTTAAATAATGTAGAATGGATGACTATTATGACACTATAGAATTTATGCAATATTGGTACCGGTTTATCCAATTCAGTTGGATTATCAAATTTCACTTTTTTTCCATTTTATTACAAGGTTTTCAGATTTTCGTTTCTTCTTGTCCCTTGGACCATGTTTTTGAAATTAATCTTCATATTAAATCTGTTTTTAAAATGACTTCGACTATTCCACACACATCGAATAGCGTAACAGCATCTAAACTATTTTCATCAATATATTCTTCATCGGTTATATCACCAGGTTCATCGGATTCTAACTAGCAAATATCTACATCTTTCCATCATCAGAATGTGAAATAGTTTCTAGAAAGGCCATAGTATCTTGTATTGTAAATCATCTTTCAGACATGATGTTAAATTGAGAGACATGTTGTAAGAGAGAGTAAAATTGACAAAATATAGTAGGAATTAAAAAAAATGTAACAAAATAAGTAATTATCTAAACAAAATAAAACTTTCTATAAAAATACATTGATTTGAAGAAATCAATGCTTTTCACTTTTCAAATATATTGTATCTTAAAATCATTGTTTTCATTAATTAATAGTTATAACTGTTTTAATTAATTAACTAGTTTAGCTACTAATAAATAACTTTAATATATTTTGAGAAAAAATATTAAAAGTAGATTTTTACGGAACTTTAGCTTTGGCTTTTAATTGGTTAAAATGTGTGAATTATTATCCAAATCGGCAAATAATTAGTTAATTTCACTCTCGCAAATGAAAATCTTGTTATGAAGGAATAAGACACTCAATTTAGTTTATTAACAAATTACATTTATATCATGATGAATTTGAAATAGTACATATTTGATTAATGCTTTTAAGTTTAATTCTCTATGCTTTGAAATAAGCTAACTAATTTATGGAATTTATTACTTAGAGTTATTTTTGTTTAATTTGAGTTACTGAGTAATTTACTGCAGTTCTTAGCATTTACACAAAAACATATAAAACTCTTCTTCAAAATATCTTGAACAGTCATAAACTATCTTTTATTCCTGCAATAATTTTGAAATAGTAAATTGTAAATTCTTTGAATTTAACTAAATCTAAAAGAGGAAATGTTTGAAATTAAAGTAAATAGTATTAGTACTCCCAGTTGATTTACCAGGAATACTATCAACACTGAAAAGAGCACTTTGCAAAATAAGACGTTATAAAACAGTATTGAAAAATAGTAATTCTAAACCATGAACACTTGTTTTGCAACCCACACTTTAATAAAATATTACATCTCTTTTTGAAGGGCTGCAATCTAAATAAATCAGGTGTAGCCTGCCCTCGAATTTTTCATATAGTTTTAGAACAGGAAATTAGCCATTTTCGTAAGTCATGTTTCTGTTCTTTTACAATACATATGAAATTATAACCCGAAAGAGTATGTCTTTTTCTCACATTTTCTATTATGTTGTTTGTATTATATAACATGTTATTTTAACCTAAATATGAACCTAAATATAAAGTGTGAATCCAGAACTGGATAGTAACCAAAAATAGCCTTTCAGAAATAGTAAGTTGAAGGTGAAGTGCTATTCACCAGTAAATATGAAAGATAAAGATAATTATAGTTTAAACCCTTTGTAATTTATGTAGAAAAGATATATAGGAAAATAGAGATTTAAGAGATTTCTTTGAGAATATTTTTAATTAATAACAGAAATATAAAAATTTTCCGCAATGAAAACACAATATAAGGAGTTGAAATATTATTTAAAAAAATAAATAAAGAAAAACTGGTGCAAACGGTAGAGGCCTTCTTTTAGGATAAAGGTGAGACTAAAGATAACAGTTTTTTTCTGCAACTCAGTAATGGAAAATGATGTGCCTTATAATAAATGCTATTTTGATTGGATTTTAGTTAATATATTTTAAACTAATTGGTAGTACGAAACGTAACTAACCAAAACGCCGTTGTCGGATCATTTCCTGAATTTACTATTTTACTGCTCTCTGTGTCAAGCACTTTCTTAAACGATAATGTCATATATATATATATATATATATATATATATATATATATATATATATATATATATATATATATATAAAGATAAAATCATAATATATAGTAACAAGAAGTAAGAAGTAAACTGATACTTCCAGAAATAACATGCCAGAAAGAAAATTATAATTGTGTTTTCCAGTTTAATTAAAACGCACTCTCGGTATTATTCACATACAGAAACACAAGCCGGACACACAAACACAAATATTCCAAATTGTAAACAGGTGTCGAAAAATCAATCAAAATCTGGACAAGGAAGTTTTGGACGATTACACTACTTTCTCAATACTATATTTTCGAGAAAGTAAATTGGAAAAAATACTGTATAAAAACAGTGTATTAAGTTTTCTAAATATGCTGCTTCAGTGACAAAGGGATTCAAATACCTGTTAAAAAGGTATGTGCCACAAAGCACTTGCATAACAAATTACACACAGTTTTATAGCTTCATTGTTTCTTTTTGTCACTATTTTTATTAGACTTTCACATGTTTAAACAATTTTTTAAAAATAATTGTTAATTTCTTTTAAATTCCTTTTTAAATTCATTTTTTGTTGCTTATACATTAGAAAATTATGTATTACCTTTATAAATACTCTTACAAAAAGATTTGCAAACATTTTTAATCACTCATATTTTAGTAGAATATGTCAATATATGTATGCAAAACCAAATTATATTTAAAATTTGAAAATAATTTACCATGGTTGATCAAAAAGTAAGGCTAAACCTGCAGTGAAAAGTGTACAGTTTATTTCATACTACAACATACATGTGTATTTTTTGGACATAGTACCCATTGATTTAGGTGCCCTGTAGAATGAGTTTAAATATTAACTCCATGTAGAGTTAATGTCTTTCAGTTTTCAGCCAAGATGTTGCAAACTGCCTCACCATCTTGTCTGAATTCAAATCTCCATAGTTTTAGGTGCTTCTTCAGGTAAAGAACACGTGCATCTTACTTTATGCAAGGTTTAAGCGGTGTTGAGAATTTTTGGTGTTGGGCCAGGAGTCATCAGTGAATTATTCTTTACAGCATACTTTCGACATCATTCGATAATCTGAAACATTAGTCTCTCCCTAAATATCAACCAGCAGTTGGTGAATGTCAACCGCTGTTAGATGCTTCGATCACAGAAATCGAATAACTATGCATACTTTTTTGTGATAACAGTTTTCCATAACATCAGTCTTTTGTCTTAAATTTACACCTAATTTTGTAGGCTACAAATGGTTGAAACTCCGCTTATTTTCTGCCTATAGTTCACCCTTCCTTTATCGTAGGGACATCATATTAAAACATTAAATAAGTGTAAAATCGATATTCCGTTTTTAACATGTTTAAGATACTATTAAAATTATCCATAAACATCTATAAATATAAATCTTAAAGTTCCTATTATATTGAACTCAAAAATGATTTAACATGGATTTTTTAAGGATTTTAATTCAGACTTTTAGCACGTTGTCTTACATAAAAAGTATATTCTATTATTATAACTTAGTTAGCATTTCATTTGAAGTAACTCAAAGGAAGCCGCAATTCAATCAACTGTTACTAATCAATTGAGCATAATTATGGCATGTTAGTAATTGAAAGTAAGTTACAAATTATATGTTTACTTTCCCATTTATAAACATTTCTTCTTTCATTTTCTCTGAATTTATGTTTTTACTGAATGTTTTTCTACAAATTTATCATAATATATGTATCTTTTTAGAGTATATCAAAGTTACACTCAGAAATCTTTTTTTTTTATCTTTTGATGGAAATTCCTACTAATATCTATAAGCCTATATTTTTTTCTTAAACTATACTGTAAATTCAAAGAGAAACCAAATAAAAATATTTAAAACATTTACATTTGAAAAGGCGTCATAGATAGAAAGTGCAGTAATTTTTTCCTACAGCTATATATCCCGCGTATAGCGTCATATTTTTTTTCAAATAACTAATACATATTTTAAGAGAATTTTACTATACTAAAATATTTCATTCTTTCGACTTTTTGATATACCGCCAATGTTGAAGTTGTATACTATAAAATACGTATACATTGTTAACAACTGATACTTTATACTATTAGATTTTATTACAAAAAAAAATTTTGGCCTTTATAGAATAGATTTGCATGTTTATGCATTTATCTTTTGTTATTAGACTGTTACATGTAATGAAATTTTCCTCAGCCTGTGTCAGAGAATTATATGGGTACGCATTTGACATAGTACATACTACTGCAGCTAGATTATTTTTTTCATTATTTTAACTTATAAAATTCATGCTTATACCATTTATAATTTACAAAAACTGCAGCTTTTTAAGGACAATAGATTCTGTGTCCCTTAAAATATTTTAGAATAATATTAGCTTGATCTAACTTTAATAAGTTTTCACTCAATACTTTACTTTATTGTTGGACTTTTTTAACACAAACCATCTGTAAAAATTTATTGATTTAAAAGTGACAGCAAATAAATAAAATTCTACTGAATAGAAAACTATTCTCCTGAAACCATTCTTTAAGTTCAGCACATGATGCATAATTTCCTATTAATAACAAAGAAAATAAAAAAAATATATAAATTATTGTCATTTAAAAAATTTAAAAGATTAAACAAATTACATAAAATATATGTCCATGAAATACGCGGTATAACTATTTATTTTACCTTTTTTTTCTATTAACAAAGATTGCATGTTTGTTACATTCCTAATTTGATGTAACTGTTTTCTATCGAGCATTTAATTATGTATGTAAATATACTTCCACAAATTTTGTATAATATAGTATATTTTTCATAATCTATTGTAGATAATAATTTTTGTATATGTCTTGAAATAGTTGCAATAGTATTTATGTGAACGATAATCTATAGTTCAGGACTATGAGACTATGAACTATAGACTATTCATTGTAATTAATATATACACATAAATATTGAGAAATATATAAATATTTTACCCTCTCCCGAAAAAATATAAAAGATTTCAGGTCACATATTACAAAAAAAAAAGTAAAATATTAAGCAAAGCAAATGCAATTATTAGGAACTAGGCATATAAAAATGTACATATATTGCTATTTTAGCACTTCTTTACTGTGTGAAACTATTGAATATTAGGTAAAAGATGCAATACTATAATAGGTTATTCAAAAAATCTAACGTAATATATAGGTACTGAGTATATTAATTTTTAGGCATGATTTTATCTTATATTTTAACAATATCACAGATCACATTACAAACCAGTTGCGAGCAAATATGTACTAGTGTAAAATTCAAAGAATCAAATAATTTAATTTTTTTATTTATTATGAAACTTAATAATGGCAAAATCTATGAAATTTCGGGATTTCTAGTTAAATATTTTATCAGTTTATTTTTAACATAAACTTTTTTAAAATTTGATTATATAATTCCAATTTTGAGATATTCAATGTGAAAGATTAGAATATTCATCAAAATTTTTAAAAGTAAAATAACAAAAGTTCAAAAATCGTTTCAAAATTTTTAGCCTGTTAAATAGAGCAATTAATCTAACTGCCTAGCTACCTGATTACCGTCAGAAAATATAGCTTAGTTTATAAACTTTACACATAAATGTAATCATACTGTATTTATGAATGTAATTTAGTCTTAGTTTTATTAATGTAATTATGAAAATATAGTTTCAAAATTAATTTTATTAAACACCTTATGCAAAACTTCTAACAATTGTAAATAAATAAATGTCATGTTTCTTTGGAAAAGTATTCTAATTTTATGTAAATATGAGGAATTTTAATAAATATTAATAAAATTTTATATTTATTTCCAACCATATATTTTTAATTAAATAAAGATGAATTTAAAATAAACATGAATTAATGTTGAGTGTATACATAAAATAAATAAACCGCAAACGATTGCAATAATTTATCAACTGATTTATATCTCGTATATCTGTTATTTATTGATATATATATATACTCATACAATAAAAATAAATAAATAAGACGTGATTGTGAAACATCACTATGTATAAGATGCAGAATGACGGCTTTAATTGCAATTTGTTAACACTTAAAAGATCTTATATTCGAATCTATTTGCGATAGGAGAAAATTGAATTTGATTTGAGAAATCCAAATATGTACGTAATCTAACAACGTATGTTTTTCGAAAATATAACGTGCTATAATTTGAACATGGTTATAGATAAAAACATGGATTTTTAGAAAGGAACACTTTATTTTTTAAGTATTTGTCAATTTAATGTATAGCTGCATATGAATGAAATGGAAGAAATGTAATTTATCTTTTATGTGTATGAATATTTATAAGTAACTACGTTAATAAATTTCAAATGTCATACACAATGTTTGCATATTTTATCTATATTATACACACATTTTATTACTTTAAATAATTGCATTCAGAATGTTTACACATATAAATCACAATCTTCCAAAATATATTTTAGCATAAGTTATGTATAGAATTATGTACAGTAATGCTCCAGGATTTTAAAATTAATATTGATAAATATTTATTAAGTAGGATACTTTCCTCCAAATATGATTAAAAAAATTCCAATTATATCTTTCGGAATTCTTTTCCTTTATAAGTCTCTTTTTATTTTTTCAATTTAAAGAGAAAAAAAATAGCTTTGATTATTGAATGTTCTTTTTGAGTTAGAAATCCCTATGAGTTATTAGTTGCACACCAGAAGTTCTAACGTATTAGGTTTGGTTTGGAGCGCTACGGTCTATAGTTTTGCACACGAGATAGTTTTGCACACGCCAATTACGAACATCCATGCATTAATGGGATTCGAAACCACAAAATCTTTTACCGAAGCTCAGCGTCCTAAACAATCGGCTAACGTTCGGCGGTCGAACGTTATAAGCAGAAGGAAGAAAGAAATAAGTAACTAAGGTAGAACGCAAAATTCCAGTACCGGAGTTCATGGACATAAATTCTACTGCTGGCTTAAATCTTCATCAGCCCCAAGCGTTTGCTTGGGGTAGTTTTTTTTTAAATTGTTTATGAAATACTTGTCTTCGAATTATATATTTACCATCGACATCACTAATTAAGCATACATTTTACATAATAATTCTGTTCTTATTATTGTTAAACGTGATAAGTTACTTAAAGTTATCGCAGACTGTATGAGATCTCGAAAATGTACAGTAATGCTCCAGGATTTTAAAATTAATATTGATAAATATTTATTAAGTAGGACTTTATATTTTCCTCTAAGAATGATTATAAAAGATCCAATTATATCTTTCGGAATTCTTTTCCTTTATAAGTCTCTTTTTATTTTTTCAATTTAAAGAGAAAAATTAGCTATGAGTATTGAATGATATTTTTGAGTTAGAAATCCCTTTGAGTTATTATTTGCACACCAGAAGGTCCAACGTATTAGGTTTTGTTTGTAGCTCTAAGGTCTACAGTTTTGCACACGAAGACTAATGAGACCAGGACCTACTGCTTAAATCCGAACGGCTATGAACATTCAGGCCATAACGGGATTCAAACCCACGAACTCTGGTACCGACGCTCAGTGCCCTGACCAATCGGCCAGCGTTCGGCGTATTAAGCAGAAGGAAGAAAGAAAGGAGTATCAAAGGTAGAATGCACAATTCCAGTACCAGAGTTCGTGGATATAAATTCTACTGCTGGCATAAACGTTTGGAGCTGATAAAACTTTAAACAGTAGGTTTTGGTGTCGTTTATCCTCGAGTGGAAAAAGTGTAAATGTAATTCTCCAAATTAAACTAAATCACCGTTTCTGGAAATTGAGTAATATTTTATTGAAAATTTCAATATGAACAATAAACTATACTAAATGTGAATAAGCCTCATGTAACTAAGTTAAAGGAAAATTCATAATCCATTGTTAAACTGTAATTTTAGAACTCAAAATCATTTTGTTTAACTCAAAATACTTTTATTTACTGCATAATAAATTCTTTTTTTCTCTTTTGTAAAGATAAAAAGAATTTATGATGCAATAAATCAGTTTTTTTTCTAAAGTTAGATAAATTAACATCTTAATAAACCCGAATGCTTTATAATAATTTATCACAGTTTTAGTAATCAGAATGCTAATTTCCATTTACTAATTTTTTAAAGATTGTTTAAGAAACACTTGTCTTCGTATGATATATTTGCCATTGACATCAATAATAAAACATGTATTTCATACAATAATTCAGTTCTTATTATTGTTAAACGTGATAAGTATTAAAGTTATCGCAGACTGTATGAAATCTCTTGAATGTACAGTAAAGCTCCAGGATATTAAATTAATATTGATAAATATTTATTACGTAGGACCTTATATTTTTCTCTAAAAATGATTATAAAGTTTCCAATTTTATCTTTCGTAATTATTTTCCTTCATAATTCTTTTTTATTTTTTAATTTAAATAGAAAAAATAGCTTTGAGAATTGAATGATATTTTTGAGTTAGAAATCCCTTTGAGTTATTATTTGCACACCAAAAGATGCAACGTGTTAGGTTTGGTTTGGAGCGCTACTGACTACAGTTTTGTACACGAGCGCTAATAAGACCGAGACCTACTGCTTAAAGATGATTCCGAACGCCTACGAACATCCATGGTATAGTGGGATTCAAATCCAGGAACTTAGCGCAATAAGCAATCGGCCAGCATTCGGCGGTGAAACGTATTAAGCAGAAGGAAGAAAGATAGACGTAGCAAAGGTAGAGAGCACAATTCCAGTACCGGAGTTCGTGGATATAAATTTTACTGATGGCATAAAAGTTTTGGACTGATCAAGCTTTAAGCAGTAGGTTTTGGTGTCATTTATCCTCGAGTGGAAAAAGAGTAAATGTAGTTCTCCAAATTAAACTAAATCACCATTTCTTGAAATTTAATAATGTTTTATTGAAAACTTCAATATGAACAATAAATTATACTAAATGTGAATAACACTCATGTAAATAAATTACAGAAATTTCATAATCTACTTGTTAAACTATAAGTTTAGAACTCAAAATGGTTTATTTAACTCAAAATACTTTGATTTACTGCATCACAAAATCTTTTTTCTCTTTTCTAAAGAGAAAAGGCATTTATGATGCAGTAAATCAGTTTTTTTCTAAAGTTAGATAAATTAATAGCTTAATAAATGTGAATGCTTTATAACAGTTTATAGCAGTTTCTGTAATATGAGTGCTAAATTCCAGAAGAAAAAGAGTAAATTTAGTTCTCCAAATTAAAATAAATAAACGCTTCTTGAAATTTAATAATGTTTTATTGAAAACTTCAATATGAACAATAAATTATACTAAATGTGAATAAGACTCATGTAAATAAATTACAGAAATTTCATAATCTACTTGATAAACTATAAATTTAGAACTCAAAATGATTTTTTTAACTCAAAATATTTTGATTTACTGCATCATAAATTATTTTATCTCTTTCTTAAAGAGAAAAAGAATTTATGATGCAGTAAATCAGTTTTTTTACAAAAGTTAGATAAATTAATAGCTTAATAAACGTGGATACTTTATATAAATTTATAACAGTTTCAGTAATATGAGTGCTAATTTTCATTTACTAATTTTTTAAAGATTGTTTAAGAAACACTTGCCTTCGAATTATATATTTACCATCGACATCACTAATGAAACATACATTTCATATCATGATTCTATTCTCATTATTGTTAAATGTGATAAGGTATTAAAGTTATCGCAGACTGTATGAAATCTCTTGAATGTACAGTAATGCTCCAGGATTTTAAAATTAATATTGATAAATATTTATTAAGTAGAACTTTATATTTTTCTCTAAAAATGATTATAAAATTTTCAATTATATCTTTCATAATTATTTTCCTTTATAAATGTTTTATTTTTTATTTTTTCAATTAAAAGAGAAAAAATAGCTTTAAATATTGAATGATATTGCATAAGCATACATTTCATATAATAATTCTATTCTCATTTTTGTTAAACGGGATAAGTTATTAAAGGTATAGCAGGCTTTTTGAAATCTATTAAATGTTAATACCATTAATTGATTACAATTTGTATGTGGGTAATAAATAAGACGGTTAAGCAGGATTTTGTAAAATCTGGAAAATAACTGATACATTTCCCAATTGAGCATCAAATGATGTATTTTATAACGGATTATTAATTTATATTATGAAGTATATTACTTGCATTTAAATTTAATCTTTAATCTCTAACGCAAAAGTTTAACATCTATCTAAAAATATAATTTTAGATTTCCCATTGTATATGTATAAGAAATTCCTTTAGTGGAGAAAATAATAATTTATACCAAAATAAATCGAAAATAATCTATTACTAATTATTCAAGGTAAAAAATTCATTAATTCTTTACTGTAACATGTATTTCTAAATTACGTATTTCAAAAAACCCTTATCCAGCGACATCTATTTCAACTGCATAACATGATTTGAAAATTGCCATATGTTTACGCATTATACTCGGTGTGAAAGACCTTTAAAGAAGAGAGACGGTAAGACAAGAAAATTCAAATATCCCCAAAACAACATTTCACCCTAAATAGAAAAAAAAACTCAAGGCAGAAAGAAATCGGACATTGATAAAAGAGCCTGGGCAGAATTTTACAGGACATTTCATTCTTTCTCCACGGTGATAAAACAACTGTCGAACCATGGAGGCAAAACTCGCAGTTTTACTTTTTAGAGTTTGACCCATTTTACAATATTTTATTTCACTATCCTTTCGAGTTAACATTTATCTATCCTCCCTCGCGAATTAAAGCCTCAGAAATTTAGCATTCTTCCCTCCCTTCTCGACGTAAAAAAGTTAACTTTAGATGGTCGTGTCCTGACAAATCGCCAATGAAGAGCGGTGAGCACCTTTATTGCCTGAATAAAAAAAGACGAAAGCGAGAAAAAATTTGGGAATGTTGGGAAATGCGCATGCGTTCTCAAAGCTCCCATCTATTGTCGGTGATCGTCTCTTTTACGCAGCATCCCGACTGCCCAACATGTTTAAGAATGAGTACGTCCCAGAAAACTCCAAGAGGAACTGCTGCCATAGCATCTTCCGCAGCGCTCCATTTGGCGAGTTTTTTTTTGTATATTAAATAATGAAATCATGACATTTTATTTATGTTTTGATGCATATAATTAAATGAGTATAATGAGGAATATCAATAAAAATCAGATGCTTTTAAATAGAAAAATTAAAAAAATTAATTTTAAATTATCTTAAATAAAATAAAATATATAAGTATAAGAAAAAAGGAAATTTATATGCTTACTAATATTTTTTTTTAAATTTATTGTTATAATTTTAATAATTTGAGTATATTTTCTTATGTTTATTTCTTTTTCTCTATGCTTTTCTGATTTCTTTTAATTGTGATTACATATGCAGTATTTAGTAATTAATTTAATTGTTAATACTTTTATGTCGTAATAAAATTTAGGAGAGAGTTTTAAAAAGAGATGTAAAAAAAGAGATTGTTGAAAGAAAAGATAAAAATATGCCTATAAAATGACATGTGAAAAAATACTTTTAAATACTGGACCTTTTTTAATATGAATAACAAAGATAATTTTTCCAATATTACTATACATTTTTGAGTTATACTTTTTGAAAACCTCAAAAGATTTAATGAGTATGATATTAATCAATGCATTTCTTTAATTTAAAACTTCTTGTATTTTATTTCTTTTTTACAACAAATTAAATAATGTTATTTATTGCAATATTTTTTACTCCAAAACCTTTCTATTTTTATTACCTATTTTGAAGTATAAGTTAAAGTACTTATGTTACTGCTAGGAAAAAAGATTAATATATTTAAATGATTAGAACATATTCTTGTCTTTCAAACTATTATTTGAATTTCTACGGTGTTATTTCATTTTTTTAATTTCTGTTTATTCTAGTTAAAATTTTGTATATATTGATTTTTTTATACGATTAACATTAAAGAGTTTATTTATTAGTTTGTATATGTTAAGTACACTTATTTATATCTTAAGCTTTCTTCTGAGTGCGATAAAATCAAAACCAATCAAATATATCCCGCATAAACTGAAAGAAAACATTTGATATATTTTCTTCCCAGATTGAACAAAATTTAGTTGAAAGCGTTAGGAAAATATTCATTTTAGCATTATAAAAACATGAAGATCGTAGCAATAAGTTAAAAGAACAGGTTGTGATTGTCTCTTTCAGCATAATATCTTCAGACAAAGCAAATATCTATTATGAATGATAGTTTTCTTTGGGAAAGTCTTCTTTGATTAATTGTATTAATATATATATATATATATATATATATATATATATATATATATATATCGATTTTACATTCGAAAATACATCAGTGTAACACTAATTGGACTTTTATTTTATACGCACTGAAGTAAAAGAGAAATAGCAAAAAAATATGTCAATATTCATTTCAAATCAAATGATGATATCAAATCAAATGATTGCTTTCTGAAATAATGTCTGATGTAAATAATTTTTAAATAAAATTATTTAGGAATTGTTTTAACAAACAACATTAATAAATGGATTTATCAATTGATATAATTAACTTCAAATATTTATACTAAACTTTTCAACAAACTACAATTAAAGACGAAATATAAATAAAATTGTTTTTTGTGTTTTTTTAATTTTGTTATTACAACACAAATTAAATTTTATAATAGATTTTGAGGAAGACAGAGAAACTTAAAAAAAAAAGAGATTATTTTATTAATACCTTTTTAAAATTTCTTACAAATACGAATAATTTTCTGTTAAATATAAAAAGTTTTATATTTAAACACATACATTGTTAGAATATTTTTTGTGAGGTTATAATATTTCGTTTTTATTTCAACCATAAATTTTAATATTCTATTAATATAATTCTTAACTGATTGAAGTGATTTTAATGAAATATTCAGTAATATTCTCTTTTCAATAGGTTTTACAAAATTAGTTATATTAAATTTCAAAACATTATTCAAGTAAGATATCTTATGCGGAACCAAATAGAAATTAACTTATATAAAGTAAAGTGTTGGTCTATTAATTGTTTTAATATTTTACAGATTTGTCTTCTTAAACTATACACTTTATAAAACCCAAAGATCATAGATACATTTTTTATCCATGAAAGAGAAAAAATTGTTTGTGAATATTATAAATATTGACAAGCATATAATCTAAAATTAATTTTAAAGGGTTTATGCAAACCTTGAATTAATTTGAACTAGGGATATTTGATATTAATCTCGTTTTCCATTTAATTTCGAAATAATAAAATCTGCATTTATTTAAAAATATATCTTTAATGTGACAAATGAATAGATATATCAATTGTTATGACTAACATATTTCTATTAAAATTATTCACTAAATGAAAGAATTGTAATGAAATAAATATATTTTTTAATAATTACCTTTCAAATATTCAATGAAAAAATATATTACCGTTTGTTAAAACTATGCAACGTAAGCATTAAGTTTTATTTGTAATACATAATAGCTATTTTTGTGCAGTAAAATATTTTATGTTAGATTAAAGGAGTACTATATATCAAATATATATAGATACAACTACATAACCATTCCTTAAAAAAAGAAATTTTCTGACATTTCATGTAATAAAAATAATATTAATTTTATTGGAATAAATGTTATTTTTAACAAGTTTTATTACATTTTAACAATATTAAATGTAACGATTTTAAATTCTGTAAAATTGTACATTAACTAAAGATGAACTTAAAAAGTCTAAATGCATATTTTTGACGAAAATTTCCTCTCAAAAAGATCTATTTAGAATAATACTCATGCATTATTTATTTTTAATTAAATTGAAAGAGTTATGTAAAATGTGCATTAGCAGATAATTTTTAAACCGAGAAAAATCCACAACTAATTTCCATTTCGCCAAGAGCTATTTCCTGTTGGCGAGCTGGCTCAGAAATTTTGGCGACTAGAGTAATATCTAAATTTGGGCAACCCCTTTTCCCTTTAACCCGCGACACATCGATGCTAGTCTCACTCTATAGATGGCTTTTGATTCTTTACGGGTTGAGCAAATCATCGCGATATCCACCGGCAAACTTAGATTTTGAATAAAAGGACACTACACGTGGCTCTTTATAAATCAAAGAACTTGATATTGCATGTTCATTATGAACTACTTTTAGCCACGGAAATTATAGACTGTGCGCGAAATTTGTAAATAGAAACCTAAATTGGTGTTTTTTTTATTTCGTTAAATGTAACTAGTTCTTTCCACTTTATGGTTCTAAATATTCATCAGTAGAAGTGTGATGGAAATGAGATCTTAAAATCTCAAGTAACTTTTAATACTGTGGAACAGTCAAAAGACGAATCTCTAAATCTCAGTTCCGCAAATAAGTAAGTATTTCTACTTTTTTGCATGCAAGCTAAAAATACACTACAATATTGTCTTTTAGGATCATATATATCTTAAAATATATGAATTAAATTATATTTAATATTTAAAGCTTGCAATAATTTCCATTTTTAAAAATTTTATTACACATTTATTTTATAAAATTTGGTATTTTACCTTTAGTATTACCGATTTCAATTTTTTTAATTAAATTTAGCTCACGTCACCTGCATAATATAATTTATTTATAAATTGAATATTTAGTTGCTTGGTCTAAAATAATTATCTTTTCTATTTATTCGAAAGTAATATCAAGTTAATATATTTAAACTAATTTATTTAGGGCTTTATAAAAACTATTCGATTTAGTATTAAAAAAAGCATGGTAAATTTATTACAAAATATTAACGAATAATCAATATTAAAAATAATTAAATGTATCAAAATGTTAACGAATAAGCAAATCACCTGATGGTATTTAATATGTGAATTACTAATAAAAAATATATTTTTTATTACAAAAGCTCTCGTTCACAGTTAATATAATTTTTCAGTACGATAATTAGATTATATACATTTATAATCTTTAGAATTTATCGGAATAAAATTCAGTGGATATTGTTTGATCTTTGTATTAACTTTTTAAATATTTGCAAAAGCATTTTGAAGTGTTTCTAACTAAAATACAATAATTAAAATTTGTTTGTTATACATCAAATTTCCTTATTATGTTCTATATAAATTCAAATATATTTCGTTGCATAAATATTAGCCAGTCAGCGTTGCTATTCATGAATTGGCATAAATAAACCTATGTAAGCACTGTGTGGGAAGGTAGTGAATATAATAAACTAACTGCTTAAATCCCGCCTTTTTTGATAAATATTCTGGTTTAAAAAAATTGGAATAAAAGATAAAAGATTGTTATTAGATCTATTTTAAGCATCTGTTTTATATTTAAAAAAAAAACTTTTTGAACTGTATATTTCTTTTTAAAATAAATATTGGTTAATAATTAGTATGCACTTAGTAAGGGAAATTAAATGCAGTTAAAATGTTCCACGTATTCAAATATCGTGTTCTATGTCACTGCTGAATGTAGAGTTTCATACATTGAGGTAATAAGAAAGTAAATGTACTAAAAAAGTATTAGTATTCAAATTAATTTGGGAATAGCATCGGAGTGTTTCATAAAATCTTATTATTTCTTATATATAAACAATTACAATAAATGGTGATATAATAATGTTCTGTTAACTACATAATTGTATGTAATATATCTTTTTGAATTGTATATTTCTTTTTAAAGTAAATATTGGTTAATAATTGGTATACACTTAAGAAATGCAATTAAATTCAGTTAAAATGTTCTAGGTATTCAAATATCGCGTTCTATGTCACTGTTGAATTGCAGAGATTCAAATTCATACGTTGGGGTAATAAGAAAGTAAATGTGTTAAAAAATTTTCAGTATTCAAATTAATTTATAAATAATGTTGGAGTGTTTCATACAATTTTTTTTTATTTCTTATAAATAAACAATTACAATAAATGGTTATATAACAATATTCTGTTAACAACATACTTCTATATAATATATCTTTTATATTTCCATTGCAAACATAATTTAAACAATCGTTCAAATGACATACAAGCTTAAGGCTTATGATGTTTTAATTTTTCTTGACTATTTTACTTGTTACACGGTAATGTAGCATAATCTTTACTTGAAAAACTCTAAGTACGCACAATTAATACAGCTAATTATTCAAAGATTTCACTAAATCATGGAGCGCTGCATAAAATATAATGCATATTCATAAATATACATATGCGTGTATGTGTGTATTACAAGTTATGAACTGTGTAATAACTGACCAAAATTTCTACAATGATTGTACACTCACAATACAATTTCAGAAAACGTTATTTCCAGAATATAACGTACATCTTCAGAAAAAAAAGAGACGAACATTAATACTGATGTGTTTCACTACCAGTTAAATATGAAACATAAATAAAATGTTCTACTCATTAAAATTTCTTTTATTGTATAATCCTTAAAATCTCACTGTACTATAATCATAAACTTACGTTTTTAAATTTAAAGAAAGTCACGAAATCATAAAATGTTTTAATTGAATAATATATTGATAAAGATGAATTTAAAAAAAATCATAAAATGTATTGTAAAAATTTAACTTTTCCGAAAACTACCTATAGCAACTTAAAAATACTTTAAAAAAACTAGTGTTTAACAAAGAAAAAGAACGATTTTATTCTTTACCGTATACTGGAGATTACAATTAGTTTCAAGTTTTACATTTCCCAAATTGCACTATTCCATTTAATGCAATTTTCATTGATTATAAATCATTAAAACAAATTTTACTTCAACAATTTTACCGTATATATTTTGTATTTTTCAACTAATACGATAGGTTTAAAATAATTTGAAATATTCTATATGGATTCCTACGAATTTTTAACTGCATATATTTAGAGCATACCATAAAAACTTTAGTTTACTTCTATTTCTAAAAATATTTAAATAAAAATTAAAACCATAAATTTTATAATTTTGACACTAATCGACATATTTTTTGGATTAAATCTTAAAATTCGTGTTAATTTGGTTTAGGAATATTCTTTTAATTTTACACAATTTTAGAAGTAAAATCGATATTATCAATCGTGGCAAAATAGTGAATAAATAAAACTTTGTAATAAAATGTTGATTTTTAAGGGAAAGATTCAATCTGAATAACAATGTCGAAATGTAATTTTAAAAATCATTTTAAAAATATGTGTTCATAAAACAATCTAAAAATACAGATAATCCGAAATGCTTCGTTGGTTATGGAATATATATTATTTCAAAATATTACTAGAAAGTATTGCTTATGCTCCAACAACACCGTTTGGCAATGATAATTTCACATTAGGTAAAACTGTATGCATAATTTTCTACACGGGAATTCTTAACAATGATACTTTTCCAAATTAGTATGTTTTGACACATACATGTCATTAATTGCTTAACTTATACTATAATATTTTTGCTAACAGCAACAATCGTGTATCACCACATTAAAACTACAGATGCAAAGTAATGGTTATTGTAGAGTCTAGTAAACTAACAATACTGATGTAGAGTAATCCTAACATAATGTAGATTGCTAAAATGCTACCTAGAGATATCCTGTAAGCTTATGGTAAAGTAAAATAACATTTAGCTAGATTTCAAAAAAATTAAAGCAAAGTTCAGAAAAACCATTAAACTAATAAAGCAGACACCCTTTATGATAATATCACAAAAACTTTCATTATCATAAGTAGTTATCCTAGTTCATAAATAAATTTTACGCATATTTTTTAAGAAAATATAATGGACAATGCAAATGTAGACAATGTTATAAAAAAATAATATTTATCATGAGAATAAAGTTTTAGATTGGCTAATCAAATTCTTGGCTTACAGGTTATTTAATTAAATTAACACAAAGGAGGACATCAAAGCTGTGACAGAATAAACGTTGAATGCTAATTTCCTTTCATTCTTTATGATTGTGCTTGATTTACAATTATAGAGAAACAATTTGTTTAATAGAATAACTTTTACCAAACGATTTTAAGAAAAATGTATCATTCTATTTATTAAAATGTTTTATTTATTTTAAATGTGAAAAATTCGAGATCTTCAAATAAATCTTGCGTAATGTAATCGTCGCTATTTGCTGTACACAATTATTAAATTAACGCACAGATGTATAAGCGTGTATTAAGTACACTTATTTATATTTTTTTTGTATGTGTAATCTATATAAATATTTATGTATGTATGCATGCTTGTTTTTGTATATTTTTGGAATATATATGCACTTATACTTCTATATATGTTTCCTACATTCTGTGTGTCTATCATAAACGAAAGTATTATAGATTGAGTCAATTAGTGAAACAGACATTTATAACAAGAATTGTATGTTCAAACCATGAATAGTTTTAGAAAGGAAATATCTATATGTGTTTTCTACATAAAACAATTATTACGAAATGGAACTTGACCATTAAAACACATAAATGTTATATTTGGTCCCTGGAACAAATTACTTTATTTAATGAGTAGATTTTATCTAACCCTTTGACTTAAAAATCACCATTAAATTTCATTTTTCATTTAGTTTCTACCTTATTACGTCACATTTATTTTAATCTCCAAGTATAAATATATACATACATACACACACACACACACACACACACATATATATATATATATATATATATATATATATATATATATATATATATACTTTTAAACAAACTGCGGAAAAAAATTCTGAAAATTTTGTTTAGACG
>CM063508.1:87451689-87452767 GCA_032207245.1 Pardosa pseudoannulata
CTTTAGTTCTTTTATACTATAAAGGTAATTTCTGTTGTCATTTCAAGTATATATTTCAAGATAATTTTTGGAGGGGAAAACGGCGATAAATTAAATACCAAATCTTGGCAACTCTATAGCATAGTGAGGATGTTTTTATTTAGTCCAGATTCATCACCGTAACACATCTTATAAAAAGGAAATTATTGCTTTATCGAAAAATAACAATTGTAACTTAGTAATAGTACAATGATTAATACAGGCTGTAAACAAAGTTAAAGGTAGATCAACTCCTTATATTACGACTACAGAAAGATGGCCGATTGGTTACGGTACTGGCCTTAGGTTCCGGAGTTCGTGTGTTCGAATCCCACGTTTGCATGGATGTTCGTAGCCGTTCGGAATCCTCTTTAAGCTGTAGGTCCTGGTCTCACAGCCCTCGTGTTCCAATAAGTTGACTGTAGCACTACAAACCATACCTAAATTATGAATAATTATATTTATATTATTTTAAAAACTTTGAGTAAAACAGTTATAATTTCATTTCACAGAAAATTCAAACTGTTTCATTACTAGAAAATATTTTACCAGTAAAAAGGGTATGTTTTATACTTTTATAGCATTATGGAGAATTTTAGAATCTTACAAGTAAAATTCATTATAGTATAAAATTTAAAAGTTCAAGGATTAAATCATTTAATAAGTACCCTGTGGACCTTTACTTATTCCTTTTTTCCACAATGAAAAATACCTCTTTTTTTATTCTTTAGATGAAAAAATTTATTTTATATTTTTAGTGTTTTATTTCATTCTACGGAAAATAAGAGAAATGCAAATTTTATGTCATTACATCATACTTCAAGACATTATAAAGTTAAACTGAAATGAGATAATGCATTTTTATTAATTTTTTTTTTCACAGAGCAATGCACAAATTTTGTGCATTGCTCTGTGAAATTAATTAATTAATTAATTTTATGCTTAAGAAACAATTTGTTTCTTAAAAGGAACCGTTACAAAAAGATTTTGGATAATAAATACAGTTTGCTAATTAATATTAGCAAAGTAAAATGTCATTCGAAAAATATATAGTTTAGTA
>CM063508.1:87452867-87460367 GCA_032207245.1 Pardosa pseudoannulata
TTACAAGACAATATAAAGTTAAATTAAACTGTGATAATACATTTTTATAATATTTTTTCACAAAATAACACAAAATTGTTTAATAAAAGGAAACGTTAAAAAAAAGATTTTGGATAACAATTACAGTTTACTAATTAATATCAGCATTGTAAAATACTTTCCAAAAATTTATAGTTTAGTTGTTGCTGCTAAGTGACGAATTTATATTGCAACTTATAAATCATTTTATAAGTACCCTATAGAACTTTACGTATTCCTTCTTTCTTTTCACAGACGAAAAATACCTTTAGTTAGTCATTACAGCATACTTACAAAACAATATAAAGTTAAATTAAAATATGATAATACATTTTTATTAATTTTTTTCACAAAAAAAACAAATTTTTTAATAAAAGGAAGCGTTAAAAATTTATTCGATAACAAATACAGTTTACTAATTAATATCAGCATTGAAAAATACTTTTCGATAAATATATAGTTTAGTTGTTGCTGCTAAGTGACGAATTTATTTTGCAACTTATAAATCATTTTATAAGTACCCTATAGAACTTTACGTATTCCTTCTTTCTTTTCACAGACGAAGAATACCTTTAGTTAGTCATTACAAAATACTTACAAAACAATATAAAGTTAAATTAAAATGTGATAATACATTTTTATCAACTTTTTTCACAAAAATTACACAAAATTATTTAATAAAAGGAAATTTTAAAAAAAGATTTTGGATAATAAATACAGTTTACTAATTAATATTACCGTTGTAAAATACTTTTCGACAAATATATAGTTTAGTTGTTGCTGCCAAGTGACGAATTTATTTTGCAATTTAATTTAGGGCCTATAAAAGTTTTTTCCTCGCGATGAAATCATACCAAGTGCATGCAACAAACATTTAGTAAAAGACAAATTAATCTTAAACAAGACTAAATGTCAGAAAGGAAAAATAAGATTCCAAGAAAATAAATGATAATGTTGAAGTTTAAATACAGCAGATTTGTCTTTTATAACAAATGCTCAGAACACAGTTTGGAAGAAATCCAACATTTCAGGTTACGTTATATGTAGTCCATTATATCTTATAAAACAGTTTTAAAGTTTAAAAATATTTATCGTTTATTTTTACTTTAATTCTGTATATAGTTACGATATAAGTATATAAATCATTTATTGTATAGGAGAGAGTGTATAAAGTAGTATTTATTATTTATTTTTATTATATAAGTTTTAGTGAACTAAGAAGTACAAAAAAGGTCGTTTTTTAAAGTTATTATTATACAATTTGTAAAAAAAGATAAAACCTTGAGTTTTACAAAATTTTTGATTAGAAATCATAAAATAAAACAAAATATTTGATTTGAAAGTATATATTAAAGTGTGAAAATCATATAAAATATTGATAAATGATATTAAAAAGTAAGAACATGCCTATGTGACTTTCAAGTAGAAATAAAATCTTTAAAGTATCAAGTTAGGAAACATGGATACTTCAACATAAATTTAATTCGTTTTTTACGGATTTCTTTGGAAACTCAATATGCTTTTAGCAATACTTTAAATCTTTCAGAATATTAAGGTAAAAACTCAATAATTTTGAAAACTATTATTTATTAAATATTTTTAGAGGAAAATCATTGAAATATTAGAAGGGTATTCTGCTTCCATATACTAGGGATATTTATAATCGCAAGATATCTTTTACGCTTCATTCATTCGATAAATATATAGTAAAAACCAATAAAATTTGAAATATTATGTACAGAATATGTAAAACAATTTTTATATAATACAAAAATAGAACTGTGCTGCTCGAAATGCAGGAATTTCAATTAACTTTTATTTTGTACTCTACAAAATAAATGACCGACACATTTTGAAGTTATTATGACTCAATAAATTTTAGAATTTCAAACTTTTAAAAGCACACCTTTAGTGCTTAAATTGCTTATGAAATTCCTAAATGTTTGATTAAAAATCTGTTTAAATTACTTATTAGTAATGACTCAGTCGTAGTAATAATTATAACACTTTTTTAGAGAAAGGATAAAACAACATCGTCCTTATTTCTTATTCTTTATTGTTATTCACAATGCACACGATGTTTGCAATGACATTTTGCCAATCTATAAGTTCATTGTAGCCTTAACACCAAAACATGTATGGAATAATTATCTTGTTCCATCTTTGAGAGAACTTGATGGATGTCATGACGTAAACATACCTTTCTATCATTCCTTTCTGTCACTTACGATTTAAGCAAATAGGAAAGTACAGCTTACACAGAAAAAAAATGAAATTTAATGAAATAGTAATTTTTAATTTTATTGTCATTTCAGATAATTATTTTCCTAGATTTAGATTTAGATTTATGGTTGGGCGGCCAAGAAAATCAGCACTGCGACCCAAGGCCTATTGTACTGAACCCCCCTCCATTTACTGGATCAAAAGAGGTTCAGCAATAAGTTAAAAAATATTAACAATCAGGTCTCTGAGAAACCAATAGCTGAGATATATCTAAGCATAAATTTAACCGAGAAGTTGGTCAGCTCCCACGGCTGATTGAAGTGATATCCAAGAAATTCAAATCTCTTGGTACAGTAGCAGTCGCATTCACACAAAATGTGTGAGGAACTTTCCTAAGTCATATGGCACCCCCTACATACCGGGCTGTCTGCGATGCCAATAATGTTAAGGTGCCTCTTGAGGCAACAGTGGCCAGTCAACAGACCAACGTCCACCCTTAAGTCATTCCCACTGAGCTTACTTAGCTGGTTAGCCCTCATCAAGGCATATCCCTGGTTAAGCTTCTTAGCCTGCCTATGATTACCAGAATAAAGACAAGCCCTATAAGTCTCCACCATTATGAGTTCTTAACAATATCTCTAACTACATTATGGGACAGACCAAGTACCGGTTCCAGCCCAATGAAGGGCAGCTCAGAACAGCAATTATTAGCTCACTAATATGTCTTGGCAATAAAATGTTCATAATTTGTTGAAACCTGTCTCGGCGCTTAACAGCAAGCATTAATGGGGAATATAGTTTACGTATAAACGAACAACCACAAAAACATTTTAACTGTGTTTAGATCACGATTAAATAAAATGAAACTAAACTGATTTAAATAGAAGTTACATGTATATTTAAATATAGATATAACTTGATGTATTCATGACAAAAACGTTTCACATAGTTTATTCAGAAAATATGCATATATATATATATATATATATATATATATATATATATATATATATATATATATATATATATATATATATATATATATATATATATATGTATAAATGCATATTTTATATGTATATTTTATTATATATATATATATATATATATATATATATATATATATATATATATATATATATATATATATATATATATATATATATATTCAGCTTGACCTAAAAGCTTAAGCGAGCATAGGTTTTTGTCTTTTTTTATTATTAGGAAAGAGTTCCTTCCCCTGTTCACAACTAGCTTAATTTTCCACGCCTTCCCTTTTTAGACCTAACATAAATAAATAAATAAATAAATAAATAAATAAATAAATAAATATATATATATATATATATATATGCATATATAAATTATATATATGCATATGAATATAAAATATATGTATAATAATTATATAATTTATATTTATGATAAATATGTCGGACTTTCTTTATCCTATTTGTTATAAGATTCCTATTATCTTTGATATACAAGCTGACACTCTCTGGAAAATAACAACTTTTGGAGGGAATACTTGCTGATAATTTCCTACTCGTCGGGGCAAAAAATAGTATACTTTGCTTTAAGGAATTGTTTGGAACAACAGACAAATTATCACGTTCTTTCGGTGTAAAAACATCAATTGGAATAAGAATCTTTCATCGTTATCGGGAAACACGTTTCTTTTAAGGAAACGTCCTTGGGAGAATATTTATTGGAAAGAATATATTGTATTTTCGATCTATACATTTGATGGAGTTACGTAGCATTTTATATGCCATTTACTGTCAGTTAGGACATACAAAGTTGAGACATATTTTCTTAAACACAGGAACCATAAAATTTTAGAATGCTGCTCTATATTCTAATATACATATTTAAAAGTTATACATTTTTAAATCCTGAATAACTTTTACGTTTATAAATGTAAGAGGTAAACACAGTTGAAGGAGTTTTTCACATAAAATAGCAGTATATATTCATGATTCAAAATTAATGTGTAAAAGCATGAAGTATGTATTAAATTTCAGATAACAGTTATTTTATATAAAATTAAAATATGACAATATTTAAGTGGTATGAAAAGCAATGTAATTTATACTAAATTTTTACTAGTTTTTTGAACTATTTGTACAAAAAATGTTTAATATTAAATTACATAATTTTTTATAATACATTGCGTTTTTCGTTTTAATAAAAATAGTCCATTTTGATAATAACAAATAAAAAACAATTCCACAATTTATAAGTAGCTCTAACTGTTGGAAACTGACTTAAAACAGTAAACAATCAATGGCATGTTGCTAGTTAATTTAGGATAAAATGGTCTATAAAAAATAACTATTTTTAAAATAGCTTAAATAGCTTAAATATTGTTAAATAGCTTATAATTAAAATTATGTTTAAAATTCAGTTATGAGAAAACTCATATATATATATATATATATATATATATATATATATATATATATATATATACATGCTTAAGGACTGAAGAAAATAAGCTTGACATATCCTCTGCTTTTCTGTCATTGTTAACATTCATGTTGTAATCTATAGGTTTGCCTAAAAAATAATAAATATTAATAAAATTTACTTTGTATAATTAAAAATAATATGTTTAATATTATAGCATAAAATAAAAAAAAACATTTCATTTATTTTAAATGTTAGTCCTTTTTATTTTAATTTATATTTATATTTATATTTATGAGTCATTGAATTTTATGAAACCGTTAGGATTTCATTTGTTGTGCCTGTAGGAAGCCAAAACGTTCGATATATATATATATATATATATATATATATATATATATATATATATATATATATATATATATATATATATATACACATACATATAACTTAAAACTAACCCCAATACACGTGTTCAGTGCTTACTTTTGCATTACGGCAAAACACCCTTTTGAAGGCAAAAGAAAAATCCCTACTGAGGCAATAAAGCAAAATCCTCTTCCCGTCGTCATATTCAAATTGATATTTTTCCCTAAAAATAAGTAAAGTAAATCGATATTTTTGCATCGAGCTTGGCAGGGAAAAAATTTAAAAAGAAATAAAAAAAAACAAGGTTCCTCTTCCCTTGGCATACACAACTGGGGAAATCTATTGATTGAAGACAGATTTGAATGAGCTTTATCAATGTAATAGCAAAGGAAGCCGCAAACGGAAAACTCTTCAAAGCTGGAGCAGTTCAGCTGTTCAATTTATGTTTTGATACGGATGAATCTTTTGTGGATCAGTAATTCCGAATTTCAAGCGGAGGTTTGGATTATCTTTTTCTAGTTCTTTTTCTATCACTTTTAGCTTGGTTCATATTTGAAATGATGTACAGCCTACCGCATGTGAATTTATACATATTTTATATTGATGCATTTTATTTACACCAAACTAAAATCATAAAATCATTTATAAATATGTTTAAATCACATAGGTAAATATAGTAAATATACATATATATGTATATATATATAATATATATATATATATCTATATATATATAAATATATATATATATATATATATATATATATATATATATATAAATATATTATATAATATATATATATAAATATATATATATATATATATATATATATATATACATATGTATATGTATACATATATATACATATATATATATATATAAATATATATATATATATATATATATATATAATATATACATATATATAATATACACATATATATATACACACACATAAACACAAATATTATCTATAATATATATATAAATATATAATATATATATATATATATATATATATATATATATAAAAATATATATTATTAAATATATATTTATATAAATATATATATATATATATATATTCCTTAAAATATATTTAATACAAAAATTATTAACACTTTTCAATATTCTATAATATATGTAAATATATATATGTATATTAATATATATATATAATGTCGTATAAATGGCTCATATTTTCCTCTAATCTATATAAATTACGATAAATCTTGTCCCTTCGAAAAACTATTTTACACTGCGGTACATCTCAGTTACAAAGTGTTTTCCGTATATTTATTAATATATTATATAAAATAATATTTTATAATATATTTATATTTGATATAAAAAATTGTTTCCCATTACATTATTATTATATATCTGCATATTTTTTCCTTACCCATTATAAATAAAAAGAATTATTATAATGTAACAACTTTAGAATTTCTATTACATAAATATACAAATCATTTTCTTATAAATTATATGTATTTCCTAAATATATCTATAAATATTTCCTGAATAACGATAAAAATTATATATTTATACATATAAAGCTTTAGATATTAACTCTAAATGTATAACTTGGATCACATTAAAACTTTCAAAAGTTTAAGTATATACGAAAATGTATATGTTTGTGTTATTGACTTTTAAGGTTTCCCTTTGAACTCGTTAAATGAGATATACTTAAAATGAATTAAATTTGTCTCACATACTTCCATGTCGATTTATGATTGAATTTCCAAACTCAAAAGAGTACACAATTACGAAATTTTTAAGACACATAATTTATTACTTATAAATTTCCCTATATTTATTTTATAAAAGAATTAATATGAAGAATTTTAAAATTGTCCAAAATAACACAATCCGCGCTTTTAAATATTCTACTAGCTGCGATGGTTCAAATGGTGTGTTTCCCACTGACCCATCTAAAGACATACAGCAACAACCACTGAAAACCAATCATCACAACAGATAACGGCTAAAATCTGCTGACCTACAATCCAGTATATTTCGATATAATGTTGTCTAACCCACTCTGAGAAAACACTACATAAAATGTCACTGCAAAAGAACTGAAGCCAGATACATTCCTTTATTTTGACTCAGATATAAAAGACTATCTTGTTATTTTGGAGTTTGCAGATTAATCGAGTTCTGTCTAATAATGTAGTTTGTTAATTTTGACTGTTTTAAATTGTCAAAATTGATGGTCACAATGTCCGATTTTCAAAGAATACTAGGAGCCAGTCTTACGAAATTCGATTAACGGCTAACCACATTAACCCGTTCAATCAATGTTACGTTCTCCATTTAAAAGAGTTAATCAAATTTTCAAATACTAGGCTAATTGGATTTTCTACTTGGTCCTTGTTTGAAAATTACGATTGCTCGTAATTAATTTGATCTAAATCGTATTTCACCACAACTCGCCGAAGAAATCACATTTTGTTTTAATTCTGTCCTCTGAC
>CM063508.1:87465367-87470367 GCA_032207245.1 Pardosa pseudoannulata
TTGCTTGACGAGATATTCAAGTGGACATATCGCTCTTTATAAGATTCTAAGATAAGTTCCAATATCTGTCAACTTAAATTGAATTCCAACCATTGTATTCTAGAATAGTAATCCATATCAAAAAAGAATAAAAGGAAATCTTACTTCCATTGAATTTACAGCTTTATACTTATATTTCTGTTACCCAAAGATATATACCTAGTCGGGTATTCTTTGATAAAGCATATATTCAAATATTTATGCATGTCTGTATACCCATATGAGTATGTATGTGAACTTAATCTAATTAAGAAGTAATTTCTATTTTAAAATAATAAATAATTTTTAAAGACAGCTAAATTTTAAGATATTTTTATTTAAAAGAGGAATTGTGACAGCGCAAATATTTTGCTGATGTTAATTCTGCAGCTTTATAAACACTCAAAGTAAAACTAAATTTATAAAATAATCATACGTTAAAAATTTTTATTATGTTATTTACTTCAATAAAATTTAAAAATGTGTTACCACATACATTTCCTGCCAATGCTAAACTGCATATGTATACATTTGAAATTATTAATAATATTCCATGGCTGTAGGAAAGTCTTGCACACAGATATATTTAATCACTTAGAAAGTAATGCGCAAGATATTAGTGGCCGTTTTTACTAGGTAGGTGAAACTTTTCGATGCTAACCATTTTGTGGCCAAAGTAATGACCTTTGACATGCTTCGAGATATTCAATAGCATCCACGATTGTAAGTTTGATCATAAAAGTGATCTAAACAACATTTTACCCTTAATTATTCCCGTATTACACGCAATTTCTCAGAAATATGTTGAGCAACCTACGGAACTATTTTCGACTAAGAATTAATTGCGCAAAATTTAAAAAAAAAATCCCTGCACTTTATTTTACTCATATTCTGGACCCTGAACTTTTAATACCTGTACATTGGAAAGTATTATGACCAGTCAGTTGTCAGAAACATTTCACTAAAAACTAGTTGTTCTTTTGCAATTGTCCAGCAGCATATGCATTTGAGTTTTGGGTATTACAAAACCTCAGTCAAAATGTATTATGATGAAGAGTCGGGGCTTTATATAGAAGAAGGGAGCAGTATGTAGGTTGACAGAACCAGCAGTAAAATGAATTAAGTCAGGTAGAGAGAAGGTAGATAAAAAAACAGATGCTGATATGATGAAGGCACATCCTTTTATTTAGTATTCGATCTTATGAAATTTTTTCATCTTATAATCTACAAATAGATTATATCACTTTTGTCGTGAATTCAATTTCGCCAACATAGATTCCTTTATTGAGTTATTTAAAAGTATTAAGGAAATTAATTTGTTGCGGTGTTATATAAAAATAACGTCAGGAACGTCGCAGTAAAACCGAAACAACGAGAAAGTGCGTAGGTCTTCCAAAGATTGAGGTGGCTCCCATGGAAACATTGTTCCAAGAAAAAAAAATGCGTCAACAAGGTTCTTATAATTTCCTCTCCCTGTCTCTCAAAATTGCAAAAAATTTTAGACTGTGCTCACGCAGAAAGCGCCGAAACACAGCCATCAAGAGGGTTGCCAGGCTCCAGGAAAACCCCGAGCTCTGAAGTAGACGTAGGGCTCCCTAGGCTATAACCACTGAAATACCGAGACAAGTAGCTCGGAGAACAAAAAAACCTGAGGCGCATCCAATGTGGTGAAAATTTACCAAGGACGGAGTTTGGCAATAAGTCACAACGCAGCAGTTTTCAAAAGAGCGGCTGTCACCCCAAACCGAAACATGGCTAGCCAAATGTCAGTATACGAGATGATGTTCGCAAATCATGGACGATAGGTTTAAGGTCTGTGGATGCTGGTGGCCAGAACTGGACGCTCGGTCCGAAATCTAATCCCAGGTAGAGGGCGGCTCTGTCTCAAGAGAAAGGCTGCTATCATGCGGAAACAGCTAAAGCTGCACCTGCAAGCGGCAATATGCGAAAAAAAGGCGCAAAATGTAGTTTCAAATGTACAACCCACAATTGAAATATGTAATGAAAGAATATGAAAAAAATCTTCATTACGTGTATAACAATAAAAAGTTTGATTTTGAATTCAACTACTGTCGGCACAAATTTAAGTACAAAATTTCAGAAAACCATCTGATGTATAATTACAATCAATCTCTGTTTCTTTGATTTTCAATGTATAGAAGTAGAATTGGTTTTTGCATTAAAAAAGAAACAACTATCTATGTGATCATACTCCGACAAATTTGACTAAAATAAATTAATAAATTTTTAGCTACTGCAACTAGAGATTTTAATTAATACTTCAACAACAATTAAAAGAAAGGAATTTATGGAATAATTGATTTATCTGTTGCAGTTGTTACTTATTCTATTATTAATGTTAGTTCAAGAATATGATCTAAATACAAAGATAAATATGTACTCGTTAATTGTTGATTTTTTTATAAATTTAGACAATTACTTTATGAAACGGTTATAAACCTGATAAATATTTCCTCCGATTTGGTCAGTTCATATAGCTGTATAAAAGCTTGTTTCTATTTTTTTAGTTAAAGTTTCTCTTTTATTCTAAAAATTGTATGAGAATCCTTGATTTTTTTTCCAACAACTATTTTCCAAGAAGGAAAATTTAATTATGTGCATTGTTGAAGCAATTTACGAAATACATTTATTTCATTTAATGTAATGCAAAAATAAAAATCGAGTGAGCATATGCAGTTGTATAATTAAAGAGATGTATACTTATAAAGAAAGTTCCATGCATGATAAATGTGTATATATATCAATGAACTATAATCCCTTAAATGTTTAATAAAATTATGTGAAAATTTACGAGATAATTACACACTATTTATATCTTGAACATTCATAAAACTATGAAACAATATGTCTTAATTAATTTTTATAAATATTGTAGAACATTTAAAAATGTAAATGTAATATTGTAGAACATTTAAAAATGTCATAATAATATTAAAAAAAAACAATTTAGAAAATAAATATTGACGTATAACTCAAATTAATGTAATCTCAAAACTGTATTCAAGAAAATAAATTAATAAAAAAGACATTCTTTTGAAGATTTGGCATAGTAATAAAATTCTTTACACCCTAGATTTTTTTTTTACCATTCTTAAAATATTTTATACATCTTTGTAATTATACCTCCAATAATTAATGGATTGCAAGACCCGACACACAAAAATATCAGGATGCAAGGGCATTGTTGATATATATACAACATAGCATTTTGCACACTTTAATTTGTCTAAAATTATTTGGCATAATAAAAGATTGAGACGGACTCGAAGCAGATCAAAAGAAAGGGACAACTGCATTAAAAATATATTACTTTAAAATTCCGTATCCGTTCTTAAATATAAATTTAAACACTTGTTGAGTTTTCTTATGATTAGTGGATTACAAGATTCGTTGCACAATACAGAAACCAAGCAAATTAAAGAGACACTGTTGAAAAATAAGGAAAATATTACATTTTGTGTCTTATGGCACACATCCAAAAGGTGCCAAGCAGGTATATCTTCGAAATCTAAAAAAAGAGCTCTAAAAAATAATTTACACCTTAACACTTTTAAACCTTAATTTCCCTTATTTAAAAAATGAATCTTAAAACACTTTATGAAACTACTTCTATTTCTATTGTAAAACAAAACAAAACAAAAAAAAAACAACTACTGCTACACAAAAATTAAAACAGGCAATTTGTAGAGGTACGTTTGAAATATTATTAAAATAACACTCTTTTTGTTTCAAAACCTCGAAAAATACTTAAAATAATAAAACATTAGGGTGGACTCTAAACATGCCTGAAGGCTTTTGTCATACAAATCTACAAAAAAAAAACAACTACAATTAAATGACTTTCAGTTTAAAATAACTTTTCCATTCTTAAAAATAACTGCAAATACTTTTGAAATTTTTTTGTAACTAGTGAATTAAAAGTCACTACAAAAAACAACAATTGACAAGTTGCAGAGGTACTGGTGAGAATGAAGCAAAATAATACTCTTTTTATCTTAACTTAACAAAAAAAAATGAACTTTACAAAACATTAAGATGGACCTAAAACATGCCAAGCGGCTTTTGTCACCGATGTTTACAAAAAAAGAGCATTACAATAAAAATACTTCACACCCTAAAATAACTTTTCTATACTTAAAAATAACTTAAAAGACTTTTCAAATTCTTTCTCCTATAACTAGTAGAAACCAAGAACGACTACACAAAAACTACATCAGAGGCGTTACAGCGGAACTGCTGAAAAATAAGCAAAATAGTACTTTTTCGTCTTAACTTATCTAAAAAAATGTTTAAAATCACAAAACATTGAGACGGACCCTAAAACATGCCAAGCAGCCATTGTAGTCGAAATCTCTTTTGCATATAAAGATCAACGTAAAAGACTGCTCCATTTTTATATCTCCGAGACATTCATTGAGTAATCGAAAGGAACTTTTATTTGATACCCTTTTCCTCTTATTGTGTGAAGTGTATCTTGGGATCTGGCTGCGATTTCTTTTTTATTTACGTCCTAGAAATATCTTTTAAATTCTTTTCAACACATCAGAATGCGTTACTATTTCCGCATGCAAACGACCGCGTCTGCAATTTTTTTCCTTTCTTATAGAAGTGAGGTATATATTTAAATGAGATGCGAGTGAATTGCCCAGTTTCCTTTTCCTACCATACGGGGTGTTTCTTTTTATGCATATTTATCGTGAATTTTTACTGACTATTTTGAACTCCTTGCCACTCAGAACTAAAACGTTCTTGTTGTTATTCTTCAGAGAACATCTGAATTTTTTTTCATGTGTACACAACCAGTTTTAGTACACTTCGTGGTATTAAAATTTGAAGAGATAAGCCATTTTTTAAAGATTTCTTTATTGGTAATAGTTGTTTGTAATGTTTCACCACACTCTCAAAGATAGTAAAGAACACATTAACTATAAATATCACCAGTTTGCTTGAATGACTGACTA
>CM063508.1:87475367-87480367 GCA_032207245.1 Pardosa pseudoannulata
TAGACCGTAGCACTCCAAACCAAACGAAAAATCCAGATCACGTAAAACCTTTCGTTACAGATAATATTTCAATAATTTCTTAATAAAGGCGATCGTAACAGAGCCATTGTTATTCTTATGTATTTAGATACAAGTAACGCTACTCAAACATTCGTTTAAACATGGCACAAGAAATCAAAAAATACTTTAATACCAGATAGCAAATAAACGCAAAATATCATTCTACAAAGTGAGATAAATAAAATTGATAATAAACGCTACTTTGTCTAACCCAAAGAAATAATCTCTCCTCGATTTATTATGTACGGTTTATTTAATTAATCTGCAAAGCGATCCCATTATATATTCTAAGGCAGGCGAAGTATATTCACAAAAGGACTGATTCAACAGCCTTTTAGAAATTTATTTTGCCTGAAGGAATTTGTCTCTGAATTTAATATAGCCACGAAAATTCGTTTTGAGGTATCCCGATATCTGCATATTGGTATACTTGCAGTGTCAGTACCAAACCACCTACCAATATAAAGAGATGTAGAGATTTCAAATAATATGCTAAGTTTCTTGTTTATTGGTTTTAACACAAAACTAGTTCATTTATATAAATTTGTAAGGTGGGTGGTTCATAAGACAGTGTGTCAGATGAAAGAAATATCTATTTCGTCAAAATATTAGTAAACTTAAACAACAAGAATTATTAATGTAAATTAATTAATTGTTTACTTACTGTTAACCCAAAGCAATCTTAATTGTTCCAGTTCAAAAAGGAATCCAAATTCCAATATATATATACTGTGCAGTAGGGAGTCTGTCGATTTGGTTGATTGGTTGATTTGGAACGCTACGGTCTACTTTTTGCAACACGAGTGCTAATGAGACCGGGACCTATTGTTTAAAGCCGATCCGAACGGCTACGAACATTCATGCCATAGTGGGACTCGAATCCACGAACTCCGGTTACGAATTCCAGCACCCTACCATTCGGCCATAGTTAGGCAGGGAGTCTGTCGAAGTTAGAATGTATGCTGATCTATAGCTCTATAATTAATTATATTAGTTTTCATACAGGGGAATATGTCGGGAATTTTAGCCTTAGTAGAATTATATTTTGTAACAAGTCTTTGATCTCATTTTACTTATGATTTTATTGTAATGTCTTTAAAATAAAACATATTACTGAATTTACTGGATAAAATCGAAAATCTTTATTTAATTTCCCTCTTTTTGTATCCCGAAAATGTAATTTTTTCCTCTCTATGGGTGTCAATAACAAATACTTATTTATAGAAACTAAGTAATGCATGCTAGAAATATTTGTATACTGGATAATTTTATTTACACGTTTCCCCCTGCTGTCAGTGCAAAACAATTATGATGGGATAAACCCTCTTCGTCTTTCCAACTGTGTCAACTGCTTATAATATTGTGAAACGTGGCATGTTTACGTAGCAGATCAATACAAATTAGATTCAACAGCAATTGCAGATGCAGGCCTAACAATTAACACTTAATGTAATAAAACATGTACATGATAAAGTATAGGCTGAACAATTGAATCTCTATTTGAGTTATACTTTCAGCAAAAATAGTAATTTGCTGAGAGAAAAAGAGATTTATTTGGTGAAAGGATAAATAAATGGATATAATTATATTAATTTGAGAGTAAAACGATTATATTTTCTGATTTAATAATAATACATTCAAAGTAATTAGGTTTCTATTTCGTCACATGTCTTAACAGTATTAAACCTATCATGCAATAGTGTTTATAAAATGATAGGTTCATTTAATCTTTATATCAATAATATCAATTGCATAAAAATATCCAGTATTTATTTATACCATTTATTTTAGTAAGGGGTAAAGTTTTAGTTAGACGCAATATATTTTTAACCTAAGTTTGATTCAGTATATAATAAATATTCAGTACATATAAATCCTGCTAGTCTTAGAAAAAATATTCTACATTTTATAAAGTCTAAAATTATAAATAATATTAATTTTCGTTAAATACAATATTGCTCTAAAAACATGTAAATCAATAAAATGCGAAAATTCCACTTACGTAGAAAATAACTGAAGATTCTAAATTAGAAAATAACTGTTTATAGCAAAAAGAAAATAAATACACTTTTCTATTCCATAAGTATTAATTATAGAAATACAAAAGATATATTTTAATTTATAGCCTGATAAAGTATTCTTTATTTTCTATATCATAATGATTTTAATTTTTTCCTAATTTAAAAACGTCAGATTAATTGAAGTTTTATGTGTAGAGATTTTAACATTCATTTTACTTTAATTTAAAATAAAATGTGTTTTATAATGACGTTATCTAACAATTTGTGTGGGGAAATGAATTTTTCTTTATTTTTTCATTTCATATGTAAGTTTTATGTTAATTTAAATGATATACTAGTTGATATGATGTAACTAAATATATCTATCAAAGATAGAGCATCTCCTATATAATAATAGCCTAAGTTATCTGTCCGTTTGTATTCCAATTAATGAAGTGGTTGTACCTGTAATGGATATAGAGATCCATATTGGATTCTTGATGGGTTACGTTAAGCAACGTTCGAAATCCACCCCTTCCCCCCCTTTTCTAGTATTTATTGCCATTATTTCAAACCCTATTTTCTCCTGTTAAAGACATGCTATTTAGTTTTTCCCTTAATAAATAGAGAAAAACAACATTTTTTAGCATTATGACATCATTCCCTTACCCAACTCATTTAATAAATTCTTATTTTAAATTACTTAAATATCGTCTGCGTGATTTTCATACGTTTAATCACTGAATTTAGATATTATTTAAATAATTTTCTTTTAATTTTGGCTTAAATAATAGATTAGGTACATATGTGATAATTTCAAATTTAATCATCGAATGTTTTTGTTGCAATGAAAATTTTATCACAGGTATTGACAACAAATTCTGTCAAACTCCAGGATGTAGTAGAAATTATAGTTTCTTTCCTTTACTTCCATTAATTACTGTGGCAAAAAATATGGGAAGCACTTAACGATAATTTCAACACATCTAAGAAAACTTTGAATCAACTGTCTAAATGGATTCAACGTGATTCTAAACTGTATTCACATTATTGGAAGACTTTGGAGAAGCATGAAGATAAACAAATTATTGAGCGTACACCAGATAATTTTCAGCTAAAAAACAAATCCTTTTTTATCTACCTCATACGGGACTTTACAATTCTAGAAAATTGATCTAGTCTACTGATCCCGTCACATGACGGGCCATATGCTAGTTATTAATAATCATGTAAAAAATCTTTCTAGAATGAGTACAGTTTCTATAAGATTAACGATTTGGTTTGGCATGAAATTCCCCATTCAACTCTCTTTTTACTCTATCTGTTTGTTTATATGAAATATTAATTTTTGTTTCAAGTTGTAGTGTATTATTTATTATTCATTTACTTAAGAGCTCAAAAATATTGTAGTAAAAGAAAATTTCTTAAATAGCACGTTGAACGAATAATACGTTTTAATGCACGTGACCTAAAATGTTGGTTGTATTAGTTTCGACCAGTGTAAATAACTTCAGTGCATCATTAATGTAAATATACATCTGAATATATCTTTTAAACAAAAAGTTTCGTAATTAGACCCGTCAAAAAATATTTAGCTATTTGAATCTATAAAAATAAAAGTTTATGAAGGTAGAAATTAGGATTTAATAAAAATTAAACAGTGTTAAACAAGCAACTTCAAACATAAGTACCATAATTAAAGACTTATTCACCATTGTGAAGCAATAAATTAATGCATTATTCAACTACATGTTCAAAATACGGAAGATAATAATTATTTCTAAAAAAAATATATTATTTAATCAAATCTAACCCTTCAATTTCAGCTCAAATGCACACGATTACATTATACTCTGTTAAATAATTCAAATGTGAGCAATAAAGCTAACTTAATGTGTACGGAGCAGTGATTTAGCTGACAACATAATTGCCTTTTATCTTCTCGTCTTATTAATACAGATGCATGGCTTTAAATCTTTGGTCTTCCAGATAAAGGTCACTATCATTACTGGGATTTAGAATTGGAAAGAATCCAGCCAGAGGATGTTAATGTCTGCCATTAGGTAACGTTTTTCCGTTTAAAAAACGCGAAACTGTCCCCAAAGACTTGGTAATCTAGATGCGCGGCCCCTTTTCACAAACGGTTTTTGTTTTTCCGTTTACTTAGATTGTTTTTAGATGCGTGTATTTCTTGTTACACGGAAGTGGGGTATTAGAGTGCAAAACATTGTATACTTCAGAGGAAGAAATATGCGATGAGCCTCTTTTGTTCTCTCACGCGTGGAGACATTTGGTGCCAGGTACTTATTATACGTAACCGAAACAAAGAAATGTAAGAAACCGTGAAGATTTATAAGACACAATTTAAAGCGCAGTGAACGTAACAAAGCGTCGTTGAAATTATTAACTTTTCAGCTATGAGAATTTGTATACATAATCTCTAAAACATTATTTCCTTTTATAAAAATGATAAACACAGATAAATTTAAAATATAGATAGTTTTAAAATATTATTAATTTTGATTTTAAAAGCTCGTAATTTTTTAACACATAATTGGGTTATTAGAGTACAAATCATTGTATAATTCAGAGAAAGAATTAGTCTATTAGAATTTTTTGTTCCCTCGAGTGACGACAGTTGGAATCATATAATAAAATACAGTATATGTATACACTTTGCGCTTGGATACATTAACTGTCTCGTAATGCTCATGTGTATACCTTGTATAAGTTAAATGCTGTGTAAGTGAGAGTATTAAGTACTCTCTATTACACAGCAGGGACAATTAGGAAAGTACTAAGAAACGTATTGCAGGAAGACGCATATATACGCCCAAAACAATGAAAGCATTGACTGCGTAAGACGTATATATACTCAAGCGGCATTTAAAGAGTAAAAGAACTGTGGTTTTAATAAAATATTTTTGGAAATTATAAATT
>CM063508.1:87485367-87492867 GCA_032207245.1 Pardosa pseudoannulata
GGGAGAAAAATTTTAATATCCTTAAACCAATCAGAATTAAAGAAATGAAATTTGCTGTACAGATTGAAGAAAGTAAAGGAATATTATAGGTCACATTCATTCACTCTTTGGAGTTAAACAAAACATACAAATCAGGCTGTCGTATAAGAAGCTGTCATTGTGAAGGATACATGATTAACATATGTAAGTACTAATGAAAGGTGTTTGGAACATTCTTACAATTTGTTTTCAAACTAGACGTGTTTTTATGGCTTCCAGAGTGGATGGAAGATTCTGATCGTCATCGGGCTTTTGGAAGCATTAGAGCAGAACAGTCTAGAGCGCATGTTGCTCATTTTTTCGGCGTTCATCATTCCATCATTTAACGATTATGGAAACAATTCCAAAAATATTCTGAAGACCTGTAACCTGTAGACCAAGGGTTAAAGCCACCACGGAAGATAGAAGTTGGGGCCAAGCGGAATCGAAGACCAACCTTCACACTGGTGACATCCATTGTTGTAGCGACCATGGCAAGATAATGGTTGTTATCACACTGTTCATCGAAAGCTACATGTGAATGGTCTAAATCCCAGGAACCTTAACTTTGTGTTCGTTTTTCCATCCAATTCTGGGGACCACGATTAAATTGGTGCCTTCGTTATATGAATTAAAATAGGACCAATTGGGGCACACTTATGCCAACAGATGAGTCCAGAATTTCCTTACCATTCGATGATTAGCATGTAAGGCTCCAGAGGGAACAATACGCACGAAATATGCATGAGAGCATAACCGAACATCAAGCATCCCGATGAGGAAACAACATGGCTTGGGTAAAGATTTCATTGGGATATCGCACCTATATGCACATTTACAGGAACATTTCTATTACGGTTGTATGGTATCGAGTTAAAGTCCTAGATTAGTCTAACGAGAGGATTGCCCTATGAAGTGACCGGCTTATTCGACTATCCTTCATCTAATTGAAAGTCTCTGCATGCTCTCGGACGGGCTGTATATAGACGTTTCTCACATAGTATTCATGTATGGTATCGAGGTGAAGTTCTAGATTAGTCCAGAGAAAGAATTGCCCGTGTGAAGTGGCCGGCTTATTCGCTTGGTCTTAATCTAATTTAAAATCTCTGCATGCTCTCGGTCGTGCTGTATGTAGATGTTTCGCACATCTATCCACTGCTACACGGTAGTCCCTACTTGAAGAATGGTGATTACGAGACTCTGCGGTATCTGAAAATTTAATACTTTTTTATCTCTGTAACTTTTTATCTTATATCATGAATAAACAAAAAACTACATAACCTGTCAATCAAAACAATACTTTTCCATCAATTAGCATTTCACAACGCTGTGCTTAACAATCGGGAGTGAGTATATGTTCAGTTGTAACAATACGATTTTAAGTAATTAAAATAACTTTACTAAGCAATCTTTTTATCAGAATTAAAAATCTAATAATTGCAGTGATTTTGATTTTGTTTCATTCAGCAATATTATTCGTTTCTGCTAAGTTACTTGTATTTGTAATTTCATAAACTACGTAAGTTTAATTTACTAATAAAAATGTCAAGTATTTTTATTAGTAAATTATTAAACTTACAAACTTTCAAGGAAGAAACAATTTAAATGGATCATAAACCATTTCAATTAATGCTATCTTTAAATAACTGTTTGAAAAATGCACCACTCATCGTTTTACCAATCACCTATTTAATGTTCTTTTTGAACTATTCAAAATTATTTTTGCTAGTGCTTAACGCTAATAAAAATTACTGACTATAGAAAGGATTTAATATTAACTTCTTTATTGAGGATATCAGACAAAGAATTTCCTGCAAGAACGCAGTGGAAAATGGAGAATGAAAATATAATCATTTCTTTTTTAACTTTTCCTTGTGACAGTATCCTTCGACCTATTTAATCACCTATTTAATTTTCTTTTTGAAGTATTCAAAATTTTTTTCTAGTGCTTAACGTTAATCAAAATCACTGACTACAGAAGGGAATCAACATCAACTCTTTTATTGATGAGAATGGACAAAGACTTTCCTGCAAGATCACAGTGAATAATGAAGAATGAAAATATAATCATTTCTTTTTTAACTTTTCCTTGTGACAGTATCCATTGACCTATTTAATCACCAATTTAATTTTCTTTTTGAGCTATTCAAAAAAAATTTTCTAGTGCTTAACGTTAATCAAAATCACTGACTACAGAAGGGATTCAACATTAACTCCTTTATTGATGAGAACGGACAAAGAATTTCCTACAAGAACACAGGGAATATTGGAGAAGGAAAATATAATCATTTCTTTTTGAACCTTTCCTTGTGACAGTATCCATCGACCTATTTAATCACCTATTTAATTTTCTTTTTGAACTATTCAAAATTATTTTTTTTAGTGCTTAACGTTAATCAAAATCACTGACTACAGAAAGGATTCAACATTAACTATTTATTTATGAGAACGGACAAAGAATTTCCTACAAGAACGCAGTGAATAATGGAGAATGAAAATATAATAATTTCTTTTTGAACTTTTCCTTGTGACAGTATCCACCGACCTATTTAATCACCTATTTAATTTTCTTTTTGAACTATTCAAAATTATTTTTTTTAGTGCTTAACGTTAATCAAAATCACTGACTACAGAAAGGAATCAACATTAACTATTTATTGATGAGAACGGACAAAGAATTTCCTACAAGAAGGCAGTGAATAATGGAGAATGAAAATATAATCATTTGTTTTTTAACTTTTCCTTGTGACAGTATCAATCGATCTATTTAATCTCCTATTTTAATTTTTTGAACTATTAAAAATTACTTTTTTGTAGTGCTAAACTTTAATCAAAGTCACTGACTACAGAAAGGAATTGACATTAACTATTTATTTATGAGAACGGATAAAGGATTTTCTGCAAGAACACAGTGAATAATGGAGAATGAAAACATAATAATTTCTTTTTGAACTTTTCCTTGTGACAGTATCCATCGACCTATTTAATCACCTATTTAATTTTCTTTTTGAACTATTCAAGATTATTTTTTTCTAGTGCTAAACGTTAATCAAAATCACTGACTACAGAAAGGAATCAACATTAACTCTTTTATTGATGAGAACGGACAAAGAATTTCCTACAAGAAGGCAGTGAATAATGGAGAATGAAAATGTAACCATTTCTTTTTTAACTTTTCCTTGTGACAGTATCAATCGATCTATTTAATCTCCTATTTTAATTTTTTGAACTATTAAAAATTACTTTTTTCTAGTGCTAAACTTTAATCAAAGTCACTGACTACAGAAAGGAATTGACATTAACTATTTATTTATGAGAATGTACAAATAATTTCCTGCAAGAACACAGTGTATAAGGGAGAAAGAAAATATAATAATTTCTTTTTGAACTTTTCCTTGTGACAGTATCCACCGACCTATTTAATCACCTATTTAATTTTCTTTTTGAACTATTCAAGATTATTTTTTTCTAGTGCTAAACGTTAATCAAAATCACTGACTACAGAAAGGAATCAACATTAACTCTTTTATTGATGAGAACGGACAAAGACTTTCCTGCAAGAACACAGTGAATAATGGAGAATGAAAATATAACCATTTCTTTTTTAACTTTTCCTTGTGACAGTATCCACCGACCTATTTAATCACCTATTTAATTTTCTTTTTGAACTACTCAAAATTATTTTTTTCTAGGGCTAAACGTTAATCAAAATCACTGACTACAGAAAGGAATTGACATTATCTATTTATTGATGAGAATGTACAAAGAATTTCCTGCAAGAACACAGTGTATAAAGGAAAATGAAAATATAATAATTTCTTTTTGAACTTTTCCTTGTGACAGTATCCACCGACCTATTTAATCACCTATTTAATTTTCTTTTTGAACTACTCAAAATTATTTTTTCTAGTGCTAAGAGTTAATCAAAATCACTGACTACAGAAAGGATTCAACATTAACTATTTATTTATGAGAACGGACAAAGAATTTCCTACAAGAACGCAGTGAATAATGGAGAATGAAAATATAATAATTTCTTTTTAAACTAATCCTTGGGACAGTATCCACCGACCTATTTAATCACCTATTTAATTTTCTTTTTAACTATTCAAGATTATTTTTTTCTAGTACTAAACGTTAATCAAAATCACTGACTATATAAAGGAATCAACATTAACTATTTATTGATGAGAACGGACAAAGAATTTCCTGCAAGAACACAATGAATAATGAAGAATGAAAATATAATCATTTTTTTAACCTATCCTTGTGACAGTATCCATCGACCTATTTAATCACCTATTTAATTTTCTTTTTGAACTATTCAAGATTATTTTTTTCTAGTGCTAAACGTTAATCAAAATCACTGACTACAGAAAGGAATCAACATTAACTCTTTTATTGATGAGAACGGACAAAGACTTTCCTGCAAGAACACACTGAATAATGAAAAATGAAAATATAATAATTTCTTTTTGAACTCCTCCTTGTGACAGTATCCATCGAAAAACAATTTGCCAAAAGCTTATCCCTATCTTTTTAAAAATGTTTCATGGAATTAGATTAGGATCCCTCTAGGCCATGACTCGTTCTGAGACGATTACCTCATCTAACAGTACCCCGCTCTTCATCTAGTACAAAGAACCGCAGTGTGTGGGATGGTAAACAATAGAAGAGGGCGTTGCAAAGGAGTGAATCACTCCATCTGACAACCCAGTTAATCTACTTCAACAGTCAACATGATGGAAGGTTTCGTAAACACATAGCTATTTCTTACGCTGACTATTAAATGATACTAGGTGGAATCCTTTTAGTAATATTACTGTTTATAAGTTCATTTTATGTGACAAAATATTTATATTGGATATTAAATGTACAAGTTCATTTGTTGTTTATTCCTCCGAAATATATTCTGTTTGGTAAATTTTAGCTGTCTTTAAAAAATAAGAATTTTTATATTGTGAATATGAGATAAAGTCAATAAAATTAAGATTTACTCATAACTTTTTTTTAATTCATATTCCGTTTAAAGTAATACGAAACATAAGTTTTAAGTTTCAGTTAAATACTATATATTATTCCTTTCAGCCCTTAACGTGAACGCTGAAGTTAATTCGAGCGCTCTAAACTGGCCAAACTGAGCACTCTCGAGATAATTCGAGATGCGTTGTACTTTCTGTTGCTATAATTTTTCACACTAGAATGCAATCGAGAATTCAAAATAACATTGTAAAAGAAAAAAAAATCGTTTTATTTATATTTATCTCTTACATGGAATTGTAAGCTATAACACTTACTTATTCAAGTAAAAAATATATATAATTTTTCTAAATTCAACACTCTAAATTGTGTTTTTTATATTAAAAAAATTGATTTTGGGAGGCAGGCCGTTTTTAAAAAACTGTACATTAAGTGGTTAATACCATTGATTATGTTATTTAACTAAACTAAAAATATCAGATGTTTGTTGTAAAAATCACAATTGGAACATACCAGCCTATTTTTTGCAATATTGGAATATATATTGACGGTTTACATCAATATATTTTCCACTGCTACTACACAAATATTGATCTATTTTAATTTTTATTGATTTAAAGTGTATCGTAATTCGTTAACAGAAAAATTCTTTCTTTGCTATCAGTATTTTTGCATAACTGCAAGTAATGCCTTAGAATAGGTAAATAATGACACCAATATTTTTTTGGAGAAAAAGTCTGATTAAATAAAAGATTAAGGATGTAATAGTGTCAGTGTGTAATAATAGATCATTGTCTTACTGCAGAATTCACATGAATATCAAGCTAAAATGCGAGAACATTTACAGCTACACTAATTTTTCAGCTACCCAAAATGTAGAATAAGTTCACTATTTCCAATTCATTGAATAGTGGAATATATATGTATACCACACACACACACACACACAAATATATATATATATATATATATATGAACTATATATCTATAATATATATATAATATATATATATATATATATATATATTATATTATATATATATATATATATATATATATATATATATATATATCTATATTATATATATATATGTATATACATTATACATATATATATATATATATATATATCTATATATATATATATATATATATATATACATATATATTTATATATTAGTATATTATATATATATATATATATATATATATATATATATTTATATATATATATATATATATATATTATATATATATATATATATATAATATATATATATATATATATAATTCATCCTTCTGAGAAGTACGATTATTAATACAATAGAATCATTACTAAAAAATTCAACGCTTTTTATAATTTTATGACTATTTTAAGCCTTTAAGATCCTTATTACATATATATAGCGATTTCACAAACCATTTACAGGCATTGATGTCAAAACGTTTGTATTGTTATCCACCTAATCTATCATTTATTTGACAAAAGCTATCAGCTCTGCTCCACGGGAGTCTTATATTCAGTTAAACTGCCGTAAAGATTAAACGAAATTACAGAGCAAGTAACTTCATTTCACTGAGATTTTATATATGTCAAGTTTATTTACTAATATTTTATAATAAAAAAATATTAATTATCAAAAATACAGAAGAGAAAAAATATTATTTTCAAATTCACAAATAAAGGCTACAACAATTGATTAAAATTAATTAGAACACTTAGTTTATTAATAATTTTTTGATATATTTTTCTATAAATATTTGAATCAAATCTATGTATCACAAGATAAGTAATAGAAAAAAAATTGTTTTCATACACAATACACAATTACCATTCATTTGGTGAAATAATAAAGCTAAAAGATGTTAGATTATAAACAATATTGACGAAGTTGTTGAATATTTAGTTATGCAAATTAAATACACATTTTAAAAGCCATTTTATTGTGGAAAAACTAATTAATAATTCATATAAATATATTCTATCTATGTATCTTTTATTACTTTATAAATAAATACAATTCATTTAGAGACTAAATGTTTTGATTTATGAAAAGAAGTATTTGAACGCCAGTAATAACTTAAGGATGTGAAATTTTTATTAAATTGTCAAATCATTCCATATGTTTTTGAAATGAATTTTCTGCATTGCTTTATTCAAATTTATTGTTTAACAATGTAATGAAATTTCCATGTAAATAAAAGGCAAAATTAAAAATATATATATAAGATTTTAATCATAATATCTCGATTGAAATACCGTACTAGTTATATAAAATAATTTATTTTTTCAAATACTTGGGCAATTGTAAAGGTACATACAAATTGTATTCTGAAAGAAAGAAAAGATGCAATTACAATATCATTCAATTCAACAAAAGTACAATTTTAATGTGAGGAACATAATACATAAATTTATGGGAGAATACATACAAAGAACTTTCATTTATGTTACTTATATATACACACACACACACATTTATATATATATATATATATATA
>CM063508.1:87510367-87512867 GCA_032207245.1 Pardosa pseudoannulata
TTTTCACTTTTACAACTGTGTTTCTGTGTCAAAAATGATAAGTAACCTTATATTTTGTAGCTTCAGGTAAACTCAGCTAAATTATCGATCTAAAATATCAGAAATAAATCTTATGCAAGTAGTATTCATAAATTGTTTAAACAAAATCATAGTAATATACTTAATGGGATTGAATGTATTATCAATCTTTGAATTATGTACCCAATAAGGAAAACATTCTACTCGCAATGAAATAATTGGCATTTTATATGCTCTATTATTTTATAAAATATTTTTATTAAACCATACCTCATATATTCTATTATAATATAACAGGTTTAGAGCTACAATGCTTTCAATGATATCTTTTAAGATACTTAATGTTAGTGATAAGAATTATTATTTTAACTAACATTAAAACATCAATTTTACTCTTTTACAATTATGTCTGTAAGACACAAATAATAAGTAACCTTATATTTTGTAACTTTCGGTCAAACTCAGCTAAACTATCGATCTAAAATATGAGAAATTAATCTTATGCAAATAAAATTGAAAAATTGTTCAACTAAAATCATATTAATATCCTTAATGTGATGGAATGTATTATCAATCGTTAAATTCTCAACAATACATATTTTACCCAATAAGGAAAAATTTCTACTCCCAATCAAATAATTCTAGTTTTATATGAGCTATGATTTAATAAATATTTTTATTAAATCATAGCCCATATATTATATTATAATTCACCAGGTTTGGAACTCCAATGTTTTCAATGATATATTTTAGGATACTTAATGTTAGAGATCAAAATTATTTTAGCATTAACACATCAATTTTTCTCTTTTACAACTATGTTTCTAAAACAAAAATGATAAGTAACCTTATATTTTGTAGCTTTGGACAAACTCAACCAAACTATCGTTCTAAAATTTTAAGAATAAATCTAATGCAAATAGTATTGAAAAATTGTTCAACGAAATCCATATTAACATCATTAATGTTATTGAATGCATTATCAGTCATTGAATTCTCAACAATACATAGTGTACCCAATAAGGAAAAAATTCTACTCGCAATGAAGTAATTGGAGTTTTATATGAGCTGTGATTTAATAAAACAATTTTTATTCAGTCATAGTTCATATATTATAATATATTAAGTTTGGAACTCCAATGCTTTAAATTATATCTTTTAAGATACTTAATGTTAAAGATTAAAATTATTATTTTAACTAACATTAAAACATCAATTTTTCTTTTTTACAACTATGTTTCTAAGACACAAATGATAAGTGACGTTATATTTTGTAGCTTCGGACAAACTCAACCAAAAACTCGATCTAAAATTTGAAGAATAAATCTAATGCAAAAAATAGAAATATTGTTCAACCAAAGTCAGGTTAACATCATTAATGTTATTGAATGCATTACCAATCATTGAACTCTCAACAATAAATAGTGTGAACCCAATAAGGAAAATTCCCTACTAGCAGTGAAATAATTGGAGCTTTATATGAACTATGATTTCATAAAATATTTTTAAAACTATTGCAGCATAACATTTATAAATTTCTTTTCATATTTAATAATTTTTTATACATCCTGTTGGCCGAATTTTGAAAATTATAGAAAAACCTTAAATACTGATTTACTGAATTATTTGACTAAATTTCTAGTTAAGTTTAAATATTAAATAGCTTCAGAGGGATTTTGTGTTTTAAAACTTTACATTTATAGATGCCATATATTTAAACTGTAAAATAATTAAAATAATATTTATCATTTAGGATATATTTAAAAAATATGTTTAACATTCAAGTATTAATACTAAATTAAGTAACTACAAATATATAATATTTTAATGAGATAAAATATAATGTTCCCGATTTTTAAAATTATTATTAATTCTTTATGTACAATCTTAAGAAATTTTCGTCGTTTTTAATTATATTTATATATTTTTTATTATTACTGCATAGACGTGCAAATTACGTAAGCGAAGAAAATATTTTAATTATGTAATAACAGTAAAGTTCTAATCGAATTTGAAGCAAAATAAATCAATTTAATCTGAATGATCATAGTTAAATATAGAAAGCTAAAATTAATGCTTCCTTGAAAAAAACATCATTGAGATATAGAATTATTTCAATAGAAAATCATTTAATTTTCAAAATGTTAGGACATTTATCTTTCTTAACTCCGGGAGAATATTTTTCTGCTTAGGGAAAAAAAATATTAAAATTGATTCAGATTTATATAATTATTTCATTAGATACATTTTTTAAACTGTTAAAGAGAAAAATAACTTTTCATAAAGAAAAGGAATAAATTAAAGTTAGGTTTTATGTATGAAATTAATTTTAAGACATAATTTTTCATGTTGCCTCTAAGGATATTTAAACAAAGTAATTCACCTAAAATCAAGTAATTAATCGTAAAAATAATGTACCAAGCATTAATAACTCTAATGATCAATTCGTTGAGATTATATTTTTGTGCAGTTTCTTTTTTTT
>CM063508.1:87515367-87527867 GCA_032207245.1 Pardosa pseudoannulata
ACTTAACCATGAGATAAAGTAAAAGCACAAACGCACTACTTGTCTTTTAATAAAACCAAACAAAATTTTATCATGACTTATGATCATCTGCGAATCATAAATGTGAATGTTTCGCAAGAGCGCTAAATTAGTGCAATTTTTGCTACCAAATTTTTGTGACAGAAACTATAAATAAATAAATAAATATATATATATATATATATATATATATATATATATAGATATATATATATATATATATATATATATATATATATATATATGTATTTATATATATATATATATATATATATATATATATATATATATATATATATATATATATATATATATATATATATATATATATATATGTATATATATATATATATATATATATATATATATATATATATATATATATATATATATATATGTATATATATATATATATATATATATATATATATATATATGTATTTATATATATATATATATATATATATATATATATATATATATATATATATATATATATATATATATATATATATGAATAATTATATGTATATATATGTGCATTTTTTTACATAAATGAATTTAAATGATTACAAGAGATCTACTGACATATATGAAGGACTATCTCCTGTTTTTCTCCCAAGACTAAGTGTATATAAATATATATATATATATATATATATATATATATATAGATAGATAGATAGATAGATAGATAGATAGATAGATAATTCTTAATTTTTTTAGAAATTTATCACATCTAGTATTCATTTAAATATTATTAATATTCAAATAAAATTCATTGCTCTATTTAGAATGTGTTTCATATATAATTAATAAGGGTTTTGCTTTATAAAATACATTTTAGTAAACGTACATGTTTTGCAAAATAATAAAGCTTATTCTTTATATGAAAGATATATTTATATACTATATATTTTTCTTGCAAATTAATATTTAAAAATTCAAGTACTTTACATTAACTACAAGATAATTATCATACTATTGTTTGAACGAGATTTAGATTTACAACAATTTATTATATTTTAAAATTTAATTACCTATAACATTGAATTTATTAAATTATTTAAGTTTTTCTTTCCTCATTGTTTAAATATCACATATATTTTTAATTTTAGCTTAAAAATAAAATAGTTTTATTTTTTCAATTTTTTAAAAAAAATATAAATCCTAATGTAGATTTTAAAAATTTTAACTGTTGAGTGGGTAAACATTACTTTTGTACTATTTGAATTACCTGAAATAAGAAATGTGTTAAAATTTTAAGTGTTTATAAAGTTTAAAATTTCTTTCTAAAATTATTAAAATATTTTATTTTATGATGAATAAATATTGTTATAATAAAACTGTTAATTTGGAAGAGATACTATGTTCCCTTACAATAAATACAATAAATGAAAACAAAATATATCATTAATAGTATTTAAAATATAATTACACATTAATCTGTAAATGAAAAATTATGCTGATTAAACTACTTATAAGAAATATTGTAATACTGTATCCACATATTTTACAAGCACATTAGGTCTTTCGTTAGCCTAAAACTTCTTTAGCTCTTCACATAAAAAGATCTGTGCAAATATTCATTGAGTCTTTTCTGGTTATAAATGTGAAAAAGTAATTATTGTGAGAAAAAGATAAAAATAGATTAGAGTTCACCATTAAAACTGCGTAATTCTCTCAGCAAGTGTAGCTGTGAAGTTTTAATTTATTTTTGGTAAAACTTAAGGCACTTTTGTCGTCACTTGTAAACATCTCAAAATTATGTTGTTGTTGTCACAAATCCTAGATTGTTTAGTTTTGCTGAGTTATCTACATGAATCCAAAAATCTAAAAAATGTCAAGAAATAAACACATGTAAAATGTACTGAATCTTAGATTTATACTTCTACTTTATATGCACACAGTCTACATTATATGTATGTCATACATATACTTTAAATGTATGTGTATGTAATCCATCGAAATTAATACACCTATCACATAACATAAGCTCCAATTGTTCTTACTTGCCTGAGCTTACTGTGCAAAAGTTAGCATAAGAAACTATCAGTCGTGATGAATTATCGTATACAAGAACATTAAGTCTTTCTTACGACTAAAAATTCTTTAGCTTTTCACATAAAACGATCTGTGCAAAGATTCATTGAATCTTTTTGGTCTTTAATGGGAAAAAGCAATTGTTACAAAAAATTGATAAAAATAGATTCGTGTTCACCAACAAATCTACTTAATCCTCTCAGCAAGTGTAGCCGTGACGTGTTAATTTACTTCTGGTAAAACTTAAGGCACTTTTATCGTCACTTGTGAACATCTCAAAATTATCTTGTTGTTGTCAATTAACTCCTATTATTCTTACTTGCCTGATCTTACTGTGCAACGGTTAACTTAAGCCAATATCAGTCGTGACGAGCTGTCGTATACAAGAACTTTAAGTCTTTCTTACGACTAAAACTTCTTCTGCTCTTCACTTAAAATGATCTGTGTAAATATTCATTGAGTCTTTTCTGGTTATAAATGGGGAAAAACAATTATTCCAAGAAAAAAAATAAAAATAGATTTGGACCCACCATCAAAACTGCTTAATCCTTTCAGAAAGTGTATCAGTCACATGTTAATTTATTTCCGGTAAGACTTAAGGCACTTTTATCGTCACTTGTAAAAATCTCAATAATATGTTGTTGTCACCAATCCTAGATTGTTTGCTTATTCTAGATTATCTCCCTGAATCTAAAAGCCTAAAAAATGTCAAAAAATAAACACATGCAAGATATACTTAAACTTAGTTTTATACTTTTATTTTATATGCATATGTATACAATTCAGCGAAATTAATTCACCTTTCACGTAAATTAAGCTCCAATTATTCTTACTTGCCTGGTATTACTGTGCAAACATTAGCGTAAGCAACTATCAGTCATGACGAAATATCGTATACAAGCACATGAAGTCTTTCGTTCGTCTAAAACTTTTTTTAGCTCTTCACATAAAAAGATCTGTGCAAATATTCATTGAATCTTTTCTGGTCTTTAATATGATAAAGCAATTATTCCAAAACAAAAAAGATAAAAATAGATTAGAGTTCACCATGAAAACTGCTTAATCCTCTCAGCAAGTTTAGGCGTGATGTGTTAATTTATTTCTGATAAAACTTGTGGCACTTTTATCGTCACTTGTAAACATCTCAAAATTATGTTGTTGTTGTCACAAATCTTAGATTGTTTAGCTTTGCTGAGTTATCTACATGAATCCAAAAACCTCAAAAATGTCAAGAAATAAACACATGCAAAATGTACTGAATCTTAGATTTATACTTCTACTTTATATGTATACAGTCTACATTATATGTATGTCATACATATACTTTATATGTATATATATGTAATCCATCTAAATTAATCCACCTATCACATAACATTAGCTTGCCCTGTGGCGTCTTTCTTACGACTAAAACATCTTTAGCTCTTCACATAAAAAGATCTGTGCAAATATTCATTGAATCTTTTCTGGTCTTTAATATGATAAAGCAATTATTCCAAAACAAAAAAGATAAAAATAGATTCAATTTCACCATCAAATTTGCTTAATTCTCTCAGAAAGTTTAGCAGTGACATGTTAATTTATTTCCAGTAAAACTTAAGATACTTTTATCGTCACCTATAAACATCTCAAAATTATGGTGGTATTGTTACAAATCCTAGATTGTTTAGCTTTGCTAAGTTATTTCCATGAAACCAAAAACCTAAAAAATGTCAAGGAATAAACACGTCTAAAATATACTGAACCTTAGTTTTATACTACTAATTTATATGTATATGTATGTAATCCGGCAAAATTAACCCACCTGTCACATAAAATAAGCTCCAATTATTCTTACTTGCCTGAGCTTATTGTTCAAAAGTTAGCATAAGCAACTATCAGTCGTGACGAATTATCGTATACAAGCACATTAAGTCTTTCGTTGGTCTAAAATTTCTTTAGTTCTTCACATAAAAAGATCTGTGCAAATATTTATTAAATCTTTTCTAGTCTTATTATTCCAAAAAATTATTCCAAACTTTTAAAATTCCAAAAAATTTCCAAAAATTTTTTTTTCGAATTCAAAAAAAAAAAAAGATAAAAATAGATTCGAATTCAACATTAAAACTGTTTAATAATCTCAGCAAGTGTAGCAGTGACGTATTAATTTGTTTCCGGTTAAACTTATGGCATTTTTATCGTCACTTGTAAACATCTCAAAATTATTTTGCTGGTGTCACAAATCCTAGATTGTTTACGTTTACTAAGTCATCTCCATGAAACCGAAATCCCCCCAAAAATATCAAGGAATTAACATATCTAAAATATAGTGAATCTTAGTGTTATACTTCTAATTTATATGTATACGTATGTAATCCGGCAAAATTAATCCACCTGTCACATACAATAAGCTCCTATTATTCTTACTTGCCTCAGCTTACTGTACAAGTGTTGGTTTAAGCAACGAGTCATGACACCATGGAAGAAAAAGAAGCAACGAGTGTGACATGGGATTTCACTTTCATTTAAGATCTAAGAAAATGAAATACTTCTCTCGCTAAAGGAAAAAATGGAATGAACCATGGAAAATACAGAGTCTTCCAAACAGAGATAAATGAGACGAATTCTTTTCCAAAGAAACCAGCAGTTTAGCCAGCTTAATTGTAGCAATATTTTCATCGTACAAGTGAACTGTTCACCTGGAAATGTTAGAAAATGTGGCTAGTGGACGGAAAATTACCATTTATCTCAGAGATAGCTTTGGGAGAAGGTAGAAATAATTTTAAATCATGGTACAGTCCTTTTAATAAGATATTAGAAGGCTGGGAAAATAGATATGAAAGAATAAGATGGAGAAAGAGGAGATATTAAGAGATATTTTAGATGTAAAAATTTTAATGTTACATGTGTGTATGGGGTGAAATATATGTTGTGGATTTTAATTTATGGATTAAAACAAAAGACTATGGATTATTAAATATATAATTATATGTATTTTTTAAATTAATTAGAAAACATATTTTGTTAAATGATTTAAATGTATGAGTTTGCTTTTAGATTCTATGAATAACTTTTGTAATATAAGAGCTATTTAAACTGGAACCATTTTTTTAAAGCCAGTTCCATTTATCTAAAAATATTTGACTTACGAGCCAACGAATTTAAGAAAAGAAAGTCATTATACTACCATTCGACCATCGTCAGTCCATTGTAAGGGAATTCTATAAAATTTTAATCGTTCTGATCTTTTAGAATATCAATATTTTTTCTTTGACAACGATTTTTAGTTCAAAATAATTGTTCAAACGCTTTTTATCCTCTTCTAAGAGATAAGCAAAATATCTGTTCTGCTTTCGAGTGTTAGATTAATACTCTATTAAACTTTTAGTGACAATATGTCTTATTCTGATTCTGAAACATTTTGTTGTATATCGTAATCATGTCTGAATTATCAGGTAGTGATATACAAGGAACAGGGTCTTGTTCGCTCAACTTAAATGGGACTCCCATTTGTTTTGTAATAGTTATTATAACTAATGGAATTTTACAATAATTTGATATATAGTCTTAAATATCCATATTCAGAATCAAAGTTTCGTGTACAAAATCTTCAGAGAAGCTTTAGCAAAGTAACAAAAATATATTGATTTAGAGTAGTTAACACACACATTTCTTTTGTACTGACATAAACTAAACAATTCCACAAAAGGTTAAAATTCAGTTTCTGGATAATCAATTTCTCTTTCGACTAAAACATAAGCTGCATCAGCCAAATTTGTTAATTCTCAACAGAATATATTAATGTTTTATTTTTAAAAAATATAAAAAACAAACATAACTAAAATCTAAGTTATATGTCAAATCAGTTTCTAGTTGAACAAAACAAATTAGATTTTAATTCACTAATGAAAGTTTTAATGGGCATTTTAATAGTTCAATAAAGTAGAAGGATCTATATCCTGCACAGTTAAGTATGGATAATATTAAATATATTTTTAACTAAGTGTCAACATTTCTAATTGTTCCACTTTTACTTTTTTGTTCAAAATGATATTTTACTAGGTACATGATTACGTACATCGAAAATTACAGTGTAATTGAAAGGGAGGAAAGCTGTAACGTGCACTGAATTCACCGCTAAAAATCAGACCATGAACATCATAAATATAAAGTTTTTGATAAAGTAAATAGTAGTAAAATGGAAAATTGATAATATAATTTAGAAATAAAGATATATATTTTATAATTTCTGAAAATTAACATTTAGTAGAAAAATGAAGAAACTCTACTATTGTTTCTCTGGAATTATATACTATATATTATTACTCATTGAATTATATTTGTGTTTATATCAACTGGAATAAATGAAGTCGTATTATCTTATTATATTATTCTATAACTTAAGCAACTCACCCATAGAATCGTAGTAATCAATAATTCTAATAATTCTAATTGATAAAAAATAATTGATAAATAAGACATAATTGATTCTAATTTTCTAAAGATAAGATATCTAACCCAATTCATAATTTTAATTCTTGCATGCATCTGATTATATCCACACATATTATCTATAAAACTAGTAAACAGGAACTAATTAAATATAATAAATTTCAGTTTTATTACTACATTTTTTCATATGGCATTGTAAATATTTTTACATGTTAATGTTTCTTTACCATTAGTTTAAAATAAGAAAGAAGCATCAAAAATGGTATATTTTTTTAAAATCTTTCTTTCAAAAGGTAGCTCAGTTTTTTTAACGATTCATTTACATATTTGTACTTTTAATGAATACATTTATTTATGTGAAATAAATTAAAATGTCCTGAAAGTGTTTTGAAATATTGTATGTAATAATGAATGCATTACAAAGTATTAAATATTTAGCAGCATCTGAAGTTGGTTAAAAGTTATATTTATAATTACCAGAAGTAATACTTATCTTTCAATATATAAATAACAGCAACGCTAATTCAAGTAAAACAAAAATTAAAAAATATCTATCGTCATTTATTATTTGCAAAAATTAATTTAAATTGATAAAAACGTTTTTAAAAATTATATTTCTTAAAGTATATTTGCTTAAAAATAAGTAAATCATTTTAAGATTTATAAATTTTCCATTTAATTGAAATTGGAATTAATCATAATTTTATTCGTTTAATAATTTATTGCACTAATTTTAATGAGTAGAAATAGATTTTAATTGCATTTAGAGAACACTTTATGTACATCTCTTGAAACTGGAAAATGGGTGCAAGCATTCTTCATTTCATAATTGTAATTTCAGGATTTAGTCAGGTTCCTTAGGAAATAACATATACTTATCAAAAAGCACTTATGTTTCATGTATAATACATTTCCTTGGTTAATTCTTCGATATCATCAACAATATAAGGGCATAAGAGCTTTAACTCATAAATTTATATCTCTTTGCGTCTATCCGTGACTGATGCATCTTGTTGCAGTGACCACATTACCATTTTGCGTGATTGCGTGTGGAGGATGCTTCACACTACTATGTCTTTCCAACCGCGAGGGAGAAATCAGCACCTAAAGTAATTTGAAGGAAATGCACAGATTTGAGCCCTCTTACATTAAAACTATCTGTCATTTTCTTAATTTTCTTTAAAATATTCCTTGTTTATAAAAAGAAAACATTTTTCTTCTATATAGGATCATGTGTATAAGTATCCATATGCTTTCATAATAATTATAGCGGAATGTATGTCGTATATATATGAATATATATGTGTGTGTGTACGTACATGTATATGTATATGTATAACAACATGGTTTGTTTGTGGGTACAAAAATAACGGAATATACAGTAAAATGAAGTCGAATGTTCTGTGTTTCATTTTTTTATAATGTAAAAATATTTATATATAACACAATTCGAAAACATTATAACTGTATACTACTATTTCTATTTGATTTTTTCATATTTAACATATTATTATAAATTTATCCACTAAGAAAAATTTGTTTAAAAAATCTTGTTATTTATATATTTCTATTGTTATTTATTATATATTCTGTTGTTATTTATATATTTCTATTTATATATTTTTTATATATTTCAATATAAATTAATAAAAATTGCTTAAAAAGTTAAATAATTTTCGATCTATTGAGATTAAACTGAATAACTAAGTTTTTGCTCGAAACATCCGCACCAGGTGCAATTCCGCTGCAAAATGAACCCCACACAATGTGTTCGGAGTATATGTCATCCCAACAATTGGAATATATTTTAAAGATATATTAAATGTGTACTGTTTCTATGTACTTTTAAAACATATCTTTTTTTAAACTATACTTACTTCTGATAAATATGTGAATAAATGTTTTTTTATTAATATAATTATATAAATCAATATATTTTCTAAGTATTCTGTTTGAAATTTCAGAAAGAAAACCATCAAAATATCTTGAAGAAGACCTATAGTATCCCGGAAAGTACGTATAGTAAGTTTTACTTCATCATCAATTACTAATTTTTTATAAAATATATGAAAAAGTAAGCTTAATTTTAACTAACAAATGCAAAATCATTCTTTTAATTTGAGAAGCAAACTTTTCAAGATTACATTTTTGCACGTAATATCAATTCTCACTGGACATAAATTTAAAGGTTAAGAAAATCTTTTTCCGTAAATACGAATTTCAGATAATTCATGTCTTAAAACTTGCAGTAAAAGTTCGGTTTCATTTAAAGGAGTTTATGAATTTATAAAATTACATCTATTCTATTTATCTATGTTTCTATTATCTATTATCTATTTATCTATTATCTACTATCTATTTTTCTATTTCTTACATCTGTTCTCATTTTAAATAATAGATACAAAAACATTTTTTTTTTCAATTTGAGAAGCAAACTTTTCAAGATTAAATTTTTGCACGTAATATCAATTCTCCTAAGACAAATATACATCAACTTAAAGGTTAAGAAAATCGTTTTCCGTAAATACGAATTTCAGATAATTGATGTCTTAAAACCTGCAGTAAAAGTTCGAGTTTCATTTAAAGGAGTTTATGAATTTAGAAAATTACATCTATTCTATTTATCTATTTATCTATTATCTATTATTTATTATCTCTTATCTATTTTTTATTTCTTACATCTATTCTCCTTTTAACTAACATATACAAAAACATTTTTTTAATTGAAGAAGCAAACTTTTCAAGATTAAATTTTTGCACGTAATATCAATTCTTCCAAGACAAATATACATCAACTTAAAGGTTAAGAAAATCGTTTTCCGTAAATACGAATTTCAGATAATTGATGTCTTAAAACCTGCAGTAAAAGTTCGGGTTTCATTTAAAGGAGTTTATGAATTTAGAAAATTACATCTGTCATTAATGATCCCGTAATGAGACATACTTAATGGTCTGTTCTCGAAGTGCTTAAAATTCGCTATGCAAATGCATGTTACCGAATATTAGGCTTTCAGGGATATAACTCATTAAAAATCTAATAATATTCGTTCATCGGATCCATTATCATACTTTCCTTTAAGATGCAGTTAATATCCCTAAGAAATGTATAATTATAGATAAATATCTTAATATCTGTACGCATTTATTCTATTTACTACTCATTTATGTATTCTGCGTTGAGGCGGAATGCAGCCTAATGAGTGTTTAATCCTGCATAAAATTTATTTGTTCGAGTGGAACGTAGATATTAACAGCAGGGTGAGTGAATTAACTTTATACGATAGCCCTGTAAATGAAAGCTTATTAAAGAATTATTAAGAGTTTAAATACCCCGATGTCAGAGCGATGCTGTGAAAAACTGTTTAAAACATCTATTTGAACTTTAACAAAAACAAAGTGAAATAATTCGAACGCTGAATATGATGACATACATGAAAAGTGTGTAATTAATAGGATTTAAAGAATATAAAATATAAATTTTAAGTATTTTCCTGACTGCCTTAAATAAACTAAAATTCTATTATTGTCTCAAGTAATACCACTATAACTATTAGATACTGCTCTTTAAGTCCGTTTTTAAGCTATGAAAGATTTCATTGCATTCAAATATAACTTTATGTAAATAAACTTGAAAATTTTACTTAATTAGTGTCATAGTTAAAGACTTAACTTTTTCATAGTATCAGAATATAAATAGACAATATGTATGGAAAGGGAAGAAAAAGCGAAGTGAAAATCTAAATATTTCCTAATTTAGCTATAGAATTTGTGCTGTAATATCTTTTACTTTTATATATACTACTATTGAAGTTCTTTTTTAAGCTATGAACGATTTCATTACATTCAAATATAAATGTTATGTAAATAAACTTGAAACTTTAACATACTTCACTGTTAATAAACAGTTATATAAACATTGAACAATTTGATATCGTCAGAATGGATATAGACAAATGCTACACAAAGTGGAACCTAAGCTAAGTGAAAATCTAAATATTTCCTAATTTAGTTATATAATTTGTGCCTTAATCTATTTAACTTTCATATATTTGCTAAACTTTTAGTCCACGACTAGTAACAAGACATTGTTACTAGTCTTAAGTAATAGTGATAAAACAGGATTGCAGTAATGAACAAAATATCATTCCTATTTTATAAACTTATCTACGATCCAGTAAAATTTTTTATTATGTCAACACGTTTCCTATTTAAATAAAGCTTTAAAATACTTATTACTCTCAAGAGCTACATTTTGTAAATAACAAAACTTAATATTTCCTATCCAGTGGTATAAATATTTTGTTAATAATTTACAATGGCATATTGACCCGTTGTAAAATAATGGAAATTCAGGCAATCATGTCAAAAGGGAAAATAAGTAACTATCAATTTTGGTTTTATTACTTATTTGTTAAGTGTTATGTAATAGTAAGAGATAATTTATATTTCATACTGAGGGTAAATTTAAATATGCTTCGATAGATATGAATTTTTTACTTCTGTTATTAAAACTACAAAGTAACACTCACAGAAAATGCAAAAATTAAAAACAAAGACTATATTAATAAGGAATTAGAAGCATTATTTTTCATTTTTTTTATTTTTTACATGATCATTTTTGAAATAACATAAGCAATGAATACATTCTTGTCATCAAATTGCTGTAGGAAAAATTCCCTATAAACATGCAGATGATATTTATAAGATGTATACGTAATGATAATTTTCTGGAAGCACAAATTAATTTCAGTCCATTACAAAAGTGCACAAAATGAGTTTTAAGTAAAAAACGATTTTATTTTAAGCAATGATGATTGATGATTTGATTCATGCATGATCATTTGATTTGATAATTTGATCCATGCATCTATTTCATCATATATGCTGTAGGTTAAATATAGAGGTAAATGTGATTTGGAAAACACCTGGATTTCTTCAAATATTGAGTATTTAGATATTTTTTTATCACCACAGAGTATAAAACTTCATTAGACTTTCTTATATTTTGGTAAGAGTGATAGTTATTAATAGATAGATGAGCAATAAAAAATATATTTTGCATAAGCATTTGTTACATTTCAAAAATTCCCCTATCGCTTTAAAATAGAAAAGTCAAACAATAAAATTAAATTATTACGAAAAGATTTACAATTCTTAATAAGACATACTTTAAAAACCGGTATTTTATAATCAAATTTCATTTCAAATGCATTTTTTTACTATTTTAATGAAAATTATATTATGTTCTAAAATTGTTCTTGAAAATTAAATAATTTTAAATAAACTTATATTCCTTGGCTCGTTATAAACTAAACTCTTTACAAATAAAAAAAACGAAAACCAAAGTTTTAATATTTTGCCTATAATTACTCTTTGACACTGCATAAAATTTATGTGCTAATTTCTCAACCTAATTTTCTTTTTGAATTTTATGATAAACTGAACAATAACAGATTACGATATTTAATAAAAATTCTTTTTATTCCATTTTTTCATTACCGTGTTAAAACAGCAAAAGAAAAGAACTAAAACTCCCAATACTTAAACTGTAATGCCATAAATTCCTCTAAATATGAAGTCCAGAAATTTATCAGGTTTACATATAATGATAATTTGTTAACAATGCAGATATATCTCAGACTGTATTATAGGTTTAGAGTAATAATTTAAATAACAAAAAGAGTTTTGAAATATATTGATATTAACTAAAGACTTTTTCTAATAATCTAGTACAAAAAATATGGTTTCTAGAAATATACATGGAGCGTCCCATATATTCATTAAATATGAATTTTTTCTAGTTTGAATATATATATATATATATATACTTGGATATATCTATGAAATACTAGGCCAAATATGTTCAATATATGTAATTGTTATAGTTGATACACGATTAGCAGCTTTATATTAAAACAAAATATATTAAAATATACTTTATTTTTAAAAGAACCTTTTAAACAAGCATTTGTTGAATTTTACATATCAGCTAATTATAATAATGAATT
>CM063508.1:87537867-87542867 GCA_032207245.1 Pardosa pseudoannulata
CAAAAATATGTTACCGAACATGGAAATAGATTTGCAGTTTAAAATAATACTGTAAAATAACATTATGTTCCTAAAAAATATTTGTTATCACCAGCAAATATCTAAGAATAAAATTTACATTTTAATCGATATAGTTTATACAATAATTTCAAATTATTGATCGAAAACAAGCATCAATAAATTATTTATTTCATAATTATCTTATTTTTAAAATAATTTATCTGACATTTTTTAACTTCTTCTAAACAAGTTGTAAATTAAAGCATGCCGATTCCCGACATTAGTGAAATGCATTTGAATTACGCATTTAAAATTGCCACATTTTGAAAACTAACAAATTTCTGTAGTAATATCTCCTATGAATTTTCCTTAGAAGTTAAATAAGTTGTTAATTCATGTAGAAAATATATAAACGAAGTGAAATTTTTAAACTCTTCCCTAATTTAAGTTATGAAATTGAAAATAATTCAAAAATAATCTGTAATTAAAACTATATACGAAGAAACATACTTTTAAAGTCTAATTAAATTATAGAAAATATATTACATAAAATACACCCATATATACTGCTCTTAAATAGACACGACAAAGAATTTTTAAATAAATAAGTACTCTATACGGAAGAAAATGATGAGTGAAGTAGATAGGACATTTGTAATTAAGGTTTATAAATTAGATGGAACAATTCTTCATTTTAAGAGAGTGCACTTCTTACGCAGTTCCGTAATCCCTATTTCCCCCAACTCACCATAATCCCAGTTAATTTTTCAATTAAAAAGACTCGGTAACATTCCCAACGAGGTACCCTATATTTCATTAATGAATCTCCTCCTGATATAAAAAAGGGATTTTGCTGAAAAAAAACTTAAACAAATTGTTTTAAGTGAACAACTACTACAGAATGTATTTAAGCAAAGTAGTACCGTAATCTCTGGTATATAAGCTGAGATTTATTCTTGTTGAATTGTTGAATTATAATATCAGAATGATATCAGCCAGGTGGCTTATTTGTACAAACTTAATTTTTCTGTTATTAGTTCAAAAATGTTTTATACGCACTTTTACTACATGATTTACTTGAATTTTCAGTATTGTGAAGTACATTTTCGACCCAATGTAGCGTGGTGTAGAATACTAGAGAGTGCTGTTCCTATGCAAATGAACTACAACCAAGTTAGACGGTTTTGGGCAGAACTTAGCAATTGATATAGTTGCAGAGGTTGATAAAAGATCCATCCTCTATTGGAAATTTGAATGAGATTAAAATTGTTTGGTTTAATCACAAGCGCAGCAATGAAAATTTTGCAACACGAGGACTATTTACACTATTACATAATGCATAAAAGTAATTAGGTTCAACGTATAAGTCAACGTATAAGGCTTACCCAATGAACTTATAAATTTTATTTTTTAAAGAATAATCACTTGTGTGGCGAATAAGCGATGAGGCTTATTTACCCAAAGTTACGATATTAATATATCAAATGTAGTTATTATCCGATTTAGTATTATTAAACTATTACTGTCTGAGTCATTTTTGAAGAATACATATTAAAAAAATATTAAGTTTTAAAGATTACAAGGACTAAAATTAACAACCAATTTTAAGTATTACTGCTTCTTCTAATAATAAGCTGATGTCTTCAACATTATAAGATATCATTTATAAAAGAAAATACTTTATGATAGAAAATATTTTTAGTATCACTTGTAACTCTAAAGTGAAGATCTTAATTTTTACGTGTGTGGAGAATACGCGATGAGGCTCATTTACCCAAAGTTACGATATTAATATATCAAATGTAGTTATTAACCGATTTAGTATTTTTAACATATTACTGTCCGAGTCACTTCTGAAGAATATATTTCGATAGAAATATTAAGTTTTAAAAGATTACAATTACTAAAATAAACAAATAATTTTAGGTATCACTCCTTCTTCTTAAAGATAAGCTGATATTTTAAACATTATAGGATGTTATTTATTTAAAAAAAATTATGATTGAAAATATTTTTAGTAACACTTCTAACTCTAAAATCAAACTTCATAATTTTCATGTGTGTGGCGCATATGCGATGAGGCTTATTTACCCAAAGTCACGATATTAATATATCAAATGTAGTTATTAAACTATTTAGTATTATTAACCTATTACTGTCCTATATTTCTGAAGAATATATGCTGATAAAAATATTAAGATTTAAAATATTCCAAGGACTAAAATAAACAAACAATTTTAAGTATTACTACTTGTTCTAATGATAATCTGCTATTTTAACAATATTAAATGTCATTTATAAAAAAATTATATGATAGAAAATATTTTTTTTATCAGTTGTAAACTCAAAATGAAGCTTCATAACAAATAAATCTATTTTTCTTCCTTTATGTTGATATACATACAGAAAAATTAAACTTTATTTCTCAGATCCTGAATCAGTGAATTTTATATATAGTTAAAAAAAACATAGTTCCAGATATTAAAAAATTGTTAGCTTGTTTAATTGCTAGTATATTATAAGTTGAAAAAAAAAAACTTGTACAATAACTATGAATCTTTTCTATGAATTATGCTGTATTCCAACCCTCAAAAGTGAAGATAGGTGTTAAAGCATTATCGACAGATGTGCATATATCATTATATAGAAATTTTTCCTTTCAGTGTGTTAGTAAAACACCTCCTCCTAATGACTGATTTTGATGAAATGTTGAGTATGTAATTAAACTGATTCGAAAATGGTTTAGACTCAAAATTTGATCCTATAAAAAATATTTTTTCTATTAAAAATCCAGAATTTCAAGCTCACTGAGATTATTATAATGCCGTTTGAAATTCACTGCCAAAGTATCTGTGGCGAAATGGTCAACGACTGGTGTTAAGCGGAAGTCAAAAGATCAAATCCCTGTACATGTAACGGGGAATTTTGATTCATATAATTACATTTATGATGAATGTACGTTTAGTGGCCTTACATATTCTTTAAAATAATTTTTTTCCTTACATTTCCATCAAAATGGTCCAATTACAATTTATTTAAAAACTTCTTGGATTTGCAGCATTAAAAACTGAAAAGGTCTGTCAGGTATGAAACCTCTAGCCGGATGATTTGGGTGGTGGCTTTCGGTACCAGATTTTGTTGTTAGAATCCTGTTGTCCCTGTTCTTAGCCGTTCGGAATCGGCTTTAAGCAGCACTTTCCAGTCGCATTAGACATCGTGTAGCAAAAAAGAAGACCGTAGCACTCCAAATCAAACCAATCTGCCAGTAGTTTAATATGTATATATATATACATACATATAATTAAATAAATAAATAAATATATATATATATATATATATATATATATATATATATATATATATATATATATATATATATATACAAGATGTTATATTTCAACACCTATACAAGTATAAATCTCAGCTTATCTATATGAAATTACGGTACTACAATGCTTTGATTCATGCTGTAAATTTTTTTTCACTTAGAGCAATAAATTTAATTATATTCTGCAGAAAAATATCTTTTTTTTAATTGAGAAAGGGATCCATTAATGAAATTTATTGTACATCGTTGAGAATGTTATATTTTTTTAATAGACAATTTATTATATATGTATATATGTATCCTCTTCACTACCTCGGTCCACATATCTGAACCTCGACTCTTTCTCCTAAAAAATAATCCTATTGAAAAAAATGGTAGTTAACAACTTAGCTACACATGCGAGGATGCCTAAGCTTCTGACCGATACAATAAATTGCAGCAGTAATCAGAAGTTCAGGAATATTTGTTATTCTGAAGCGATTCGTAAGACATTGCTTCGAATCAGCTTCCTCGTAAATTTCATTTGTTTTTAATGGTTTTTAAGTCCCATAACTAATGTGTTCTAATTAAACATTGTTTTAAATTTGCATTAGAATTTTTTTTACATATAAAATTGCATTTTGTGCATTTGAGAATGATACTTATATAGGCACGTAGTGGTTAAAATTAGTGTTAGTAGCTTGTACTTTCCGTTCCTCAAATATTAAGCAAATAGACTCTTTTGAAGGAATTTAAACCAATTACGATATTTTATGAGATTTTTGTTATCATTTTTGACACTGGAAACATAACATTATTTTATTATCTAAAATTTTTATTTTGATAATATTGATTCGAATTTTAGAAAACGTATCTGAAAATGATGTTATTATTTCTTTGCAATATTACACGCAGTTTTTCATTAGAGTTTGCGACTGATTCTACACTCAATAAAAATTTAAATTAAAATTGTTTTTTATCTTATATAATACAAATCTTGTGTTTTTTTTTAATTCTAACAATATAAAAATAGCAATTATTTACTTTTTTTCCAATAATGTTTGCCTATATATAGCAAAAAATCAATTTTCAAAAATGGAGCATAGCATAGTAAAAAGTTATATTAAAAAATATTCTGTTGTAAGATAATGTACTACATAATAAAAAAATTATATTTAAAAAATATTTTGTGATTCTAACATTCAAATAACATTATTGTACTTTTAAAGCGATAATAATTCTTCAATGATAAAAATATATGTCCTTAAGTAATTTTTTTTTCATTTAAAAATTATTATGTTTCCAGCATAATTGATATAAACATATGTGTACCTTAACTTTTTATATTATGCTATTTAAAATACATATTTACTTGAAAACTGAAGTATACATAACATATTACCAGGAAAAAATACGATATTTATGCAATTTTATACAGCTGGTAGTGAAGAGGGTGTGTGTATAAATATATATATATATATATAAATATATATATATATATATATATACATATACATAATAAAGTTAATGCAAATTTTTGGTATATGTATACCCAAAAGAATGTATTAACTTTTACATATAAATAAGGAAAATAAAGTTTTTAATTGTGTCTTATATATGTTACACAAATGAGTATAAAACACATTAAATTCGTGATTTTCTCCTCTAAATAACCTCGTCTCATTTCATAAAT
>CM063508.1:87547867-87565367 GCA_032207245.1 Pardosa pseudoannulata
TAATATATAATTTTCATTGTATTCAATTATTTATAAAATGAAAAAAAAACATGAAATACAGTTTAAGTTTTAACACTATTTTCGTAGAAAAATAATTAATTGTATATAATTTCCTCCATGTAGTACATATTTTAAAGTTTTGTTTTGTCTAAACATTTAAATACAATCCTAGTAATTTATATTCAATGCGAAATTTCATTTCACAAAATAGGTTTGGAAAGATTTAGACATAAATATTCTAAAAAATCGTGGTAATCGTTGAAATATAAGAAACTTCTCAAAAATTTTAATCACATATTTAGAATTTAGTGTCTAATCTATAATTTGGATTTCAGTTTAGCTCATGACACCATTTTTAGTTTTCTTAAATTGAAATAATTTTTAAAAATAAATTTTATTTTTTTTATATTTATATTTAAGTTTTCTTAAAAACTTTTACCACTGCAGTCTCAGACATATAACGATAAAAAGTAGTCAAAGAAGTATTTGAAATTGAAATACTTGTACAACCTTGCATTGCGATAAAATGGAAATTGATTTTATTCTTTTCAATATGTATCTATAGATTTGTGTTATCATTTTGTCTCCAGATTTGATAGCAACGTCATTAACCCTTAATTTGTATAAGTCCGCTACACCCGACATGTATATTTATAGCTACTATATAACATAATTGTGAGTGTTCTCAACAGCGGACATTAATTATTGCAAAAATTGAAAATGATATATTTTTTTGTTTATTTTACAGAGATCCTAATGCCTATACAGACATGGGAAAATAACAGAAATTAAAATTAAAAAATATTTGAAAAAAACATATTTTCCAATTAAGGGTTAAAGAAATGAGCATTACGATAGGATGTTTCTTCTTACACACTGATAACCACGAGTGAAAGCGAATGTATGCAAAATGGGATTAACACGATTTCACATACGCCTCTATGACAGTTTATTTAACCATACTAAATTCTCATGTCTCTTAGAATTTACAGGATTCCTCGTAGCTGGCTTCGGTAGTGTAGTAAAAATTATTGGTCTAAAATTTGTGTAAGACATGTCACATAGGATACCCTGTACGCGAGATAGTAAGCGGATTTTATTTCTCTTCCTTGTTGTTTCACAAGTTTTTCCCATATTACAAATATTTTGTTGTGTATTCTTTATACAATCATTACTTTTGTTATTTTCGACTATGAAAAATATTTATGTTATATTTTAATGTAATTTTTTGCAATCTTCTTATTGATATTTCCATATTTATTAATCTTCAAGGAAAAGGTTTAATATTTAAGTGAAAATTTATATACTTTTCGTGCAGTACAAATAAAAAAAGTAGAATAAAATGCAATGTTTACTTGTAATTATTTTAAGTGTTTACTTCAGTTCAGTGTGTACTAGGAGTTTAAACAAAGATGTATTTATAAAATATAACCTTATTTTACTCAAAATATAATTGAACAATATGTAAGAGAACTCTTTATATTTGAATGATTTAACTCCAATCACTTAATCATTTTACAGTTGTTAATCTCAAAAGAAAATAGTTGACGTTTTCCTGTTTTAGGGCAAGGATTTTTCATAACGTCAGTGAAAACATTGAATAATGGTAAATCCTAAATGCAAACTAATAACAGTTTTTACAATATATAGCATAAATAATTAATGTTAATATAAAATATGTTACAGGTATACTGGAAGTAGAGTTTAGAAAAAGCAACATTTTGAACATCAACATCACAAATATTTATTTACCTAAAAAAATAAATAAATATTGCGGTACTTCACTTCACTACGATAGTGTTCCTAATTAATGTAATTTTTCGAATTTTAAGAAAAGAATCGAACAGGATGCAGACGTTCTACTTCGGAAAGAAAAAAGTAAATCTTCAGTGCCAAATGCGGGAGAGGCTTATAAAGAACGCATATCTAATCCGTATATCCTTATTATTATATATTACTCATTATGTATATATATATATATATATATATATATATATATATATATATATATATATATATATATATATATATATATATATATATATATATATATATATATATATATATATATATATATATATATATATATATATATATATATATATATATATATATATATATATATATATATATATATATATATATATATATATATATATATATATATATATATATATATATATATATATATATATATATATATATATATATATATATATATATATATATATATATATATATATATATACTTTAATCGGTAAAAATACTCACAGTAAACATTTTACAATCAAATATTTGTTATAATGCAATGTTTCCTTGTACTAACTTCTTATTTTTGTCTTGAAATATGTTAAAATATACGTTGCCTCTCTCCGCTTTCTGATAAAATGTGTTAAATATAATGTACTCTGTCTCATTATTCTTTCTTTACACTCACTAGACATTATTTTACAACATTTAATTTCATTGAGTAAGAGATTCATTTCGAAGTCTCCAGTGTAAATCATTTAACTGTTATCTCATAATGTTTCAAAAATGTTACGGTATGTATTTCCAACTCATATTTTGGTAAATATATAAGGAAATATATTTAGCTTTAAACTGAACAAATTAAGCTGCACATTCATTCGATGCACATAATAAAATTTATTTCAATATAAGTATTAATTATAGCATTAATAACTTTCTTTTCTGAAAGAAGAACTCAAGAAACCTCTATGAATCAATATTCCAGCATGAACAATAATGTGACTTATTTGCCTCTTTATGATTTAAAGAGATGCTGTCAATATTATACAGTAGTTAACACATTGTGCTATCATGCGATAGGGTTATTGGTTAATTCCCAAACCAAGTTTGGTTTACTTTTGTGTAGTCCTCTCATACGGAGAGATTTTGGCCTACTGACATGATGTTCCTATAATAAAAAGTTCAACAAATCAGTAAGTTGTACGGTAAAATGCTGATAAAGGCGAGTAGCCCTATATTAACATATTGTGTGAGGGTACGTTTCCCAGTGAAATTGTACCGGGAACTGATGTTTTGCTCTTAAATTTAGTTATTGTCATTAGATCTAAATTTATTTAATTTTTTAACCAACTTTTCGTATTTCATATTGAAATTTATAAACAAATATATAAATAGACAAATATACATATATATATATATATATATATATATATATATATATATATATATATATATATATATATATATATATATATATATATATATATATATATATATATATATATATATATATATATATATATATATATATATATATATATATATATATATATATATATATATATATATATATATATATATATATATATATATATATATATATATATATATATATATATATATATATATATATATATATATATATATATATATATATATATATATATATATATATATATATATATATATATATATATATATATATATATATATATATATATATATATATATATATATATATATATATATATATATATCATATATATATATACATATATAAATATATATATTTTAAGGATAAATAAAAAGTTAATTTTAAATCTAAATTGATTTTTTTCCAATTATGACTGTAAAAGCTAGTTTTTATTTGTCTAAATTTTTCCAGAATCTATGTATTAGACAAGAACATTCGGCTTCTTTTTCCAGTATATACCGTTATTTTTATACCCGCAAACAAACCATGTTGTTACACTAACCAGGGCTACTACGAGTCCCGCGCTCAAGTATCAATTGTCAAAAAACGTACTAGTACGTGTCCCGCCTAAATGTATTAAAAAATTAAAATATGCCCCAGTGATTCATACAATTATATTTTACTTGGATAACACTGATTTTTAGCTTTGTGATTTATCATAATTATCCAATTTTGCAGTTTATGTTGTACATATTTTTCTTAAAATCAGTAAAAGAAAAATAATGTAGTATTATTGTCAGTTTTATGATGACCAATAATATCACATTTAAATTCTCAAAAATAAAATTTTAAGCTTGCCTAAAAGGAGCAGTATTATAAAAGTAATATCACAAATAGTAAAAACATGTAAAAATATGCAATAAACACACTATTTATTTTTATGTTTATATAAGGATTTGTTTATATGAAAGAGAGAGAGGAAAAATCTACATAAGTGTCAATGTGCTAATTTATACTACTATATATATATTAATACTTTAATAAAACTACAGTAATATACTTACAGTTTTAGTACTATCCAAATGAATTAATTCTACTTAGGATTGTAGACTTTCGTCTTGGGAGTTACTCTACTTTCGGAAGCACTTCTGGAAGTCCTTTTTCTTAGCGAGTAAGGCTGAATCGTCATTTTTTGCATGATATCTCTCCTCTTGACTCAATCAATACATGCTTTGAGTTACATTTTCAATTTTCGAAGAACCCAAAATTCCCAAAGACCATTTTTTAAAAAAACGTGTATTGCTTAGATGGGAAGTGTTGTTTTTAGAAAAAAATGCTTTGGAAGAGTAACTAGATGCCCTATTTTATCGGACTTTTCTTCTGTAAATGTCAATCTAATATTTTGACTCTGTATCCCACCGAAAGGCATGATTTCTTATCAACTTATATATAATATAAATATATATATTATATATATATATATATATATATATATATATATATATATATATATATATATATATATATATATATATATATATATATATATATATATATATATATATATAAATATATATATATATATATATATATATATATATATATATATATATATATATATATATATATATATAAATATATATATATATATATATATATATATATATATATATATATATATATATATATATATATATATATATATATATATATATATATATATATATATATATATATATATACTATATATATACTATATATATATATATATATATATATATATATATATATATATATATATATATATATATATATATATATAATATATATATATATATATATATATATATATATATATATATATATATATATATATATATATATATATATATATATATATATATATATATATATATATATATATATATATATATATATTTATATATATATATATATATATATATATATATATATATATTATAATTATATATATATGTTATTATATATTATATATATATATATATATATTATACATATATATATATATATATTATATATATAATATATATATATATATATATATTTATATATATATATATATAGTATATATATATCTATATATATATATAAATATATATTATATTATATATATATATATATATTTAATATTTATATATATAATAAAATTATAATATATTTTATAAACATAGATAAAAAGTTTACGAGATTGATTTAATCATATTAACAATTTACGGCAAGAGGGTACTCCTATCATGTCTTGTTGTTCGAAAATAGTATTTTACCTTCATATCTATATCCTCTTAATTGCTTTCAATTTTCTAATTAAAAAAATGAAATCTAGCTGTCTAATATATATCTGTTTGATGAGATGAAAATTTAATTAAAATTTTATATTTCCACGGTAAATTGTAACGACGATAAAGTGCAAGTAAATGTTTAATCCCAAAGCTTTTAATCCTAAACACATCAACCTCGAACTTGGGATTCCAGACGTCGAAACACACAAACGCTCACTTTTTAATAAACATGAGCCCCTCCTTACGACACTGACAGCAAAAGAAGTCTACTTTTAATCTGTTCTAATTAATTATTCCCCCCTTTTCATGTCTGGGGAAGGATTTGTGAAACTTAATTTCCTTCCGCTATAGCTTGTCACATGAAAAGTGGGTGGCTGAGTCATGCTACCCTCAGCGCGGTACAAATATTTCACTTTTCCCTGCTTCTGCAGATCAATCCCAAACTGCATGGAGCAAATTGCAGAGCTGAGTAATGAAACCTTTATAATTTTTTATTAATCGTTTCACAGCAGTATGTTTCACGTGAATCCGACGCGTGTTTCATGAGTAATTTCACTTGTTTTTACAACAGCTTGTTAATATTTCGGAACAATGTGTGTAATTAACATCGTGGCAACTTCTATTTTGCGCTGGGTTAGGAAATGGGAAATGCGTGTAAGGGGGAAATTGAGTGATGCATATTTTAAAGAAATATGGCACAGCAGTTTTAAAGACAATGCTCTTAAACTTTAGGAAATGTGAAAAAAACTATTTCTCTCATTTAGAACGCTGAATAATTTTTGATAGAATAAGCACAAATAGCAAAACAGTTTCTTAAAATCAATCCACAACTGCATAAAGCAATCTACTCACCAGGAAAAGCAAATTGTTGATCTATAGTCTTTATTTCATTTGAATGCATTGCACGTTCGATGAAACTATGTACTTGTTTTTATAACAATTAATTAATAACTGTGTAATAGATGTAATTACCGTTCTGACAAACGTTTATTTTGAAAAGGGATAGAGAATAGAAAGAGTTTGTCTGGGTGAAATTGATGAACATGTGTTTTATAGAAAAGGGGAACATGCTTTTTGAGAACTGTTGGTTTGAACCGTAATAAACGCAAAGAAAGGTTTTCTCTGATAAACGCCTTTGCAAATTAAATCGTTTCACTGCATGTTTCTTCGTATATTCTGCATGAAGAATCTTGCTTAATTTATAATGGTTAATATTGGATAATATATGAGTCATTAGAATTTTCACAAATGACATTTTACACTGCGAATGATAAGGGAAATGTGTAGAAGCAAATAATTAATGTTATGTAAGTAGAATGTAAGAATATGGCAGAACATTTTTAAGGACTAAACTTTTGAACTTTTGATTATACTTTTGAATAAATGTGTGAAAATAAATTATCTGGTTATTATGTGTCCTATTTATTAAAACTATGTCCTAACTGTGTGTCTTAACTTTGTCCTATTTATTAAAACTATAAACACAAACAGCCGAAATGTTCCTGATACTTAGTTCCGAACAGAATAATGCAAATGTCTGAGCTAGAGCCTTTACTTCACTTGAATGAAGTGAATGTTATATGAAAGTATTTACTTATTTTCACAAGAGTTTATTAATATTGCTGAAATATGTGTGCAATTAAAACTCTGACAACATGTATTCTGCAGTGAGTAAGATAACAGGAAATACATGCAAGGAGAGAAATATGTGTTTAAAAAAACAACTAGTATATTTTACGGTTTATGTGTTTCAACTTTAATAAACGTGAAGACATCTCTCTGATTAATAAGATTACATAGTTCTCTCTCGTTCTTTATATATATATATATATATATATATATATATATATATATATATATATATATATATATATATATATATATATATATATATATATATATATATATATATATATATATATATATATATATATATATATATATATATATATATGTATATATATATATATATATATATATATATATATATATATATATATATATATATATATATATATATATATATATATATATATATATATATATATATATATATATATATATATATATATATATATATATATATATATATATATATATATATATATATATATATATATATATATATATATATATATAATATATAATATATATATATATATATATATATATATATATATATATATATATATATATATATATATATATATATATATATATATATATATATATATTATATATATATATATATATATATATATATATATATTGTGATGTGAGAAATTTAATATCGCAACGAGCAGATTTTTTAAACTGTTCCACAGAAGTATTTCGGATATTCTATGGACAATTAATTTTAAGGATAATGCTTTTGAACCTTAGTGAATATGCGTAAATGTTTTCTCCTATCATCACCTCTGCCCTATTTACTGATAAGATGGACAAAAATGCTAAACATATCACTGGTAATCAATACCCAACTGCATAAAGTGAATTCCTGAAGTTAGAGCTCCTATTTTATTTGATTGCATTCCGTGTTCGATGAAGCTATTTACTTGTTTCTATAACAATCTATAAATATTACATAACAATAGAAGTAATTAACATCCTATGAGAACAGGAAATAAGAGAACGGTTTAATAAGGAAATATGTATTTTAAAGAAATAGGTCCATTTTAATGGCTATGCATTTTAGCCTTAAAATACAGGAAGAAATAATTTACCGAATTACACCATTGCATAATTATTGATAAAGTCAATATAAAGTTTATGAATGCTTCTGTATATCAGTCTCAAACTGTGTGAAGGAAATTAAAAGGTTTAATATCGAACTCTTTACAAATTTTTTAACCGTTTTACAACAGTATGTTTCAAGTAAACCAATAAAATGAACGATTTCAAATGAAAATGCCCATTAGCAATTTCATTTTTTACAAGAGTTTAATAATATCGGAGAACAATAAGTGTGATTAACAACTTTGAAAATTACACTTCATAATGGTTAAGAAAACTGGAAATATGTGAAATTCTGGAATACCTATTTTAGTGAAAATTGATGGAATGGTTTTAAGGACTATGTATTTAAGCATTTGAAAGTACAGTTGAAAAATTCCTTTTCTGCGTTCGTTACATTTTTAATGGTAAAATATGCAGAAATTAAAGGAATATTTTTATAACCCAATCGGCATATCTGTATAAAAATTGCCAAATAATCTGTCCTTCATTTCAAGCGAATACAATGTATTTGATGGCAACATTTACTTGTTTTATAATGGTTTATAAAAATTGTTGAATGACAGGTGTCCTTAATATCCTGAAAATGTTGATTATTCAATGACTAAGATAATGAGAAATGGGTGTTAGATAAGACTGAGACTATATGTTTGAACCTTAATAAACGTAAAGAAATAATCTCTCTTATACCAGTTGATTTACATCCTTATATAATTGTTGATAAAATAGTCTTAAAATATATAAATGCTTCTGCATAATACGTTCAAACTGCATGAAGCAAATTGAATTAAATACCGAAATATTTATAGCTTTTTTTAATCGGTTCACAACAATAGGTTTAAAGTGAATACAATGCTTGTTTTATAAGTAATTTCAATTGTTTTTTTCAACAGTTTATTAATATTGGAAAATGATATATGTAATTAATATTGGGATAACTTCGTGGCAACTCCTATTTTACAATCGCTAATGGAATAGGAAAACTGAGAAAAAAAAATGTTTATATTATAAAAATATGTCAGGAAAAGTTAAAGGACAATGAGTCATTTGAAAATTAATAAATTGGAACAAAAGAAATTGTCTAATTAAAGACCATTACATCTTTTGATAGAATTACAGATTCCAACAATACTCCTAAAGATCAATCTTAACTCGCAATAACTTAATAGGTACTGAAACCTTCATTTCATTACTTGGAATATGTAGTATTTGATGGAAACATTAAGTACTCTTTTATATCACTTTTTTATAATAGTTACAAGTTATTTCTGAAAATTTCAAACTTTTTCTACCTTTTACCAAAAAAAGATACTCGTTGGGAAAAATACGATTATGTCATTAAAATTTTCTTTTAAGGCACAGTTTTTAAATCTAAATACAGCTTATTTTTGACAAGGTTATGCTTTATTAATGTTTTACAACAAATTTCTTTTGTTGGATAAAGTGAATTATGCAAGTAAATATTGATCTATGCAAAAAATGTGACTGTTTAATTTTTTGAATAATATAAAGTGATTATGTATTTGGAAATTGTTTTATTGACTTTAAAAATTGAATATCTAATTAATGAACTTCATATATTACGAGTCTTATTGGAGATACAGTGACATCCTCACAAATAGGTCTGATAGTATGTATATGTTTAAAGGAATATTCCTGATACTCTTTGATTACAGTAGTATAAGCATAAGGCACTGCACAGGTATAAATTTGTGTTGGTCCGTTTATAAAAAAAAGTCTTTTACTCCCTCAAAACTGACGAAGATATATTGCTGTGTAGAATGAAATAAAATGAAAAATTTAGTTGCCTCTCTTTGGGTAAGCATCGACTTTCGCTGTTGAAATCACAAAGGGAGAACGGATCATTAGGCGTCCGACGCACTTCCCCCATCATCCCTGAAACTGGAATTCCATTTTTTTTATTTCCATTAAACGGAGGGGGAACAAGGATTTCTAATCAATTTTTAAAGAGAGATTACCCCATGGTTTATAAAAAAAAACTTAGAACCGATGACAGAACATTGTGCAAATTGTTGTCAAGCGATTTGATCGCGTAAGCTGCATGACGCAAGAAGGTGATAAACGAATATGTCGTCGATAGAAGTATGTAATGTTGAAAGTACTTTATCTTTAAAAATTGAAAAATTGAAAAAATCGGTTCCACGTACCCTGCACAAAAGATATCAAACTTTATATTTAATGGGTAAATTTTTCGTCGTTTTTATACATACTGTAAATTTCTTGTTAATGTCTAAAAAATCGTAATAGTCATGCATATTTAAATATAAATTTGAGATCTCATAACGTGTAAAGAAGACTTTTTAAATTTTAAAAGTGTGTTTAGCTTAACCAATCATAAAGTTTTTAATAACTCATAAATTATACAAATATTGTGAGATATTTAATAGTTCAATACAGTGTTATAAAACTTATAAATAAAAAAAATTGGAATTGGAATGTCACATATAACAGAGAAAAAAACACAAAAGTAAAACTGGATTCTTCTTCGGTTATCCGAACAAAAATAATGTATCATATTTAATTCAGCGTGCACAACGGAAATTTTCATTTTATATCTTTTAATACAAAATACGTAAACTTAAAATTTTGCTTTGCACACATTAAATAATCTGAACTAAATGCTATTCTTATTGAATGAAATGCAAGTCCAGTCATTCTAATATTCCACTTGACAAAAATATGGTAAAAGACTATGATAAAATAAAACTATGGTCAAAATATAAAATGGAGATGATTTAAAAGAAAGTAAAATCATTTTAAAATGTATGTCTGAGGCATTGTAATGAAACTTTAAGATCTAATTTTAATACAGTTTTCTTAAAATGCTAATTATTTTTAGTAACAAGTAAACTTTAAAAAATGTTACAATTTAAGCACTCAGATTCTCCTTAATTTTCAAAGTGTAAATATTTAATATTCTGTATTGTTGTTATTATTTCATTTTCTTCAGAGCATTTGGTTCCCGTAACAAGTCTAGATTACGGATATTTTCTTTTTTTTTCACTGTTGCGTTCGTCTCATCTTTTTATGCACGAGAATTAAATATTCTGGTAAATTCAGCATTACAATAAATTTAATTTAAAATTTTCTCTTTATTTCTTATTAAATGTTGATATGTTTAACATTATTCCACATAGAATCGTAGTATTTATTACTTTGAATTTATTTATATCTTATAAAATAGACATTTCTGACAGGATGAATACTCATGACTGGACTGATGTCCAGTATCAAGTATATTCTACACATATATATTACACCGCGGAATCAACTACATCCAGTTGTGACTAGCTGCTTCGAAGATACTCCGAATTTATTTTCGACAATCTAACTTAACTTAAAAAAACTTTCCTATTTAATTATTCCTAATTAACCTATTTAACTAAAGTCATAGTAATCAAAATTTAGTTTTATTTTTCTTTTTTATTTGATACATTGCATTATAAAAACAAAGCAATTTTACAGAATCTTCTTAAACCTAATTATTGTATATTGATTATTTAAACAAGTCAATGGTTAGACGCTCTAAACTATTCGCTACACAATCAATCATATATATATATATATATATATATATATATATATATATATATATATATATAAACATATAATAAGTATCTTTTTCTAGACCAAGTTAAAAAGTTTAAAATTGTTATTGCATTTAAGATCCTAACGTAAGGTTAACCTTATTTAACCCTAAATATTAACAAAAGTTGTAAACTTCAAGTTTTATATTGGTTACCAATAATCAAACAATGATATAAAAGAAAACATAAAGTGAAATGTTACTATTGGATCTGTAAGTTATTGCTGAATTAATAGATTGGTAACCTAGAATCGTTAAGGGATCATATATATATATATATATATATATATATATATATATATATATATATATATATATATATATATATATATATATATATATATATATATATATATATATATATATATATATATATATATATATATATATATATATATATATATATATATATAATATATATATATATATATATATATATATATATATATATATATATATATATATATATATATATATATATATATATATATATATATATATATATGTATATATATATATATATATATGTATATATATATATATATATATATATATATATATATATATATATATATATATATATATATATATATATATATATATATATATATATATATATATATATATATATATATATATATATATATATATATATATATATTATATATATATATATATATATATATATATATATATATATATATATATATATATATATATATATATATATATATATATATATATATATATATATATATATATAAATATATATATATATACATATATATATATATATATATATATATATATATATATATAATATATATATATATATATATATATATATATATATATATATATATATATATATATATATATATATATATATATATATATATATATATATATATATATATATATATATATATAAACTCAGGGAAGTGAATCATTATAATACATTTAAATACAATGGAAATAAAATTTAAATATAGAACTTTAAACTTTATATAATCTTATTTTTAATTGTAAATGAGAAAGGAATCAGTAACCTTCGTATTCTATAATATTTCTGATCATTAAGAAGCAAGATTCCGTAGATATCAGGCTATCATTTTTTTATAGAGAAATCTCTTTTGTGATAAAGGGGGGGAATCTTCTCATTCAATATCTTCGAATTTATTCCATCCATTCTAAGTTCCCATCCATCCTCCTAACTTCGTTGGGTTGTGCTCCATGTCGATTCCGGACTTTGAAGGTCGATATTACATCTACTGCATCTCAAAGCAGGTGATGTAATCTTTCGATCCATCCCAAGGAAAAAATAATATTCTCTTTTTTCCTCGAACCCCCCCCCTCTCCCCTCTTTTTTCCCTGGAGCGTTGACTCCACAACACATTATTTGAGGGGGGTGTAAGGTTTATTACGTTAGTAATGCCAGGGAAAAAAAGGGGGCGTTTGAATTCTTTCACATGCTGAACAAATTTAAAAAGAATTTCTTGTAAGTCATATGTATTGTAATATAGAGTGAAGCAGTAGATTGATCGAAGCTTTATTTTTATTCTAAGTTTATATCTCCCTGTAGAATCGGTTTAATGGAAAATAAAAGTTTCCTTTTTTATTTCTTTAAAAGCCTACTTTCTAGAGATATTGAAAAAGGAACTTTAAATCTTTAAATTTTACAATTTGTAACTTCATTTTAATGTGAGTCTCAATAATGTAACTACATAAAACATGCATATTATTAACATCTACGACCACATGTTTTAATAAAATAGAAATATTCAACATTAAATTTTAATCGAACGAAAATTCTTTAAATTAGTTCCCAGCTCATTTCACAGTAAATGACTTCAATTATTTTTGCTGTGTGTTTATCATTTATGCAGACACATGTGTAAGTATTTAAATTAAATTATATAACGCAACTGGAATAAAATAATTGTTTAAATTTACAGAATATTTTAGTAATTTTTCATGTTAGTGTCGTAGTGTGTTATTTGATATAATGCTTAACTTTTTTAGAAATCATACCTACATTTATAAATACTATGATTGAAAATTTAGAAAAAAAAAACTAGAAAATATTTTTAACACTAGATTTGAGGATGTTGATCATATACCTATTTTTACTGAAGTGAACCAATTTGACTCATACAAGAAAATGGAAGTTTTTTAGAAAGAAAATAGTTTCAAATTAATTTAAATAAAAATTTTATTATGAAAAAATTCATGGAAAATATTTTTTACTTATAAAATTTGTTTTTGAAACACCTTTTCTATTACATTTAGCACAATGATTTCTAAATCTGTATCATTTACATAATTGTTGAAATTTATAATTCTTCCTTGCGTTAGTAGCATGAATTTCTGTCATTGGAATGGCAGTGTTCTCGACTTCTTCTCTATATTTACTTCTTAGATCTTCAGCCAATTGGAAAATAAAATTTTTTGACTGTTTCCCACGCCGAATAGGACCAATAAATTTCATGTTATGCGATTAACTGTTAAACCATTCTATTGAGTCAAAAGGCAAACGTGAAAATATGTACACCCCATTTGATAATGCGAAATGAAGTGGTCTGAGGGGAAGAGGAATAAAAGTTTACATATATTTTATTACTTAACTAAAAACCAACGTATGTTTATGAAAAGTGATATTAAAGTTTTATATATAGTGATCAAATTTTTAATGAGTCAAATTGGCTTTGGTTCATAAATCTAGTGGTAAAGCTACAAATATGTAATGTAAATAAATAAATACATAATAAGTATTAAAACGTGCACTTTCTATTGCAGAATTTTCATTTGATTATAAAATTGTAACACAGCTTTTCATTTTATACAAAAATTATTTTTGGGATAAATTTGCATATTTTTATGTTTCTTTTAATATACACTAATATGTATAAAAAAGTAAATTAATAACTTTCCTAATGAATAAGAAATAAATAATTCATGTATAAAATATTAGTTCTATTAAATTTAATTTGAGTTTGAATTTTACTACTAAACTGTTATTACAAAAAATGTTTAAAATGTAAATTATAAGATTGTTCAAAATGTATTGTTCAAAGTAACAATTGACACAGCTTAATATATTGTACATTTTTATTATTTATAAGCTATTAACAAATATTTGTTTTAAGTTTTGGTCTTAAACTCGTTAATATTTGATTTCAAAGAAATCAGTATCGGATATTACTCGTTTACTCTTATAATTACATAAACGGTTTAAATAAAATACGAAGGGTTAATAAAAAGAAATAATAAATGCTGTTTTTTGTTCCTCTGAAGTTACCTTCAATCCTAAACATTTAATAAATAATTTTGTTTACGAAAATGAAGATAATATATATAAACTGCTAAGTAATAGAAACATTATTCTAGTTTGATATATAAATATTTTATTTTTATAAAATAATTTGAACAACTTTAGTTTAAATTATTTTTACTTCTGAAAAGAATATAACACATATTCACTGCAGAGTAATTATATATAATCTAAGTCTACCTTGTTCATATCTACATTTCATCGTAAATAGGTTTTATTTTTATATCCCCTTCTCCCATAACACCTGATGTGGAGCCTAAATCAGGACAAATTATGCATTCTTTTCTAAACATAATTCTTATTGGAAAAAGAAAAGGTTTACCATTTTTACCACAGTTTTTAAAACACATATTTTATGCTCAATTTGCCGCCACTATCTTGTATGATCGCCTCTTTTCTCGGGCTAAAGTGCAGGCACGTTTTATTATGCAACGGCGTATTAGAGATTGCTGCTTCAACAATGGCTCTCAGTGATGCACCGCTCAGATGTCTGGGATTGCCATCTTTTCAGCTACCTTCGATGCATAAAATTCGAAAGGATTCAATTCTGGGCTATTGGGAGATTAGATTTCTCTCAAGAAAAATGTGCTTAAATGTCTTGTGCCGTGTGCCGTTGACTCCTCCAACTCTTAGTAATTGCGATAGCGTAATACAGTCAATTTTAGGTAACCGAAAATCCGAATGATTTATGTCTCTAAGAGCCCAATGCGACTACTTTCCATAATCGAAAGTATCTGGCTATACTCTATACATGGTCCCCAACATTGTAACTATTTATATCTATGATGGCTTAATGTATCCGTCAAACTATTTCAAATCTAATAGCGATATTTACCAGTAGTACAGGAATGTGTTCTGTACTACGTTCTGTTCTGTACTATACTGTACTATGAGTACTGTTTTTCTGTACTACAGATAAAAATTATCTTTCCATTCTGTACTGTAATGTACTGTGGTACTGTTATGTACTACCGTTAGATTTTTTGCCAAGATATCAATGCCACATCCCTTTCGTATTGATGAAATACCTCTACGTGGACATAGTGCTTTTCTGGGCTTAAACTCTGCATTCTAAACGGATTTTTGTAGTTCATAAACTCATTTTTTCTCCTCTTTAAGAGTAAATTTCTTACTAGTTCTTTTTTAATACTCTTACCTAAATTATTCAGTATTGTTTTATTTACAACATATATGTTAAGTAGTTTTTTTATAAAAAAAATAATATTTACAAGATAATAAAGAGTACAAAAGTGGGGAAAAATATAATTACTTATCTACATGATATCTTGTTAAATATACATAACAGGAACTAAATTCCTCTAGCAAGTGAAAATAAAGTATCTGTTTTTTCAGTAAACTAAAATTTTAGAAACATCTTTCAAAAGAAAAACAAGTAAATTCTTAAGAAATTGAAAGTTGAAAGACATAGCTTTTATTATATTCTAAAATAAAATATGTTGCTCATATTACTATAATAAATCTTTACAGAAAATACCTTGGTAATTATATTTTATTTTTTACATAAGAATTATTTTGTAATTAACAAATTTCAAACATAATGTTTCGTTAAGATGATATATTTTTACAATTGCTGTATTTGTTTAATTTTAAAACATAAAATAAAATAGTAAAGTAAATGTATAGATTAATAAATCACCTATATAATAATAGCCAAAGTTATTTGTCCCCCTTTTAACCTCGAATTTATGAAGCGGTTGGGACTGTTAATGGATCCATATAGCTTGGTTTGGTTTGGTTTGGTTTGGAAACGCAACGGTCTACTGTTTTGCACACGAGGGCTAATGAGACGGGAATACAGTTAAAGCCGAATTCCGAACGGCTATAAACATCCATAGCCATTATGCGGGATTGTCGAACCCGCGAATTTCCTGATCCGAAGGAGCAGCGCTCTACCATTCGGCCATCGTCGGCTGATCCATCAGCATCCATAGTGGATTCTTGATTAGTTAGGGTTAGCAAATTCAAAGCATGTCTTTAAAACGTTCAAAATCCACCCCTTTTCCTCCTTTTCGAGCAATGTTTCAAGTACTATTTAATTATTCCAAACCCTTATTTTCCCCGGTTAAGACCAAGTGATTAAATTTATCAATTTATCACATAATAAATAAGTAAAAATAATATTTTTTCTAGCATTATGAAGTCATTCCTCTAAACATCTCCTTTAATCATCTCTTTTTTTAGCCGAAAGATCTCCGAATGGTTAGGGTGCTGGCCTTCGAAACCGGAGTGCGTGGGTTCCGAGTCACACTATGGTAATGGATGTTTCCTTGTCGTAGCCGTTCGTAATTGGCTTTAAGCAGTAGGTCCAGTTTACATTAGCCCTCGTG
>CM063508.1:87570367-87600367 GCA_032207245.1 Pardosa pseudoannulata
CATTTTTTTTTAATTTGTGGCCAATTTTTAGATTCTTTTAATTTTAAAATTTCGGTTTTAGGTTCTTTTAATTTTAAAATTATGGTTTCAGATTCTATAAATTTTAAAATGTCACACACTTTTAAAGTTTTAAAATTACAAAATAAAACAGATATTTTACTCAGCTTGATGTAATAATTTATTTTTATGATTCCTAGTTCAGAACTTAACTAGGTGGTAAATGAAGTTCATACATTTCATTTAGTGTATATTTTAAATGTTACTTTAAAAGTGTCTTACATGAAGAGCTGAGAAAAAATTGCGAAAATTTTCAAAGTTTACTATTATTTATCTCCATAGTTTATCTACACATTTATTTAATAAAAATGTTTTAACACATAACAAAATTGGTAGAGTTTTATATTTTATGGTGAAATGAAGACAGCTGTTATAATAAAGATTTTAAATCTAAAAAATTACCATGGTTTTTTAAATATTAAATCCTACCTTGAACAACAAAATTAGAGAAATAATAACTAGTTATTGCTTATTCTAGTAAATATCCTCATGTAAAATGTTTAGTAAATATGAAATAAATTTAAATAAAATCATTTGTCTTTAACAAAAGTTGAAGACTGTACATAAAAATATAGTGTCAGAAGTAATTTATTAAAAATTCCATTTTCAGTTTATTACTAACAGCAACATTTTATATGAGACTTATTAACTTTAATGAACAGGATTAGGTCACGAAGAAGACTGTTAATGCTTATAAAGTAAGTAATGGGTGTATTTTGAATATATTTGTCTGAATATTCAGTCAATCTGTTCCACCCCCAGTACTTTTTTTTTTATTAAAAATCAGTTTCATATTGGATAAAAAATCTCACGGGGATATGACATTCTATGGATCGTTGTTTTAGTATCTTATCAACTTAAACAAATATTACGTATCATTCTTCAGGTAGATATCAGACTTATTAACTTTAATGAAAAGGATTGGGTTACGAAGAAGACTTTAAATGCTTATAAAGTAGGTAATGGGTGAATTTTGAATATATTTGTCTGATTATTCAGTCAATCTGCCCCCCCCACATACTTTGTTTATTAAAAATCAGTTTCATATTGAAAAAAAAAGCTCACGGGGATATGACATTATATGAATTGTTGCCTTTAGTATCTTATCAACTTAAACAAATATTACGTATCATTCTTTAGGTAGATGTGAAGATATATTGTAAACACTTAATTTTTAAATTTCTATCTTCTAATCTGTGTCTGTATTTGATTTTTCATATCTATAAATCCCACAATCAGAAAAATCCTATGTATATTGATCTGAAGTCCACTTTAAGGATCAATTACAATACACGTTTTATTATGTTTAACTATGTTTTAAAACATATTAACGTGTATTAAATTTATTCATTCAATTTATAAATCAATGATTTGTGATAATAACTGAGTTCTATTCATTGCACATAATAGTGTAAGTATGCCTTATAAATATTTGGTAATTTTCATTTAATTAAACAATACTATAATTGTTTTTTAAACTATTAAGCATTTAATGACGCTCTTCACGATTTTAAAGAGGGATATTGAAGTACATAAAAAAGTTGTAATTGAAGTTATAAAAATGACTTTGATGTAATCATTTTTACAATGATAATATAGTAAGGTAGTAAGTGTACAATAATTACTTAAGCAATTATATAATCTTATCTTTGCTCTAATCAAGCAATTTATTTTGATGTGCCTTGCCTTATAAAATAAAAAATCATCATACTCATCATTTACAAATCATTATCATCTCAGTATATCTTTGATATTTCTTCCAATATTGTTATCTATTAAGGGTGAAGGGAAAAAATATATTAGAGTTTTTCTGAAAAAAGCATTACCTTGGTAGTTTTTCAGTGGATTTTAATTTACTTTTAGTTTAAAATATCCCATTACCTTCATTATGTTTGAGGGAATCACTTGTAAAAGAAAACTGAACCATTTAAATAACCATTTTATTCATTCTGTAATCTAATAATTTTCTTTCTGCGTTTAATTGCGTCATTAAGGACCCGCTTAAACGATTTATTTAATCGATAATTTTCGCTGATAGAGGAGTCATTTAGGAAAGTTCTGCCTCATCTCTAGATCACTGTCAAGCTTCTGATTTAATACCGCACGAGCGCAAATTTAAACTGGGAATAATTTTAGCATTAGTTAATATAGAGAAAACGAAAACTTGGAATTTTTTTTAGATTTTGGAGGATTTGTACCCTTTGGACATTTCTGTTATTTGAGGTTATTTCTTTTAATACTTACATATTCTAAAAAATATTTTATTGGTAGTTAAATATAAATGTAAAATCTCTAATTAAAAAAGAATTTTTTCTTATACAATATTTTACATTTTCTCACCGTATTATATGTTATATTTCTAAAACTATCATGATAACAATTGTGATTTAAATAATTAGTTCTTTAAAAAAACTGAAACGACAATTTATTTTTTAAATTTCACCAACAACATATAATTATATTTTTAAATGAAAAACTTCATTTCTACTCAATTTATTATAAAATATCTCCTTGATAGTCATGGTACTTTTGGAATATGCATAAAATTGGCAATCTTTTTATTCATAAGTGTTTGATTTTTAGCCTTTCTAGTATTGATATGCATTCAAATAATATAAATTGAGAAAATCAAGTCAAAAATATCATATTTTTATGTACAGTCTTCAACTTTTGTTAAAGACAAATGATTTTATTTAAATTTATTTCATATTTACTAAACATTTTACATGAGGATATTTACTAGAATAAGCAATAACTAGTTATTATTTCTCTAATTTTGTTGTTCAAGGTAGGATTTAATATTTAAAAAACCATAGTAATTTTTTAGATTTAAAATCTTTATTATAACAGCTCTCTTCATTTCACCATAAAATATAAAACTCTACCAATTTTGTTATGTGTTAAAACATTTTTATTAAATAAATGTGTAGATAAACTATGGAGATAAATAATAGTAAACTTTGAAAATTTTCGCAATTTTTTCTCAGCTCTTCATGTAAGACACTTTTAAAGTAACATTTAAAATATACACTAAATGAAATGTATGAACTTCATTTACCACCTAGTTAAGTTCTGAAATAGGAATCATAAAAATAAATTATTACATCAAGCTGAGTAAAATATCTGTTTTATTTTGTAATTTTAAAACTTTAAAAGTGTGTTACATTTTAAAATTTAAAGAATCTGAAACCATAATTTTAAAATTAAAAGAACCTAAAACCGAAATTTTAAAATTAAAAGAATCTAAAAATTGGCCACAAATTTTAAAAAAAAATGTTTAAAAAATCCTTTATAGTGTAATAAAGAGCCTTATTTAAATCATAACTGTTTGTTTTAATATAAATGAAGTTCAAAGAAAACAGAAGACAATAAAGTTTCTTTTGATATAGAAAATATCTTCACACTTACGTATTTTAAAATTTAATTTGTCCGCAAACAAAATTCATCTTTTCTCACTTGTTGCACAAATTTATGTATTTGAAAAGTCATTGTGTCACATAATGTTATAAATTTAAAAAAAACTGAATTATTAACTTCTAATCTTATTAATAGTGTAGGAAAAACTTTATTCTAATGTTAACAAATATTTGTTTGAAACACCGTATAAAAATATGGATATTATCTTTATTATGGATGAAATCTTTTTTTTTTGGCAATATAGGTACTATGTCCCTTTAAAACTTTGCTATTGCACAAAAACTTTCGCTGTTTGCTGTGTTATAGAAATTTATGTGTTTAAAAAAATAATTGCACAACATAATCTTTTAAATTAGAAAAATAGCTGAATTATTAACTACTAATCTTATTAATAGGCTAGGAAAAACTTTATTCTAAAGTTAACAAATATTTCTTTGAAATACTGTATAAAAAGTATGGATACTATGCTGAAGTCTTTTATGGCTGAAAAGGTACTATGCCAACTTAAAACTTTGTTATTGCTCAGAAACTTTAGCTTTTTTCTGTGTTATAGAAATTTATGTATTTAAAAAAATCATTGCATCACATATTGTTATAAATAAAAAAAAGAGCTGAAGTATTAACTTCAAATCTTTTTAATAGTCTATTAAAAACTTTATTCTAAAGTTAAAAAATATTTCTTTGGAATTCTGTATAAAAAATATGGTTAAAATACTGAATCCTTTTTTGGCTAAAAAGGTACCATGTCCCTTTAAAATTTTGTTATTGCACAGAAACTTTTCTGTTTGCTTCTCACTGTTCTAAATATATGTCATTTTATACAAATATTGAATGATACTAAATATATTTTTGAAATTTAATTTATCTAGTAAATTTTACTACAAAAAACACTCCTGCTTTTTAATCTAAATTGTAACCGAATGGTCAATCTCTCCCCAAACAATATTTTCTCTGAAGCTTATCTTTTATAGAGGGGTTGAATCCCTTCGGATAATATGAAAAATTGATTTTTAATTTGACGTGACCTCTCCCCTTTCCCACTATATTAGTAGGGGCTCTTTTTCATATTAGATAACTCCCCCTTTCCTCGTACTTTAGAACTCTGTTATCCATGTGGGTTCTTAAACGGATTTATATTGTTGAGTTTTTATTGGATTAACTGAGATGAATGAGAGAAAAATGAAAAAAATAATAAATAAAAACACACATTCAGTCGGAGTAAAACCAAACATTACTTTTCTTAAAATTTGACCAAAAACATCAAAGTTCAATTTGATATTTTATAGACCTATAATGGTTAATATTACTACTAATATACTTTATTACATTTAAATAATCCTATTTGTGCACAATATTGTTCTTGTATTAGTCTAGATTATATCTACAATTTACGACTTTGGATATTAAGTACACTTGTCAAAGTAATAGAATAAGCTTTTTTTCAGCCTCTAAATTAAAATATGCTGGTAATTACAGCAACACAGTGTTTAGAATGTTTAATCTGTCACTGTGCTTGGTTTCAAAATCAAATTAGAGTATTAAAAATTTTAATATATATATATATATATATATATATATATATATATATATATATATATATATATATATATATATATATATATATATATATATATATATATATATATATATATATATATAAATATATATAATATATATATATATATATATATATATATAATATATATATATATATATATATATATATATACATATATATATATATATATATATATATATATATATATATATATATATATATATATATATATATATATATATATATACATATATATATATATATATACATATATATACATATATATATATATATATACATATATATATATATATATATATATATATACATATATATATATATATATATATATATATATATATATATATATATATATATATATATATATATATATATATATATATATATATATATATTATATATATATATATATATATATATATATATATAGCTATATATATATATATATATTTAGCTGGAAATCTAGAAAATAATATTAAAAACCCCATGTATTTAATGATGCAGCTGAATAGAAATGATTTCCAATGTGGACTGTCTTTTAGAAGAACAGATAGCGAAGAAACTGAGTGAGCTGTTAAAACTTAACTGAGACCATATCAAAGAGGAGATAATTGTAAGCTTGTAGAGCCACTTCTGATAATTAACTACATTCCGTATCTGTTGGTCACCTGCCCTTAAGAATGACTTGGTACCTACTTGTCATTTTCTTTCGTTCTTATTTTAAGATAATATTTAAATGTGTCAATTATATTAAATAGTAGTGGATTTAAAAAGTTTTCAGTGAATTTCGTTGGCGAGTTTAGGATTTTCTTTATATTTTTTCAATGGTGTACTGTACAATGTAGTACTTGTTACAAAAAATACTGAAATATATGGGTTTAACATCAAGCAAGGTATTGGTCTTGTGGAATATGCATTCTTTACCGATATACTGATAATAATCAATTTAAAAAATAATGTTATGAGAGCAAAAATATAATTTAATGTGAAGTAATGTTATTTTCCTTTTTGATTTACTCGGAATAAATTCTGAAAATATATATGTATGCCAAATCAATATATCAAATAACATAATTTTTATCGCTTTACATGCAATGAGGCATTCAGTGAGAAAAACAGATTTCGACCGGGCACGCAAAAAGGCAATTTTATCTGCAATTCAGTTAAAGCAGCGAAAATAAGGAAAATGTAAATCGTCTTCAATTATTTTTATTTCTGAGTTTGTGTTACCATTTTCTTTCGACAAATTAAAACGAAAGAACGGCAAAAATAAAACAAGAAAATGACGGTGATAGAAATCAAAATGAAGTAAAAAAAAGAGTACAAGAATTATTCGAAAAGGAAATCTGATACGAAAAAAAAAACACTTTAAAGTTTTAATAAACATGATACTATATTAAAGTTTTCTTAAGAAATGAAATGGAAGAAAATAAAAAGATGATACACGAGAATTTTTAAATATTTCCCGTTCGTTAAGGCTTTTTTTAGTTTATACAGTAGAAGTTCTTTATTTTGAATTTTAATAGAATTGCAATACATTTCTGATCATCCAATTTCCTGAAAGATAATTGATTATATACTTTATTCACAAGCGTATAAATTTCCGGAAAAATTATTTTTTCTTCTTTTTTACATTTAGAATAAAAAACAGTTATTTTAATTTTTAATAGATAAAAATATAATAATACATAAGATATACTAATAATTTTCTTTTGATTAAGATTTTTTAAATAAATACAGAAGTTTATTATCTTGAATTCCAGCAAAAATGTAATGTATTTCGAATATTTTAATTTTTGTATAAGTATATATGTTTTCTGTTATTTCCAAACGTATGTACTTTGTGTTTATAATTACCTCAATTTTTTTTACAATAAAAGAATAAAAAGCTTAAACAATTACCTTGATTTTAACTCTACCCTTCTAACTAAGTTACGAGAGATGGAACTTTTATAGTGGCAACTACTTATTTACATGGAATACAAAAGTAATGCATGTCATCATGATTTACAGTCCTTCAATATATTTGTTAGCATTCTATGTAACGGTTTTCTTGCGATATGGAAGTCACAGAACGCCAGTAGGAGCGCCTGTTCTATTGATAGTTCGAATGGACCTGTCTATTGCCGCAATAATCTCTGGAACAATTCTGAAGTGAATGCCACAAAGTGGTTGCTTCATCTCAGGAATTAAGTAAGGTCTTAGAATGTGCAGCACAGTCGTATGTGCAAATCCTGTCTGTCGAGCCAGCTCAGGAATAGTTTGTCTTCCATTACTGTCCATGAGTGCGGCAACATCCTGTACTTTTGCTACGCTGACACTAGGACGACTTAGCCGATACATGTCTTATTTTGGCGTCTTTCATGGAAGGCTTTTTTTAATCTTTCTACAGTTCCGTAAGGCAATGCAGATTCCCCACAGGCCTCTTGAAGCCCTAGATAACATTGTCCTGCTGTACGACATATAGCACATTCAATTTAAAACCAATTTCGTTGTTTTTGTCTTGAAAACAGCCTGACAACACTTACTTTAGACAGCAAGCTAATATAAGGATCTGTTCTCCCAGTCACTAACCATGCTCGTGACGTAGCAAGGACTAGTGTTTTTGCTGAGCGGTAAGGTATGTATGTAGCTTATGTGTGGTATACACGACATTCTTTCATTTTTTTTCTTAGAGGTTTTACAGCAGTGTTTTTACTATTAAAGTTCTAGCTCTTGTATTTCATATTTATTTCTTCACTTGTTATTTATTCACCATAAAATATCAAACATCGGTTAGTAAATAAAATCTTCCTGTTTTTTAACAAAACGGAAAAATTGCTTTCTCTCCTCATTTTAACTTGTATGTTTCATTTTTATAACCTATATACATAGCATCTATGACATTTCCCACATTTTTATATCAACATACATGCCTTCTTATTATTCTTCAGCTGATATATTTTTTATTTATCAATAAATTAAACCTTCAATGTGTGGTATTGCTTACAAGATTGACAGCTATATTAGTATACCATGATAGTTTAAAAAGCATAACTCTGCTCATTGTCCTTTTCCACATTACTGTTAGAAATCTCTGGATTAGAGGGCCCTGCATAAGAAATCCAGTTGTACCATCCTTGTATGTAACATCCTTGTATGTAAGAAGTATATCACAAATGTCATTTCACATAAATGTTTTAGTGCCCTTATTCAACGATCGTTGTCCTCTTGCAATATCTTTCATATTCTTTAGGAACCTTGCTTCTGTTCATTTACAATTGGGGATAAATCTTTAAAAGAACACTAACCATGATAGAAATAGTTAATGTTTTATTCTAAGCAGGATTATTATTAATTATTATTTAAATAAATTTGCATCCATCGTTATAACTGTGGAAGTATTTCTTTAAGTGGATATTATTTCGGTTATTTTTAATACTAATTCGTCAGTATTTTCATACAACTACTACTCAAGTTGGTTTTTAAAGAATCGTAAAATTTCTTTGGACAAACTTCCCACCTCCTCCTTCGATAATTTCAAAGGTGAACATGTAGGCGGTACCGCTAATAAAGAAACACTGAGTTACCGCCCACGGTTCTGATTCTACGATTAAATCTTAGTACAGCTTTAGCAGCACCAATAACAATTGTATTTGAGAACAAGAAAGGAATAGGGCTAAAGATAACAAAAGAATGTAAGAGAAAATCAAACATTTAGTGAGAGTTTTCCAAATTCGAAATATCTAAACACTTGAACTTGAATTTTAATTAACTAACCATTGTTATTTCTGCAGTAAACCAGATAATAAACATAAATTGATGGAATTTTTGAAAAATGGAATATATCAAGTTAAAATAATTAGGGTACATTAAGATTAATGTTTGTGCTTTTTGACTAAATAAAAAAAAATGCTGATAATAAATCAAACCACACCGACAATACATATGACACCTGAGGATTTTGCACTTGTATATATATATATATATATATATATATATATATATATATATATATATATATATATATATATATATATATATATATATATATATATATATATATATATATATATGTATTATATATATATATATATATGTATGTATAATATATATATATATTATGCAGGATCCATATTTTGCTCATTGATTTTATGGGTCCCTGAAATTTCGGTTCAGGATAGATTAGTGCGAACACTGTTTGAAGAGAATGGGAAATATACGAAACTGATGACGAGATATAAGATAAAAAATTATATATAACATAAAAGGCATACAAGGGAATCATGAGGTGTCCATGTGATACGTTTTCTTTAATATTTTTGAGTTGATAACTGAAAATAAATTCTTGAAATTAAATAATAAAATATGGATTTTCATTTAAAATTTAAAGAACATCTGTTTTTACTGCAAGACCCATAGTTCGCGCATTGATTTGATGGGTCCCTGAAATTTAGGTTCGGGATAGATTAGTGCGAACACTGTTTGAAGAGAATGTGAAATATACGAATCTGATGACTAGATCTATAAGATAAAAAATGAATAACATAAAAGGCGTACAATTGAATCATGAGGTGTCCATGTGATATTTTTTCTTTAATATGAGTTAATAAGTGAAAATAAATTCTTGCAATTAAATAATAAAATATAGTTTTTCATTTAAAATTTAAAGAACATCTGTTTTTTATGCAAGACCCATAGTTTGCTCATTGATTTGATGGGTCCCTGAAATTTATGTTCGGGATAGATTAGTGCTAACACTGTTTGCAGAAAATGTGAAATATACGAATCTGATAACGAGATCTACAAGATAAAAAATGACATAACATAAAAGGCGTACAAGTGATTCATGAGGTGTCCATGCAATATTTTTCTTTAATATTCATGAGCAGATACCTGAAAGTAAATTCTAGGATGCACTGAAAGATTATTACCATAAACAGAAACAGTTATTATCGTAGTAATACCATCTTTTATATTTTTATTTCTTTCAAATTTCGTTAAAAATGAAATTTCCATACCTTGTCACGAAATACGTGTAAAGATCTTATAGGAAATAAATTCTTGTAGTACTACTCCATACTCCTCACGTTTGTGAAATGTGATTGGAAAGTACAGATCACGTGTTTTCCTAACAACTCTATGAAACATTCCACTCTTCCTGTTCCTGTGCTTGTGAGGGTGTGTGAGTAGAATAATAGCCTCCAAATACACAACTTTTTCAGACTTTTTATCAATGTTACTTTTTTTACACGTATTATCTTTCGTGTTCTCCCTGATAGCAGAATGTCTATTTAATGAACTAAATCTACTTATATCTGTATAGATTCAAAGATTATTTTTATTAGTAATTTAAAATTTAATTTTAAGAGAAAAATAGCTAGTCAATAAGAAATCAAAATCTTTACTAGGAATAGAATGGAATGATATCATTTCACTTCCAAACCCTTTTATAAAATACAAGAATTTATCGCTTAATCATAGTTGTCTTAACATGTACTTTAATACTTAAAAGTTAACTTTATAGACCTTTCCTTAAAATACCGTATTTTTTCATATGCCATGCGCACTAATTTTAAATCTACTCAACATAATTTTTGATTACTAATTGATTATTCCACTTTTAATTAAACCTCAATTTAAACTAAATTCTTCAGAAACAATTTTGTAGTGTAGCAAACATAATTATAAAGATATTTATTAGATAAATGAATTTGAAAGCATTTCTGGATTAAAATTAAACGTAAAACACACACACACACACACACACACACACACATATATATATATATATATATATATATATATATATATATATATATATATATATATATATATATATATATATATATATATATATATATATATATATATATATATATATATATATTATATATATATATATATATATATATATATATATATATATATATATATATATATATATATATATATATATATATATATATATATATATATATATATATACATATATATATACATATATATATATATATATATATATATATATATATATATATATATACATATATATATATATATATATATATATATATATATATATATATATATATATATATATATGTATGTATGTATGTATATATATATATACGTATGTATATATATGTGTGTGTGTATATATGTATATATATATATATATATATATATATATATATATATATATATATATTTAGGTAAAAATACACAAAATATTAAAAAAGTACCTGGAGTAGAGTTTTTGAAACTTTCATCAAAAGAAGGTAATTCATTTTCATGTTTCCAGAAAGCAAATTTCTCCAATAAATTTGTCCTTATCTTTTAGCTAATTATTGTTCTTATCTCTCTCTCTCTCTATATATATATATATATATATATGTATATATATATATATATATATATATGCATTTGAATTTTTTTCTTCAAACGAAAGAAATATGTTTAATGCAAGAAAAGGTTTTTCACAACTCTCTAAATATCTTGATTTTTACACTGTTTACCAATTTTTTCACCTTAAAGCAATTCAACACCAAAAAACTCGAGTAAATCAACAGAAACATAATCACACAATATATTTTAGAGACTTATGAATGTACGTTACATTTAATGGGAACTTTTTTAATAGTTAAAAATTGTTAAGTAGAATTAATAACATTTCCACTTGAAAATACCTTTATTAAATAGTCAAAATGTAACACTGGTAACTAGTAATAGCTCTGTATAAATGTATTTCATTTTGAATATACATTAATATACATTAATATGAAAATATGAAAATTAATTTAAATTTATATCTAATATTATGTTTAATACATACATAGGGTCATATATATATATATATATATATATATATATATATATATATATATATATATATATATATATATATGTATGTGTGTCTAGCTTGGAATTCTTACTGACAGTGCAGTCGTAGAAAGTCATATTATACAAAAATAAGCAAAAATTGGAAGCATAATTTGAGCATATATCTTATATAAAATATACATTTCGTATTAGATATGAAAATCTTAAAATCCCTATATTACAGAATTATTCATTAAAGTGGATTACTTTATAAAATGTACTCATAATTAACTTAAGATAATTATGAGTAATTACGATATAAAATACATATTAAGATATTAAGTTGTATAAATATATATTCAGCTTATCAATACATCTCGGTCTTTTCTTTCAACATATAAAATAAATATTAGTAAAATTTGTTAATATAAATGGAAAACTTTCCTTTTTCGTTATTGGAACATGCAATAGTCAAATAATATAAAAATATGTACTTTAAAATATAAACTAGTATGTAACTGAAAACCTTTTCGAAAGATGTTTTTATTATTTGAACATGCATTATATATATTGCATTAATTTTAAAATTAATTATCAAAATATTTCAACATAATTTGTTCCCTTTTTTTCATCATATATACATTTGTAAGTCTGAAAGTTTAAATGTAGAGTATTTAAGATAAAAATATAAATATATTAATCTAAATGTTATAACAACTTTTATCTTTCCCCAACATTTATCAAAAAGCCTAGCTTTTATAAACTTGCGAATTAACATAAAAAATAAGAAATTATGTTGCATAAATATTCATTCAACTTATCAAAACATCTCAGACATATTCTTGCAATACACGAAATTAAAATCTAAACAAATTTGCAAGAGTTTTTAGCAACATAAGTACGAAAGACCTTAAAATTTAATTTTGAATTCGAATGCAAACTCTTCCCCTTGTGTTGCAACACTCCAGATTAATGCACGGAAAATATAAGAACTTGCTTAAAGAAACTTTCAGTTGTAATTGAATTTCAAAACTTAAAACACGCTTTTCCCTTCCCCTTTTGTTATGTATCTGAAACACGTTTTTCATCATTCTAATAGATGTATAATGGAAAGAAAAAAAATTGGGAAAAAATGAAAGAAGGCGAAGAAACAAAAGCAATTTTACTCAAGGCTGCAAACAACGAAACTGATAAGTAGCAATAACGCTTGAAAGAAACATTTAGGGAAATTTGTTACAACACTTTTAAAGACTGTTTTTTGAAAAATGAAAAGATAACAATGGGAAAAAATATCAAAGAATAAAGAATTATTTTAAACCTTTAAATTTAGGAAAAAAACTAAAAGTATCTAAAGAAGATAAAAGTCATATTTTTGATAACAATAGAATTTAATTAGAAAAAATATGACATCAGGGTAAAGGTATTTCCGTGTGTTAAAATAGATTTTTTTGTATTTTAAACATTTATTTCGACAGTTTTTTTTGTGTAGAAATCTCTTTTTTTCTTAACTAAATAATAATTTAACAGCTATGAATTTTCATAAAAAAATAATTGTAAAACCGGTTAAATTTATTGTAATTTATCAATTAAATTTTACAGAAGAATACCTGTAAGAAGGAAATGAATGTTTTAAGTACTTATGGAATTGAGAATTACATATTATGCTTTAATATTTATTGTAATTTATCAATTAAATTTTACAGAAGAATACCTGTAAGAAGGAAATGAATTTTTAAGTACTTATGGAATTGAGAATTACATATTATGCTTTAATATTTACTGTAATTTATCAATTAAATTTTACAGAAGAATACCTGTAAGAAGGAAATGAATGTTTTAAGTACTTATAGAATTGATAATTACATATTATGCTTTAATATTTATTGTAATTTATCAATTAAATTTTACAGAAGAATACCTGTAAGAAGGAAATGAATGTTTTAAGTACTTATGGAATTGAGAATTACATATTATGCTTCAATATTTATTGTAATTTATCAATTAAATTTTACAGAAGAATACCTGTAAGAAGAAAATGAATGCTTTAAATACTTATGGAATTGAGCATTACATATTATACTTTATTATTTATTGTAATTTATCAATTGAAGTTTACAGAAGTATACATATAATAAGGAAATGGATGTTTTAAATAATTATGATATTGAGCATTACAATTTATTCTTTAATCTGGAACAGTATAATTTAAGAATTATTAAGTTATCTTTATTTTCTCTTGTACTTTGGAATTATTGTCTATAATTTTGTTCCAAACTATGGATTTCCAGCATGAAGTCTAACCTGACCAAGTTATTTTAAGTGTATCCCAAAAGGCGATAAATATCCATGACATTAGTGGAATTCCAAATCACAGATTTAAGAACTGAAATTGTAGAATACACGTTTTTTTTTTGTAATTCAGCTTTCCATTGTTCCGTTGATAGTCAGTGTTATGAAACACTCGAAATATTGTAATCAGTCAGAAATAGGGAACCCCTCCCTCCTATCGACCTACCTATATATTTTATTTCCGAGCTTAAAAAACCTTATACCATAAATTTTATTAAGTTACATAACTTCGAAGTTACTTAGACAAGAAATGAAATGTCGTTTCTTGCATTATTCTCGTTAATCAATGAAATAAAGATACTCATTTTTGAAAAAAGAGATGAGCTCAGTCGGCAAAGGCAGCGATCTCCTGAACTTGACTGTTGCTGGTTCGGAACCCAAGCCAACCGAAGGGTCTCTATGTTCTTTAAAGGTGACTGGAGCAGGTAAAATAAATTTTGACCCAATGTTCTCTAAGTACTCAATCAATACCCCTGGGGGTGGCAACGATCTCGTAATTGGACTGTTGCTGGTTCGGAAAACAAGCCGGCCGAAGATTCTCTGTGTTCTTTACAGGTGACTGGAGCACTTAAAATAAATTCGTGGTCCCAATGTTCTCTAAGCACTCATTCAATACCTGTGGGGGTGGCAATGATCTAGTAATTGGACTGTTGCTGGTTCGAAACCCAAGCCAGCCGAAGATTCTCTATGTTTTTTAAAAAGGTGACTGGAGCACGTAAAATATATTCATGGTCCCAATGTTCTCTAAGTACTCAATCAATACCTCTGGAGGTGGCAACGATCTCGTAATTGGACTGTTGCTGGTTCGGAACCCAAGCCGGCCGATGATCTCTATGTTCTTTAAAGGTGACTGGAGCATGTAAAATATATTTGTGGACCCAATGTTCTCTAAGTACTCAATCAATAACCCTGGGGGTGGCAATGATCTCGTAATTGGACTGTTGCTGGTTCGAAACCCAAGCCAGCTGAAGATTCTCTGTGTTCGTTAAAGGTGACTGGAGAACGTAAAATATATTCGTGGTCCCAATGTTATTTAAGTACTCAATCAATACCTCTGGGGGTGGCAGGCCAAGCTTATGGGTCTTCTTCTTGTTCTCTACTTTAAAATTACGAAGACCCACTTGAACAAATTCGCTCTTCGTTCAAGTGGGTCTTCGTCACTTTAATAGTCCTCATTAAAACGAAAGGCACACCTCACTGCCTTAATACAAGTAGCGTAAGTCCCAATCTTGTTTGGTTTTACCAAGTGGTATTAGAAACAACAACAGGAAGATATAAAATTTTTATCTTTTATCAAAACCTTTTAAAGGAAATTAAGGCTTCTTCATGATTTTTGTAATATTTTTTGGAATTAAACAAATTTAATTGCATCAAATAAAGTCACGAAGTATTTTAAGTTTTATTTACTATCAGTAAAAAAATATTTTTTGAGTTTTGCAGTTATATAAATATAAAACATAAAAATGTGTGTGTTAAATTTGATATATGATCAGTATTTTAATTTAATTATCTACGTAAATATTTTCCTATATTTAATACTTTTATGCACTGTAGTGCTGTAAACATAGTTAACAGTGTAGTATGCTATTTTTTCTTAATTTGCCGTAAGGGGACAGGATATATTTTTCAGAACGAATCATTTTATGCTTATCTATGTTTTCCCTTCATAAATAAAGAATGAAAGCACTTTAAACATACATATTTGTATTTTGTGAAATCTCTAGTGATTGGAATTCTTATTTGGAAAATGGTTCAAAATCTCCGATCAAAATAAAACTGCAGCTAAAAGTAACCTTCATTTTGCATATTTCAAAAGTTAACGTCCTCGTTTTATTTTGCATATTTTATGTGCTGGAGGAATTGAGAGGTGGTAATAGTTTTCAGAACCGAATATTTTCCAAAAACTTTTAAGCTATTCTATAATTTCATTTTATTTTTAGAAATTGAAAATAAAAACATCTAAATGGTATACATTTGTGTTTTATAAATTCCCTACCTATTGGAATTCATAAGTTGTATCATGGCTCAAAAATCCCGATCAAAATGAAATCCCAGATAAAAGTCAACTAGATTTCTTAATCGTATCAGGCGATTTTAAACACTGTTTTTCTTTCTGCTCACACATCGACATTGCTCTAGACTATTCGTTAGAAACACGTGACTAGATTCGAAATGACTTCCTATCTTTCTCACTTAACTTGGTTTTCTAGGATCCTACCCAGTTTCTGAGTCTTAAAACGTGTACCATAATTTCAAGCAATGCTACACGTTCTGATAAAATAAGATGTTTGTATCTGATTTATTTAGACGATATATTTTTGGTAATGTTACAATGATTTCATATATAATCATTTTTGAAGTTTTATTCAAAACGTGTCATGAATATTTTTACTGTATCTAGTGTTACAAGTTGGATTATAGAGAAGTAACCATCTGTATACCACCAGTAGAAAACTAATCATTCAGCAGTTTGTTCTTGTTAATATAATCGATCGTTGCATTACTGTATTTTAGTAAATATGGATTGGTGTTTTTATATTTTGTTTTCAAAATTAATATTATCACTTAGTATATTTTTTTGCCTAAATTCATATTAAATCATATCAAAAGGTGTAATGACTAGATTGCCTAAAGATAATATTTAAATTAGTCGTTTTTTTCCTAATTTGTTCTGAATTTGAAAAGAAATACTGTTGCATTTAAACAGTATACTAGTATTTCCGTGATGAAAAAACCATAGAAAGAAATGCCATTTCTGAAACTAAATTATGTATATCATAATTAAATAATCTTATTAAATGATTATTTTAAATTTTATGAGAGAATAAAACTTTTAGGTTGCTTAGAATTTTATCCTCTACCTGAGTTTTTTCTCAATTTCTTTCACATATTATAATCTATGATATATGTATGTATATTTTGCAATTTATTTAGAACGTAATCAATCTTTAAGTACTTAACTATATCCGATACCACGTAGAGTTTCACTTTCTACAATAATTGTTCCAAAATTATCTATGTTAAGTATGAAAAAAATATCCATAATTATATTCTTAAACCTGCTATGTTAATGAAACATTCCGGTATTGTTACAAAGTAGTGATACGGAATGAAAACTATTATTTATTTAAATATGTTGGTTAGTAACATAGTGAATCAGTTAAAAATTAAATAATTTTTATCTGCTTTTTACATTGAGGCAGATTTATGATTTTATAATTATTCTCATTTTTGTGATTATAGTAACAATATAATAACCAACTTATATTCGGGAACTGATAAGAACAAACTCAAATTTCATCCCTCTAATTTAATATTTTTCTTTTTTCTCTTTCACGCTTCCAAAATATTCTAATGATCATCAAATGATCACTCTAAAAACCATATTCAAGAATAATAATTAATTAGGAATTATAATTAAATGTGAATTAATTGGGAATTATAATTAAATTAAAAATTACAATTTTGTTAGATGTTTTTTACATCGAGTTAAAACTTTGATTTTATAAAATTATTTTCATTTTTATAACTATAGTAACAAGAATTTATCAACTTATATTCGGGAACGAATAAGTACAAACCCAATATTCATCATTCTATTAATGCATTTCACATTTCTCTATCAACCTTAAAAAAATTCTGATGATTTTCAAATTATCACTCTGAAAACCGTACTACAGAATAACTTGATTTAAAACTCAAATTTGGAAGCTATCATTAAACATGCTTATAATTAAATTAAAAACTGCATTATTGTTAGATGATTTTTACACTGAGAAAAAAATTTTATTTTAAAATTATTTTCTTTTTTGGTATCTATAGTAACAAGAATATATCAACTTATATTCGAGATCCAATAAGAACAAACTCTAAAAGGACAAAGTTCATCATTCTATACTAATGTATTTCCCATTCTCTATCAGCATTAACAAAATTCTGATGATTTTCAAATTATCGCTCTGTAAACCATACCCCTGATTAATTTAAAACTCAAATTTAGGAGCTATCATTAAAAATGCTTATAATTAAATTAAAAATTACAATATTGTTAGATGCTACTTACACCAAGTAAATTTTTGATTTGAAAATTATTTTCATTTTTTCAACTGTTTTAACGAGAATATATCAAAATATATTAGGGAACCAATAAGACAAACTCAAAATTCATCATTTTATACTAATGCTTTTCCCATTTCTCTATCAACCATAAAAGAACTTTGATAATATTTAATTTATAACTTTGAAAATCATACTCCAGAATAACTTAATTTAAAAATCAAATTTGGAAGCTATAACTAAAAATGCTTATAATTAAATTAAAAATTAAGATTTTGTTAGTGCCTTTATACAATTACGCTTATATACAGATTTTAAAATTATTCCTATTTTTGTAACTGTAGGAACAAGTATTACATATCCATTTATATTTAGGCACCAATAAGTACAAACTTAAAATTCATCTTTCTATACTAATGCTTTTCGCATTTCTCTATCAACAATAACAAAATTGATGATTTTTAACTTATAACTCTGAAAACCATAATCTAGAATAACTTAATTTAAAAATCAAATTTGGAAGCTCTCCCTAAAAATGCTTATAATTAAATTAAAATTTAAGATATTGTTAGATGATTTATACAATTATGCTAATATACTGATTATAAAATTATTCTTATTTTTGTGACTGTAGTAACAAAAATTATAACATATCAGCCACTCATTTTAAAATTATTCTTATTTTTTTAACTGTAGTAACAAAAATTATAACATATCAGAGACTGAATTTAAAACTATTCTTGTTTTTGTGACTGTAGTAACAAGAGTAACATATCAATTTATATTTAAGCACCAATAAGCACAAACTCAAAATTCATCACTCTATTTTAATGATTTACCTGTTTCTCGCTCAAGCTTCCAAAGTATTCTTATGCTCTTTAAATGATAGCTCTGGAATTCATACTCCAAGATAAGTTAATTTAAACTCAAATTTGGGAGCTATTATTAAGAATACTTATAATGTTACTACACTGTTGGATATAATGTTTCGTTTTGTTTAAACTTACATAAATATGTTCAAAACGGCATTAAAATTTAAACTTAATAACTGGAAATCACGCATTGAAACACAAATCAACATTCTTCTTTTAAATATTTGAAGAGAATTTTGTAAAAGACGCGTTATTATACTAAAATATTTAAATGGCAAATTGAAGCTTTCGCTATACAATGTAACAACTGTTTATAAATTTACATTCAATTACCTTGTCTTTAAAAGATTTTTCAAAATATACAGAAATGTACCACAAATTTTTGTGCACGGGATTAACATATATAGTAAAATTTAAGTTTTTTTTTTCAAAACTATGATTTTTATACACAGAAAATTTAGCAATGTATCATAACTGTTACACGATATTTTCTGGAAATACATGTCTGAGTGTGTATTCCTTTCGTGCTTTTCAAAACTAGAGTCAGAATTAAACACTGATGCATATGTCTAATTGTTCCCTTTAAAAAATCCATATGCCAATTATTTCAGTTAAAGCCATAGAACCTTGCGATCTTTATGCCGTTGTTTGCAATTCTCGAGTCTTTAAGATGTCACTACATAAAATTTGACTGAATTCTCCAATATTATATAATATATATATATATATATATATATATATATATATATATATAATATATATATATATAATATATATATATATATATATATATATATATATATATATATGTATATATATATATGTATATATATATATATATATATGTATATATATATATATATATATGTATATATATATGTATATATATATATATATATATATATATATATATATATATATATATATATATATATATATATATATGCATATATATATATATATATATATATATATATATATATATATATATATACATACATATATATATAAATGTATATATATATATATATATATATATATATATATATATATATGTATATATACATGCATGCATCATATATACATATATATATATACATACACACACACATATATATATATATGTGTGTGTGTGTGTGTGTGTGTGTACATGTCTTAAATTTAAAAGATGTAAATTATCTAATATGCCTATGTTGGACTGTATGTGCTTTTATCTAAAATATCTCGCTTTATCCTAAAAATGATAAGTCTGTTAGTATCCCGCAGATTTATTTAGCTCAGCATTAAGTGATTTATGGAAAGATACTTTCCAACTTTAATCATAAAGAAAACTCGATGAAGTCATCAAATACCGATATATCTTATATCGTCGTAAGAGATCTAAATTGAAGGAAAATGTTAGAACCATTAACGACGTGGTCGATGAAAACGAGCAAATGAAAGCAGAAACTAAAACTTAAACAGGGCTGATAAAATAAGACGTTAGGTTATTAGGTAACGTTCTTTTACGATACTTTCAGACCATGCTTATGGTCATGCAATTAAAGCAATCCGTTTTCTGTTTATACATTTTTTTTTGTAAATACGGGAAAGGATTAAATTAAGAGAGGACTTGCTGGTCTACAACACTCAATATTTTAATTTGCAGAAAATGCTTATTCTAAAAGATGTTACAAATTTAGTGAGCGACAAATTTATGTTATGGGGCATGTTGAATTTGGGGTGTAAGAAACGCCGTTCTGGACATAAATGACCTAAAGCGATATGTTATTAATATCATTGAAGATATAAAAATCTTATGCTGAAAAGACCGAATATACAAATACACACACACACACGACAAATTTTATATATATATATATTATATATATATATATAGTAATATCTGACATTTATATATGACCTAATATATATTTATATATATATATATACATATATATATATATATATATATATACATACACCATATATAACTATATATATATATATATATATATATATATATATATATATATATATATAATATATATATATATATATATATATATATATATACATACACATTATATACATAATATATATTATAAATATTATATATATATATATATAATATATATTATATATATATATATATATATAGTATATATATATATATATTATATATATATATGTATATATATATATATATATATATATATATATATGTATATATATATATATGTATATATTATATATATATATACATTTATATACATATATATATATATATATATATATATATATATTATATATATATATATATATATATATATATATATATAATATATATATATATATATATATATATATATATATATATATATATATATAAAGTGACAAATAATGTTTGTAAAGCTGGTTTCAATTGTTTTACTAATAAAACAATAAGGATCTACACACTTCATTTTGTTATATTTTTAATTCAAGCATCAAATACTTTAAACATGTATCTTCAACCCAGTATAATATAACAATTACTGTTTAAAGCAAAGGGCAAAGGTATATAATTATGATCACAAAATTGAAATATGGTGTAACACGAATTAAATAATATTATGAACACAAAACATTTCTATAAAATTAATCCCCTATATAATAATAGCCTAAGTTATCTGTCCGTTTGTCCTCAAATGTATGTCGCAGTTGGACTTGGAAAGCATTGAGGCATCCATATGAGATTCTTGATGAAATAGTGTTAGCAAATTCAAAGCAAGTCTTTAAAATGTTAGAAATCGACACCTTATCCCTTTTTCAACTCCTCTACTTAGCCCACTCTCCTGTTTCTAATCATGGATCTTGTTGGTGCTTCAACCACATTTGGAGAAATTGGCGTGCTTGCAGCTTGCGTGCGTGGCGTGCTTGCAGCGTGGCGTTTGAAATCTGGCGAGGGGATCGTAACTCAACAAATTGATATATAAACAAAAACAACATTTTGAGGAAAAATTTTACAAAAAATTGAATATTTAAAATCTAATTGAATTAACAAAGAAAACACAAAGGAAACACATAACATTCATAATAGACTGAAACATTCACTTAATCACAAATTAAATAAACTGAGTGTGATTTTCATCACAAATTTGAGATTTAGTGTAAATTGTAAAATTAATTTAAACAAAAAAAAAAGAAAACTGTATTTTGAGTGGAGGTTGAAGAGGAGTTGTAAAATTGAAATTTTTTTTTCAAATCTCTTATTCGAGCATTTAATGCCAATATTTCAAGGCCTATTTTTTTCGGTTAAGAGCAGGCGATTAAATTTATGACATCATAAATTATTATAACTAACATTTTTTAGCATCATGACGTCATTCCTTAAACCCTCTCACTCAATCATTTGTTATTTTAAATTGATTAAATATCGTCGGCACTATTATCATACGTTTTATCACTGAACTTAGATATTACGTAAATAATTTTCTTTTTTATTTGGCATAAATAATAGATAAGCTATATATGTGATAGTTTAAAATTTTTATTATCGATTAATTTTTGTTATCATCGATATTAACAACTTATTTTTGTAAGTGCCTATGTGTCTTTTCACACAATAATAAATATCTAGCGTTTATGTTATATATCTTTGAAAATTAGGAATTTTGCTCATTTGTGTGCTTGTTTTTTATACATAACCACAGTTGACTAATTAAATTCAATTTGATTCTAAACGGCATTCACACTATCGGGAGACTTTAGAAGAGTATGAATATAAATAAATTATTCAGCGTGTACGAGATAGTTCTCCGTTAAAAAAACAAACCATTTTTTTACCTGCCTCATAAGGTACTTTAAAATTCTGGAAAATTAAAAATTTTACTAACTCCGTTATATGGCGTTGTATATGCTAGTATTGTATTATTTAGGTTTGTTTTATATAACTACATGTTCTTAATTTTACCTTTTATGTAATAACTTTCGTTTCTTCTTTTTTACAGATTACTCTTTTCCAAGAGAATGTCACAGTCTAGAAGAAACGAAAGAAATGAAGTAAAAAGTTTCGAACGATAAATGAAGAAAAAGAGAGCATATCAGATATAATGGTTTACATCTTTTGATTTAACTGAAATCTATTTGTCAATGTTATTCTGTATAAAACTACTTAATATAATTTAAAACGTATAATTCCATAACGGATGATGTATTATGATTTATTATAAACAGCAAAGTGGGGTATATACGGGAAATGTTAAATGTGAAGTAAATTAAATATACGATAAATTTTAATCTACGTATCTGCATTCAGTCGAATAATTTGCTCAGTTAGTTAATTGTTAAGAATGATTATTGTGAATCTTTACTTTTTATAATTATTATTTGAAGTAACATTTATGTAATATCTGCATGTTATACACGTTCGAAATATTGTGAATGTGAATGCACTAACTCAGAATATTATGATATGAAAATATGATATGCTAATATACAAATACTGAAAGGATTTCAGAAGTTTTCAGAACTGCACATATTAACTTAAAATTCACAATATTATAGACAAATATTATAGAAGTGAAAGGCTATAATATCACCTATTTATCAACAACACTACCGGAAAACTCACTTCTTTACAGATCAGTAAGAGAGGAAATATTGTGCATTTACCCGGATGTAATTTTTCTTCAATTTGTTTTATTCATTTGGTAAGAGATATATGGGTTTCCGCTTCTAAACAATATTTTCCCGGAAGTATTCAATCAAAACAAATTTACACTTCTATCGTTTCCTATAAGATATGTGGAACCGAAAGAGTTGCAAGTGATGAATGTGTCTGAATATCTAATTACATGTTAATAATAATAACATTGGAGAAGAATTTAAGTAGACATTATTTTCATACGTAATGTTCATTTTGGTGATCTCTTTAGAGACAAATGAAGTAATGGTTACTTGAGATAACATGAAAATGACTTTTGATAAGATTATTGCACTTAAAAGCTCTTTAGTAAATGGTGAAAAACACTTATGAAATGATAGGAATATCAACATTTTTCTTGTAGATGTGGGAAAACTGTTGATTTCTCCAAATTATGGCTTATTCTTCTAAATACTTATTTTGGATAAGGAAGGTGCCAAATATGTTTGTTACCTGTTGGCTAAGTATTATGATACTTAAACTCACTGCGGGTATAGATAATATTCTAGCCTCTAGTACTTCCGTATCAACGACATCAATCTTGTGCCCAAGTTCATGTTACTGTGATGATAATGGCGAGTATGTTAGTTGCGTTGGAGATGGTTTATGGAGATTTCCTATGGAAATCCCAAATACCACGATCAGATTAGAGTTGAGGAACTACCTTGTGAAAGAACTCTCTTCAGAAGATTTTACAGTTCTTACCGAGATTGAAGAGATAAAGCTCCAGCAGTCCAGGATCGAGGATATTGATAACAACACATTCGATTCAAATATGAAACTCGAAAGGCTTGACCTGAGTCAAAATATTTTGACTTCTCTCAGTTCCTCTATTTTCATTAACTTAAAGAACCTTCGTTACCTTGATTTGTCCTCCAATTATCTTGAATTTGTAGAGGAAGCATTTACGGGACTTATTAATTTAGAACAGCTAAATTTGCGTGATAATAAACTACAACAGCTAACAACGCTAACTTTTGCTGGATTGCACAAGGTGCAGTATCTAAACCTTGATGCAAACAATATTTCTACAATCGAAGTTGGTACGTTTCAGTACCTTACAAATTTAGCTCATCTCATTATCAGCAACAATCCATTAACAACATTATCTAGATTGGACTTTTTTGGGTCCCGACTACAATATATTGACATTTCCCACGTAGGGCTAGACAGAATCCCTCAGAGCTTAACAAAATTTGTGCGAGATTTAAGGCTCGCTAAAAATAACTTAACCCACATTAGTGCTGGTGACTTTGATAGCTACCCTTATTTAGGGTTGTTAGTTCTTGATGACAACTGTGTTAGTGAAATAGAAAATGATGCTCTTGGAAGACAAGAATACTTAATGAGACTTTGGTTAAATGGAAACTGTCTAACAAAAGTTCCACCAAATTTACCCCCAAGTCTGTTAGCATTATATATGGAAGAAAATAAGCTAAGTGAGCTGTCAAGTTACAGTTTCAAAGGCTTGATACATCTCGAGCAATTATTTCTACAGAGGAATGAAATAAAATACATGACTCCATGTGTTTTTTGTGATTTAATAAGCCTCAAAAGCCTTGATTTACAAGCAAATCAAATCGAGAACCTTACTGCCGGGGTCTTTAGCAATCTAACTCAACTTCAAACTTTAGATCTTTCTCAAAACAACTTAAAATATATGGACGCTCGCTGCTTTGACAGCCTACCTCACTTGACTACTTTACAAATGTCTCGAGTACATTCTGAAGTTAAACTTGATGACGCCATCTTTGATCCTTTGCACATTTTACATACTCTTGAAGTATACGATAGCTCAATTTTAGTTCACACAATTATTAATTCCACTCGAATGCTTCATGGTCTCCGGAATCTTCAGGAACTAAATATAATGCATAACCGGATTATAAAATTGCGATCTGATTTCCCATCATTCTTTCCGTTGTTAAAAATCATTAAACTGAGTGGAAACTTATGGCACTGTGATGAAAATATAAAATGGTTAGCTAACTGGATAAAGCAGTCAAATGTTCAATTTTATAGCAGTTATAATATCAGATGTGCCAGTCCAGAAAGTATACTTTTTAAACCTTTAATGATGCTTACCGATAGCGATTTCACAACAACGACTACTGAAGTCATAACATCGTCTATATCACACACAACTAAAATTCTTGCTTTGATTAGCACCTCATCAGAAAGTCCGATATCTGAACATTCTGTAGAACTTGGAAATAGTTCTACAGAATCTACTTACTCCATAATTACGACAGAAATAAATCACGGACACACTGGTGAAAGTTCTTCAAAAGTTAATACTGTTCTCTCACATAATGTCCATAACAAAAGTACAGAAAATGAAGAAAAGAGTATGGAGAAAACCGTATCTTCAACTGCCATCACTAGTTTCACTGAACTAACAACTGTTGAATACACTTCTAAAACACCTGCAAAATCCTGGACTACTCCTTATTCGAATATTCAGCACTTGACACCAGAAGATACTCATACAACTGAGGTTGGTGAATTTCAGACAGATAAAGATATACTTTCTAAACAATTAAATGGATCTGCTGATGATGCTTCTCTAAACGTATCCAATATCCAGACAGTGTCCCCGCAGAGACGTGTCTTGTCTTCCAGATTGCGAGTAGCCCCTCAAACTAATGACTCAGGCGGATGGGATCAAACGACTATGATTGTTCTTTCCGCTACACTTTCAGGAGGGTGTGTTTTGTTCGTAATAATTGCTCTAACAGCCTTCACGTGTTTTCGTCTTCGACATCGTTACCAGCCCGTGAAGCACAGAAACATGAGACGAAGCAGCAGCATTTCCTACTATCCCCAAAAAGACGAGGTGTCCATCGTCACATTAACAGAGGGGACAGTAGGCCTTAGAACAACATCACACCACGGATTAGGCAACAAGCTGTATTACATAATGGAAAATGGGGGAAGCACGCCAGAAACTAACGCAGATTCCCTGCCAGACTCTCAACTCCAAGAACTTTTGCCACAGTCTTCAAATGACAGTACACATGTGTACTGATAACTTATAAAACAAACGGATTCTGCAGAGCTTCTATGTATCAAATTCATAGTTTGCACATTCAGGACATTTTTCTTCATACAAGACATCACGAGATGGACACCTGAATACTGGTGCTATCTAAAGTTTTTCCACACTTTCATCATATTACCACACTAACCAGTATTAAGTAATTTGATTCAGAATTTTTCCAGTATTTTTTCTACGAACACAAATCGAACAAAGATTTTCATACTATTGCCCATGTGTTTCGAACTTTCTATAAACACATACAAAAAATATATATATACAAACGTAATGAACCACTAAGCATCTTGATAGCAAGATTTTTAAAAACTGTCAGTATGAAGACAGTGATTTTATTCCATTTTTGTGAGCTTTGTGTAAGTAAACATAAATAAATATATATATTACTTATGAAAAATTGTCACAAGTATACTTCATTCGAATATGTCTTTACAATTGTTTTAAAAAAATTTCATCAATTGTGTAAAATTTATTTTGAAATGTTCATCTGGAAATAATTTTAATGTATAAATTTCAATCTATTTTATTCATGTCATTTTTTAATTTTAATGTTTCCTCATAATTTTCGTTAACAAAGTTTAGTTTATTGTTTTCTATTTGGTTCTATTGTCATGCTAAAGCTATGTAAATTTAAATTTGATTTCCTTCTTTAATGACAAAAGAGTAAATAACATATATTTTTCACATAAGTTTTGAAAACTTTTGTTTGTGTAAGTATCTCAAATATGTAAATTTGAAAATAAACCATTTTATATTAAGTATTACTTTCTTTTTATGACTGATTCTTATTTCAATTCAAATTAAACTTACACACATAATTTCTAAAATCCTTTGGGTGCCTTCTAAGTAAGATTTTTATGAAGAAGTAAAAATACATAATTCAGTGTAACTATGTAGTAATAATCACATGGTTGAATGGAAAATGAAATAAACATAAAATAATTATATTTAAATGTAATCGACAATTTTCGTTTAATTTAAATGTACTGTTATCTGTTATTATTTTTTAATTTCAAAGTTGTTTAAATTAAAAGATAGATGTCATTGGATACTCGTATAACTATCCTAAAGTGTATAATTGTGAAACATAAATCAATGAAAAGATTATAATCAATGAACAAAAAAATAAATAGAAATAAAGATCTTACGTAGCCTATCATTTCTTTTTAATGTCAATTGTATATACAGATTATAAACGGAAAATTGAACTAAAAGGTAATCATATATATTTGCAACAAAACTACCATATACTACATAAATGAACATATACATAATGATGAAATATAAATCAATGAAAAGATCATGAAACAAAATAATTAATAGAAATAGAGATCTTAGGTCGCTTATCATTTCTTTTTAATGTCAATTGTATATACAGATTATAAACGGAAAATTGAACTAAAAGGTAATCATATATATTTGCAACAAAACTACCATATACTACATAACTGAAAATTGAAACAATATATATATATATATATATATATATATATATATATATATATATATATATATATATATATATATATATATATATATATAAAGGTTTCAAACAAGTGAAATTCTTAAAGGGTCTTTGTGTAATTCAAAAACAACACTTATATGTATTTTAGAGAATTAAACAAAATAATTAATAGAAATAAAAATCTTACGTCGTCTATCATTTATTTTTTTATGTCAATTCTATATACTACTTTCAGATTTAAAACGGCAAATTGAACTATAACGTAATCATATATATTTGCAACAAAACTACTATATACTGCTTAACTGAACAGTGAAACAATAAACATATATATAAAAAAAATTCAACAAGTGAAATTTTTAAAGGGTATTTCTTCAATTCAAAAGCAAGACTTGCATGTATTTTACAGAATTAATCAAAATAGTTAATAGAAATAAAGACCTTAAGTCGTCTATCATTTCTTTTTAATGTCAATTGTATATACTACTTTCAGATTAAAAATGGCAAATTGAACTATAAGGTGATCATATTTGCAAAAAACTACCATATACTGCATAATTAAACAATGAAACAATGAAGAGTTATTAAAAAAAAGCTTTCAAACAACAAGGAAAGTTTTAAATTGTCTTTGTTTTATTCAAAAGCAAGGCTTATATGTATTTTAGAGATTACTAACAAATATTGAAAATAAAATCAACTTATATACATTGGTAACTCACAAAACTATCAAAAACAGCATACAATATGAAAGAATGAAACAGTTAAAAAAGAGATTATAAAACCAGAACTGAAATTATTGAATAGTTTACGTTGAATCAAAAAGCAGATCATTTGTATAAGTATAATTGGGTGTAAGTAAAATTAATCACAGTAATTAAACGTAAAATTATAGACTCATTATATTGTATCATAGGCTTCTATCAGCAATTAAATATTTTAAACTAATTAAAAGACCACGAGTGTAGTAGCGAAGACCGGAATGTAAGTGTTGTAACCCTCTCTGCATAATTAATGTTGTATACACGTAATGTATATATAAGGATTGCTCTATTTTGGGGTATGAGTTGCAGTTTTGAGAAACGTTTTCTTCAGGGAAAATATCTTACTTCGACACGTGTGGTAACTATTCGTTTCTTCGTTTAATCTAAAAGCAACACTTATCTGTTAATTGTTTTTATTCACAATGCAAAAACAAAACAAATTACACATTTTCAACTCATATTATTATAGATTGAATAACATGGAAGTATATAAGCAGTGAAATACTCAGAAAATTTAAAATCTAAAAGTAAGTGACAATCATTCGTATTAATCTAAAAGTAATGCTTATCTATTACTTTCCTTATTTATCTATAACTTAAATGAAAAAGTTATGCACATTAGAACTCTCATGAACTGTATATAATAAATACATATCATTTTTTTATTTTTCTATTACTGTACAGATGTCTCTGGCCAAAACATGTTTTTGTGCTTTCTACTCTTTATTTATTGTGTATTGGACACACGAATCCACCATTCTAACCCCTCTTTTATCTTTTAGTTGCTTTTATGCTCTGCTAGTTGTATTACTTTGATTAAGGTAAGAAATATCTGGATTAGAGAACTCGTCCCCGACAATCCATCTGCACCATTGCCTTGTATGCCTTGTGTATAGTAAATTTAATTCTTAGAGAAGTTATT
>CM063508.1:87607867-87620367 GCA_032207245.1 Pardosa pseudoannulata
TGCCGATAGTGTATTTTTTAGACAAATCTGGCAACTTTAAAGCCTTATAACTCCCAAACCAATTATTATTTGAACATAAGATTTGGGGATTTTCTTTATTACCATGAAGTCACTTACTATACCAAATTTAATCAAAATTGGAGGGGGTCAGGTAGAATTTGTTCTAAAATTGTGTTGATTTCACATGGAATAACCCGTTGTATAAATTAGGATACAAAATTATACTTTAAATTTTTATATTTATCTTACACTGAGAAGATTAAAATATATTGAATATTTTCTGCTATGTGCTTATACACATTCATGTATGCACATTTTTCTATTAGTGTAACTTTATTGATTTACATAGCATTCATCAATTATCCGATTTATGTTATAAGATTTTGAAGCTCTAAATTATCGTTTTTATCTGAATAATTTTTAAATAGAATAACCCAATAGAGACCGCCTTCTATGGCTCGACCATTCTTAAAGAAGTATCCACATTGATCACATCATATATAAAGTATGATCTGAATTGATTCACACAGTGCAGTTAAATAAAACAACTAGATCTAGACACAGGCATTTATTTAAGATAGTATAATGAATGACGTAGAGCTATGGATATCAAACTGAAGAAACGTTACAGAAGTTTAAACTATTGAAAGTACATACAAGTTACATAAACAAACATCAGTACCTTCGATGCAACTATCGAACTGCGACTATCACACTGACTCTTATATAGGCAGACAACATATACATACATTACAGATATTTGCACATTTAAAAAGATGCTGTGTTGCCACAAATAAAAATAAGATAATTATAAAACTTTACTCATGACAAATATCAATGCAGATCAATGCATTCAAGTTACAATAATATGCGGAAACACATCACAATATTTATAATCTATACAAGACACTATATACAAAGATTGAACATTACGTCAACGGCCATAATCAGAAATGATTCGTATGACTTAAATCTTCAGCAAATCAAAACGAGGCAACAACTTTAGTTGTTATTGCGTAATCACCACAACCCTTTAACTATATTTATTAATTAATTTACTCGTACATATTATGCTTACTATCATATTAAAACATATACAAGTGTATGATCAGGTGAGTACAGTTCGTTATGGATAAAATTAGAGAATTAAAACACTGATAAAAATATATGTATTCTGTAAAAACTAATGAAAGAACATGGAAAATAATTTAGAACATTTATTTGAAAAAGTAGAAGAACGTTTACATGATTCAGCAATCACACATGTATAAGGAAAAAACAAATATATCACATAAGTATAACAACAAACCTTTGAAATAATGATTTTACTTCACATATAATAGAAACATTGGAAAAGCGGTAATTTCTATTTCATAGTTATTGGAAAAGCCAGAGGAAACTCTGATCCTTTAAACTCGCCGGAAACAATAAATAGCTTTGTTTTAGATAAATCATTAATTAATAAAAAATATAATAAAACATGTTATTAATGACTTCTTTAAATTAGTAATACTTTTATACACTGTCTACCAATAAATATTTGGACACCCGAGATAGAAAAGGAAAACTAATTTTATTCAAAATCAATAGTTGGTAGAACAACCACGAGAGACAATTACAGCCTGAACCCACCAGGGCATACTTTCCACAAGTCTTTGTTTTACAGCTAATGGTATTGTCTTTCACTCGGCTTTGAGTATACATGTAAGTTCCTTCACGGTATTTGGACGGAGAGTTCACCCCTTAATTCGGAGATCCCAGAGGTTCTCCATCGGGTTCAGGACTAGGCTCTGGGCAGGTCAGTCTACTTGATGAACTCCATTTGTCACCATACCACGCCTTGTTAAACCTCGAAATATGACAATTGGCATTGTCATCCTCAAAGTAACAAGGGTCCAACTGCCACAACGTAGGAAGCACATGGTCATCAAAAATAGTGCAGTAGTCATCGGCATTGAGCTTACCATGAATGGGGACCAAGGATCCCAGTCCATACCAGAATAATTACCCCCAGACCATAATTCCACCTGCGCCGAACTTCACTATTGGCACAATGCATTCTATCAGGAGACGTTCTCTAAGCAGATGCCAGACCCTGACCCTGCCATCCGAGCGGTAAAGGATGAACCTTGATTCGTCGTTCCAAAGAACCCGTTTCCACTGATTTACGGTAGAATTGTACCACATTATCCGAGCACCACGGTTGGACTTTGTGATCAAAGCCTTGTGGGCAGCAGCACGACCATGAAAACCAAGTAGATGTGCTTCCTTACTAATGATATTCTTTGAAACAATACTCCCGGATGCCTGCTGAAACTCGTCGCGAATGAAAGCCATCGGTTGTGTTCAGTTCTTCTGAATTTCTCTGGACAGCACTCGTTGGATTCTATCTCCCAGTTTCGCTGGTCTGACGGCTCGTGGCACATTCCGACAATCACCGCTCACTTTCCACTTCTTAATCACATAGGCCACTGTCGATTTTGGGTACTTCAGATAGCTAGATATATTCCTTAAGAATCGGCCACATTTGTGATACCTGGTAATTATAACTTTTTGAAATCAGGTTGCTCCGAACTGCTCGGCATCTTGTATGCAACTAATGCCAATGCTGTTTCCTACACGATGTATATCGGAGGATGCCGTGACGTACCTCAGGACCTCATATATCGTCATTTGCATAAGTGTCCGAATACTTATTGTTAGACAGTTTATAACTCTTTGGTTTACACACATTTGATTAGTTTGGTTTGTAGTGCTACGGTCTACTATTTTGCAACACGAGGGCTAATGTGATTGGGACCTACAGCTTAAAGCCGATTCCGGAAGGCTACAAACATCCATGCCATTGTGGGATTCGAACCCACGAACTCCAATTCCGAAGGCAAGCACTCTAACCAATCGGCCATCATTCGGCCACATTTGATTACATAATTGCATAGACAAATATATTTTTGTAATTTTTAAAGAATATATTGTTCGCTAGAAAACACTGCATCAGAAACACTTAAATGTATTTCACCTTTTACTGTGAGAAATAGTGAAACTTAAATCAGAAGGTTAATCCTTTAAAAATAATGCAGTGCCTTGGATCAAATTGAAGCTAAAATTAGCAAACACCTCTAAAAGTTCGTAAAATTTTAATTATAGATTTTTCTGATTGATTATAGAATTAGGTTCCATAGTTAATATCGGCATTTTTTTCCTTTCCGGCAGACATTAAATGCCTTATTGCTGATAACTAGGTGCTTTGCTTTAATGCTTTTTTTTCTTTAATATATCCAAAAACATTATAAATCTCATTATTTAATCAGTTATCACCTATAGTTAAAAATGGACTAACTTTAATTTAAAAGTATTTATTAACAAAAATCTCATTAAAATGTTTAACATATAAAAGGATTCCCAAAAAACTATCTAATAGTTTGAGTTGCTTCCCCCCCTTTTCCACATCTTAATTGAGAATATTATCAAAGATTTCCGTTGTAAAGTTTCTACAGTACATGCTTAGACACAAGTAATTACTATAAATCTTTTAAATAAGTTTTGTTACTGTAATCAATGCAAAAATTTAGCTTTCGTACCGGTAAATATAGTTTTCTGAAAATTTTTCATGTGAAAACATAAAAAAAACAATATTTTCAAAATGAAATAAATGTGGCACTAAAGGAAAAATTAATCGTCTTTATTTATTGCAACTTATATCTGTTACAGTTTATTCTTGAATCATTATGTATGTTTTATAAACATACATATATGTGTTAAAAATTTATGTCTGCATCTTTGCTTTATGCATGCAATATGTCCTAGAATTCACACATACGACTTCACACTATAAATAACTCTTGATTGTTTATCTGCATTACATAATGAAACACCAAATTTGAAACCATATCTCTCATAATCATCTCCAAAATTTTATCTACTTAATACTACATTTTCATGGAATATTTTTTTTATTTTGAAGAGTTTTGAAGAATTCTCAAGGGGAACAGCTATAATTAGAAAGAGAGTTTAAAAAAAATGCATATTATACTTCTATTTAATATCATAATCCTTTAACTTGGTTCTTTCTTAAATTTACCGAAAATTTTCGTTATAATTAAATATTAATATATAACTATTTTCTTCGCTTTGACAACGGCAAAATTTTTTTATTAAATCTTTTACTCCTAAAATATATTTCTATTGATATCAATGATAAATTAGAAATCCGTTCTTGAGACAATGTAGAAAGCAAATAATTTTTTATCAGTTTTAATTTTAAAAAGATTTTTTCACCGGTAGCTACTAATATAGGAATTGTTAAGTGTATTCTCAGTAATATATCCGTGTTTAGAAAGATTGCAGTCAAACTGTTTTCATTCATATAATTTAAGATTTCGCGAGGAGACATTCCATTTTTTATAAAATAACGCAAAGTGTTTTATTCCTCAAACATACCATCAATGTCTCTATCTTTTGAATTCAATTTTATAGTAAGTTTTGTGTCAATTTTTCTGGTAGTGGTTAAACAAATTTTTATCATTCCTTTCGTTCGCTTTATTTAATTCCCTAATGAACTTAAAATCGACATTATGATTTTTTAACAATTAAAATCTTTCCGTAATAGATTTTATAGCGGTGTCTAAACCTGCAAAGAAAAACTGCGTTTTAAAATAAATTTTTGAATCGCTTATAACTTCATCCAGTGTTTCATATTCGAAAAGCCTTTTTTTAAATTGTTTTACGAGGTTCTGGAAAAATTTGTTCTATTTCAAGTTCGCTTGTTATTTGTTTTGAAGCTTCTATTATATTTTCAAAGCTTCCATCTGCCCTAAGTTTTTTTTTTTAATTATAAACTTTCTAGGTTTTCTGAAATTTTGTTGAAATTCAATTCCGGATCTTGTATCATTTTACTTGCAACACTGACAAGACTTAAAATATCCTGCGAAATGATGATAAAACATATAAATTTATAACAGAATATTTTTCAGATTAAATTATCAGCCCTAACTCGTGAATCAGCTTCTTTAGTATCATCGCCTGCTATGTCTAAAAGAACCCTCTTAGGAAATATGAATCTTTTAATATCGTTTGATTATGTTTTGACTCATATAGGAATAACTTCCATTTGCAATGATCACTCATTCCACTATCTAGTCTTTTGAAATACATCTTCGTCATTTCACCTTGTTATGAAATATACTTTATCACAGAAATCCATTATTTCCCTGGCTATTGTTCACAAAATTCTCCGTACCGCCTAAGCAACCAAGAATTTACAGAATAGACACCTTTTGTCCCAGGATTAAGGACGAGGAGGGGGAGGGGACTCTGACCACAAGATGCATTGTATGGGATTATGAAAATTTGCTATGTCAGCCCAGATAAAGTAAAAAATACTAAAAGGAAAATATATCTTGTGTTAACAACTTAAAACTGAAAATAAAATATGATTTCCAAAAAATATTTTATTGGTAAAAATTTTCTGTTTACCACCTAAGTAACCAAGATTTTACTGAAGAGACACTCTTTGTTCCAAGATTGAGGACGAGGGGAGGGGCTCTGACCACAAGATGCATTGTATGGGATTATGAAAATTTGCTATGTCAGCCCAGATAAAGTAAAAAATACTAAAAGGAAAATATATCTTGTGTTAACAACTTAAAACTGAAAATAAAATATGATTTCCAAAAAATATTTTATTGGTAAAAATTTTCTGTTTACCACCTAAGTAACCAAGATTTTACTGAAGAGACACTCTTTGTTCCAAGATTGAGGACGAGGGGAGGGGCTCTGACCACTAAATGCATTGTATGGGATTATGAAAATTTACTATGTCAGCCATGATAAAGTAAAAAAATACTAAGAGGAAAATATATCTTGTGTTTACAACTTGAAACTAAAAACAAAATACGATTTTCAATACATATTTTATTTTTAAAAAAATTCTCGGTACCACCTAAGTAACCAAGATTTTATTGAAGAGACACTCTTTGTTCCATGATTGAGGACGAGGGGCGGGGCTCTGACCACAAAATGCATTGTATGGGATTATGAAAATTTGTTATGTCAGCCATGATAAAGTAAAAAAATACTAAGAGGAAAATATATCTTGTGTTTACAACTTGAAAGTGAAAATAAAATACGATTTTCGATACATATTTTATTGGTTAAAAAATTCTCGGTACCACCTAAGTAACCAAGATTTTACGGAAGAGACACACTTTGTTCCGGGATTGAGGACGGGGGAAGGGTTCTGACCACAAAATACATTGCAAGGATTATGTAAATTTATGTCATCCATGCTAAAGTAAAAGATACTAAAAGGAAAATATATCCTGTGTTCATAAGTTAAAACTGAAAATAAAATAGGATATTCAACAGTTATTTTCATGGTTTAAAAAAGTTTTAAGAGATGACTTTAGCTTTTAAGTAGCTTCCCCAGTTTCCAAAATATGGTTACTAAACACGTGGCCGATAAAAAGGCTCCCTTGTGCATCGCACATCTTGTACAACCACATAGAGTGGCCCTGTAAAGAGCTAATTACATAACAGGCATGAAAATAATTATTTTCTTGCCGCACTGAGTTTTAATTTTGGGATCATTTTGTTTGAGTGGTTTTAAGTATAGGGAATGTTTTAGCCTTCTTGTATAAATATGGAAAAAATTTTCTAGACAATTTAACTTCAAGAACCCATTTTATTTAATAATGTGAATATATATAATATGATACGGAATAATGGGAAATTGATAAAATATGAAAAAGGATAACACGGATTGGAACTATATTTGGCATTTGTGATTTCCTTTCACTTTCAATCGAACATAGTAAGTATCACTTTGTAATTTGAGGAGAATCCCCTATATAATAATAGCCTAAGGTCTCTGTCCTCGAATTTATGAAGCGCCTGGACTTGGAATGGATATAGCCATCCATATTGGATTTTTGATTAGTTAGGGTTAGCAAAATTCAAAGCGAGTTCGAAATCCACCCCTTCCCCCCTTTTCTAGAGTTTAAAGTCCATTATTTCAAGCTCTATTTTCCCCGGTTAAGACCAAGCGATTAAATTTATCAATTTATCACATAATAAATAGGTAAAAATAACATTTTTTTCTAGCATTTTGACGTCATCTCTTTAACCATCTCATTTAATCATTTCTTATTTTCAATTATTTAAATATAGTCTGCATTATTTTATCACTGAACTTAGATATTACTAATATGATTTTCTTTTATAATCGTCTTAAATAACAGATTAGGTAGATATGGGAGAATTTTAATTTTAATCATAGATTATTTTATGCTGCAATGAAAATTTTGTCACCGGGATTGACAACAAAGTCTATTTCACGGACTAATACATATCTAGCGTTAAAGTTATATATCTTTAAAATTTAAGAAGTTTGTTCGTTTGTGTGTTTTTCTTTACATAACCACACGGTTTGCAATCTAAATTTTGGACACCATTCATATATACCACCAAATAATTACTGTCGATATTAAAACCTCTGCTGTCCATTGTATCATGTTATATTACAATATAAATTAAAGTTGGCAACTAACATGGGGTCAATAAAAATACCAATTTATTGAGAGTGTACCAGATAGTTTTCTGCCAAAAATCAAACCATTTTTTGACGTGCCTTATAGGGCACTTTAAAATTCTAGAAAATTAAAAATTTTACGGATCCCTTCATATGATGGGTTATATGCTAGTTATATATAATACGTAACTGACATCAATAGAAAGTTATGATAGGTGGTATGTTAGAGATTTTTTATATCGACTGAGAAGTGTAAGAACTATGCAGATTTTGGTAAAATTTTGAATTAATGTTATTTGAATTTTAAATATAGATCTTACGTGTATTTAAAAAAATATATTCTTTACAATAAATGACTGAAAACAAGGGAATTTTACTTAAATATTACTTTAATTTTCTAAGTTATATATTCCTATTAAAAACAGCAATGAAATATTCAGCTATACTTGAAAAGCACATAATTATTTTTCCTGTGTGAGTTTTATGTCTTTCATTAGTACCATTAGTACATGCGAAAATCAATAACAAAATCAATAAATTCAAATTAATTTTGAATCATTTTGATTTGAATGTTAAACTTTTGATTAGATTACATTCTACAAGATTATTCAATTTTCATACTTCGTGACTGCTAACAAGTAAGCCTAAATTAATTTCGATTTATTTGATTTGAATATTAAAACATTTGAACAGAATACATTTTTCAATTTATCCACAGAATTCCAATATATATTAACTGGAAACAGAGAAATTTCGAATGTACTTTCAGTTTTTGTGATTTGAATATTAAACTTTTGATCAAATTACATTTTCCAAAATATTCGAACATGGATTTTTACTTAATAACAGAACAAATAAATGTAAATTAGTTTTGAATTATTGTGATCTGAATATTAATCTTTGATCAGATTATATTTTTGAGAGAAAAAATTAAACACAACTTTTATTCCCTGACTTAAAAGAAACAAAATTAAAATAATTATTACTTTGGTATTTTAAATAATGCTTACGACATATTAAAATTATCCCCTGAATTATTATTCTCTACTTAAGAAGGATGCAATCGTGCTTCACTTTTAAATTTTACGTCAATCATTACAGCACCTCGTATATACTAAAATCAATACCCGAGTAGCGCATACCGGATGGAAATAATGATTAGGACTTTCACCTCATAGTCACGTTTTAGAGGTCATTAATTGTATCGAAGGGACTCTCAGTCGATGACTAAGGAAAAGTCTTTGTGCAGTCTTTAGAGGATTTATTATTGACACAGTACATTGAAATATTTTTTGAGATTTTTTAAACCTAGTTACTAATTATTAAATTTTGTTACGAAGTCTGGTAATATTTAACAGATGCTAAAGAATATAAAATCAGCCTTATACTTAATATTTTAAAATAATAAAAAAGTATGAAGGAAATAAATATTTACTGTTGCTATTCTATATTTTAATCATGCCCTCAATATTTCTCAAAATTGAAAAGAAAATTTTTGAAACATGAAAATTTAGAGGTCATTATTTGTATCGAAGGGACTCTCAGTCGATGAATAAGGAAAAGTCTTTGTGCAGTCTTTAGAGGATTTATTATTGACTCAGTACATTGAAATCATTTCGAGATTTTTTAAACCTAATTACTAATTATTAAATTTTGTTACGAAGTCTGGTAATATTTAACAGATGCTAAAAACACTAAAATCAGCCTTATACTTAATATTTTAAAATAAAAAAGTACGAAGAAAATAAATATTTACTGTTGCTATTCTATATTTTAATCATGCCCTCAATATTTCTCAAAATTGAAAAGAAAATTTTTGAAACATGAAAATTTAGAGGTCATTAATGGTATCGAAGGGACTCTCAGTCGATGACTAAGGAAAAGTCTTTGTGCAGTCTTTAGAGGATTTATTATTGACACAGTACATTGAAATATTTTTTGAGATTTTTTAAACATAGTTACTAATTATTAAATTTTGTTACGAAGTCTGGTAATATTTAACAGATGCTAAAGAATATAAAATCAGCCTTATACTTAATATTTTAAAATAAAAAAGTACGAAGAAAATAAATATTTACTGTTGCTATTCTATATTTTAATCATGCCCTCAACATTTTTCAAAATTGAAAAGAAAATTTTTGAAGCATGAAAATTTAAACGAGTTATTTTTTAACGTACTGCCTGAAAGCGTGTAGCAATGTACATATATTCTTAAGGCTTTATAATTTTTAGTTTGAACAAAATTTATTTAAAATCTCCTTGAAATGAAGAAACATCTCTATTGAATATTAAGCAAATGAATATAGACCAGTGGCAAACGAGCCGAATATTGAATTAATTAAGGAAACGTTATAAGCAGTTGTCGAGTGTGTTAAGATTTATAGTATAAAAAGAGACTTTTAGCAAAAATAAGAGTGTCTTTAGATAACTAGTGCTTTCAAAAAATGTCAGTTAAAAAGCTGTAGTATTTATGATTACAATATGTACTCACACTTAAGGTCACACTTCTATTAGGTCAGTGGGTCAAGGAGAGGGTAAAACAAAGCTAACAAGCCTAATAAGAAATTATTAAAACATAATGCAAAATTTTGCCTCTAAATTATAAATGCACATTTATTTCTGAATCCCATTTTTAGAATATCAATGCAACTTGAAAAAATATTGATTCTGAAATTCTGATATATTTAAAAAATAGATAATATTTGCTACAACATAAAAAACTATATGCGTTCTATAAAAATAGTGTGGGTTACTTTTTAACACAAGGAGTAGCCATAACAAGAATGTATACAAGATATGCACAATATAAGCAAAACCGAAAATGAAAAAACACCCAAAGTAACGGAGGATTTTAATGAAACATATAGAATTAAAAAAAAAACGGAATTCATCTGAATACAAATAAATCCAATATTCAACTTCAGTTTTTAAGATTAAATGTATATTTGCTTGTTCTATAGACACTATCATGGTGACCGATAACTTAAGAAATGACATGGAATGACTTTGAAGACCCTATTCGAAAGAAACTGCCTATTGTTTGGAAAATGCTGTTGAACACTTGTACTCCGCTCCCTGAAAAAGAGGGTTAGTTTTTGTACAGGGGGAGGGGGGATGTGCCTGTCACTGGTTTTGCAACAGCTGTTTCAACTGGAAAATGGGGTAGGGTAGTCTAAGGAACTGACTCACTACAGTAAAAATGGGCAAGATTAATTTAATTCCACGTGGTCCGAAAGCCATACGAACATACAAGAATTTCTAGATTCAAATTGGATATCTCACAAAAAGGAGTTCAGTTGTGTAGTTTTGAAATAAGGCATTCCATTGTTTCTTCAGCTTATGGAATCCTGTACACTAATGCATTTACATTAGATACATGGAAATTCTGTTTAGAAATCAGTTAAAAAGTCCAATTTATGGAAATTTTTTTAATTTCTTTAAAAGTTTCTTGCAAATTGGATTTAAATAGATTCTTATATTTTTATTAAACAAGTCTGAATATAAATTAAAACAAAATCCGTGTATTCAATTTAAGTTTAGATTTCATTTAGAATATTAAAAAGCATTTTAAATATATAGATTTACAATCAATTTTGAGAAAACGTAGCGGACAGACACAAAGTATATTTCCTGCAAAGCAACTAATCAACCAATCTTCAAATATTAAATGCTTAAATATATTCAAAAAAGCTTTTAATCTCTATAATGTAGAGTATCTGTGATTTTGTGTATCGCGCCACTTTCTTTAAAATTTTGTTCCAATTTCAAGGAAATTTTGCAGACTGTACCATCTTGAGAAGTTGAAAGTAACTGGCTAATTTATATTTTCGTGTCTATAATTATTTTTAGACTTCATTTATAATATTAAAAAAGCATTTTAAATTTAGAAAGTCGACATGGTTTAAATAATGGTATCAAACGGATACACACTATTTCTGGCAACCAACATTTCAATTGACAAAAGAAAACATTGAAATATATTCAGAAATATTTTTCTATAAAGAGAAGTACCTGTAGGTTTTTATATCCTGCAAATTTTTTTACACTCTTTTTCAATCTCTATGAAATATTGCACACTAGATATTCCCGACAAGACGAATGTCAATTTTAAGTTTTCATAAGACTTTAACAGATATATTAGCGGAAATTTTCAGATTGTTATTTTTAAAAATATAAATATACTTCCCACTGGATCGCAGAAAAACGGTACTTGTTGTTTTGTTTGCCAAGGGGATGAGGCATTTTAAAATATATATATATGTTCAAATTAGATATATATTATAAACTATAAAAAAAAAGTGTATTATATATATATATATATATATATTTTTATATATATATATATATATATATATATATATATATATATATATATATATATATATATATATATATATATATATATATATATATATATATATATATATTTAAACAGATTTTTTATTCTTTATAATATTTTTTGAAAGATAATTACTGAAATAGTTTTAAGAAGGGCATTTTAAAATTGATATGTACATTATCGTAATTCATCTATTTAGTACGTTCTTGTGTTGTTGAAAATTTCAGAATTTTCTCTACTGAACTATGTAGTTGCTACCATTTTATTTACTTCATTTTATAGGAATTTTTAAAAATGACGCAAAATTCACATAAAACATTAAAAACTTCTTCAATTTTCAACCGAGAGAGACATATTTCTTCAACAGTGCTTGCAATAAGCAGGGTTACGCAAAGTTTGAAAAGTTAAAAATTTTACAAATTTATATCTGTTTTTCGGTTATACGTTCAATCTCTCCAAAAATTCTCTAATGGTTATATCATAATTTATTGGATAAAATATGTACTGGCACCACTTTCAGAAAGTAAAGCTTCTTTTCTTACGGAAAAGAAGGGAAATTTAACGTTGTTTCAGTTTTGACTTTGAAAGTATATAATTGCTCTAATATATATATATATATATATATATATATAT
>CM063508.1:87625367-87670367 GCA_032207245.1 Pardosa pseudoannulata
TATACATATATATATATATATATATATATATATATATATATATAGATATGTATATATATATATATATATATATATATGTATATATATATATATATATATATAATATATATATATATATATATATATATATATATATATATATATGTGTGTGTGTGTGTGTGTGTGTGTGTGTGTCAGGTTAAATAATGGGGGTTAAGAATTAAGCAAGTTATAATTAAGAATAGTTAGAACTCATTAACTATAACGTAATAAGGGAAAGGCACACCTTCCAGCGGAACTATGCAGAGTAAAAAAGCTGAAGGGAAAGTAGACATGGGTATTTGCTTAGGTATCAAAGCCAAAAGAGACAGTTCTGAGCGGAAATTCGGGCTGATAATATCCTCCACGCTTATAGTGGACGACTGTCTACTATCTGGCTTATTAAATATTAATAAGATTAATAAAAATAACACATGTTTTGATTCAATTTTTTAAAATTAATTTTTATCTCAAAGAACATTAATTAAAAAACCAAAAAGTGGGTCACACAACCATTTCTTAATAGTTTTTATATGTGCATAAGCATCTGGTACATAGAGATAATATATTATGTATCTATAAATATTCCTTTAAAATATTTTTAGTATTTTTCTTCATAAACTATATTTGATGTTATTACATCCATTATTTTTGAAATGGAAAGATTAGAATCATTCAGTAAATATAGTTAAAGAGAAACAAAATTCCCTCGAGGCGAGCTTTTCAAACTTAAAATTAGTATTCTATCAATTTTAAAATAACAGCTCTAGGCTTTTTATACCTTAGAAAAACCAAACTGTAATTTCAGGTTTATGGGTCTCCCGAGACTCAGACGTAGCCGTACATACGACTGATATCTTTTTAACCAGAAGTAATGACATGAAGCTTCATATTTAAGAGGAAAAGTAATCCAGCTGTAAGAAATAAAAATGAATTATTGCATTAAATTCAAACTGGAACATTACATTTTATATCAGTACTTATTCATTTGAAGGGGATAAAAATGTTATCTAGAAATTGGAAAGTTTTCTTATTTATGTAAATAATTGTTTTTATTTAGAAAACATTACAGAGCAATGTATTTTATGTTCCTGAATATAAATATTACATAAACTACACTAAACTTTTAGTACTATATGTATAAATGTCTATAAATATGTTTTAGCTTAAAATTAAAGCTTTAATTTCCATTTTAAAACTACATTAGACATTCAACTGGGACAATTTGACTGAAAATTCGATATTTCGATAACATTGATTTGAGAAATATAACTAAGAAGCTAGGTGGATGTTTTAATATCCGTCGCTTTATAGTTAATAAATAATTATTACCATAGAGATATTTCAGTTATGAAAAATATCTACTTTAAATATTTCTAAAACTAAAAAAAAATCAAAGAAATAAATTCTTTAAAATCGAAAGTGAAGGATTACAGATGAATTTCTAACCATTATATACTTTTTAAATTCATTTATTAATTTGCGAAATAAAGTACAAAGTTGAATAAAATTAATACAAATTCAACACATTATATGCGGGAATGAGCGATTACCCACTTGGCTAGGACTTGCAAAGTGTGTTCCTCCCATAAAATAAAAGGTTATACCAGATACACGTGCGGATACTGCAATGTTGCTCTTCATAAAGGGGATTGTTTCGAACGTTTTCATTCTTTTGTAAAGTATTGACTGCTAATTAATTTCATTTATAATGTTCAGCGAATAAAGCAAATTTCATCCGATTCAACCCGCTAAGCACTTATTAACGCATTTGCCAAGCCTGCATATAATGTGTTAAACATCGAGAATTTATTCATTTTAAAATAAAAAAAAACTATGTAATTTGTACAGTAAAAATAAATAATTGCACTATTAATATTTTTCTAGCATTTTTTCATCTAATATTTACGAAAGAAAATACGTTTTATAGTAAAATATAATGATTTTAAGGTTAAAAAAACATACTTCACCTAAAACTATGCACATGAACCATATTTAATCATACACAGTATAAAAATAAATAATAATTAATAGCCTTTTTAATTCATTAAAATTTTATGTTGAAGTTGAAAACACTTTTTTTATAATTATTTTACAATCAACGAACTAAATTTTCAAAGTCATGATTAAAAACAAATTAAATTAATTTCGAAAGAACTATCTGCCAATAATCATTCTTATATTTACGATGTTTTTTTCCATCGAACGCTTAAGAGAGAGAATAAGTTTTATACAAAAGCTTAAAAGAGAATTCTTTTATGGATAAAAATCATCCCTCACCTAAAACTATGCACGTGAACCATATTTAATCATACTCAGTATAAAAATAAATAATATTTAATAGCTTTTTAATTCATTAAAATTTTATGTTGAAGTTGAAAACACTTTTTTTATAATTATTTTACAATCAACAAACTAAATTTTCAAAGTAGTGATTAAAATTAAATTAAATTAATTTAGAAAGAAATATCTCCCCATAATCATTCTTATATTTACGATGCTTTTTCCACCGAATGCTTACGAGAGAGAATAAGTTTTAAACAAAAGCTTAAAAGAGAATGCTTTTATGGATAAAAAAGCACCCTTTACTTAAAACTATGCCCATGAACCATATTTAATCATACTCAGTATAAAAATAAATAATAATTAATAGCTTTTTAATTCATTAAAATTTTATGTTGAAGTTATAAACACTTTTTATAATTTTTTTACAATTAACAATCTAAATTTTCAAAGTTATGATTAAAAACAAATTAAATGAATTTCGAAAGAACTATCTACCCATAATCATTCTTATATTTACAATGATCATTAACCGTTTACCCGCCAATGTTCCAATAATGGAACATGATTTTTAAAATTATAAAAAAATTACATGTAAAAAAAATTTTCACAATATCATTTTTACATAGAAATGAACATGACATTATATGTTATTTTTACAGTAAGTTTTATTTTGTTTAGATAATTATTTATTTTTTTGCAACATTTTTTAAAATTTTACTATAATTTGTCGATTTTACTCTGCCTTACAATTAAATGTACAAAAATTCCAGTTTAAATGGAAAAAAAAACGCATTACTTTAAAATATATCTTTAGACAACATAACTGGAATACAACAAAAGCAAAATTTTATTTTTAAATTATACATGTAAAATTTATGTTTTAGTGATTATATTCCAATATTGGAACGTATTGCCGTTTCAAGTGTTCATTTTTCATTTATGTGCAAAGCATTGTATGATATTGCAAACATAAATATTGCATACACTGCACTAAACTTTTAGTACTATATATATAAAAGTCTATAGAATAAACTATAAATTAAAACATTAATTAAAGCTCCATTAAGCCTTCAAGTGGGACAATTTCACTGAAAATTCAATATTTCAATAACATTGATTTGAGAAATATTACTAAGAAGCAAGGTGGGTGTTTTAATATCCATCACTTCATAGTTAATATTATTACCACAGAGACATTTCAGTTATAAATAATAACTACTTTAAACATTTTTAAAACTAAAAAAAAATCAAAGAATTAAATTCTTTAAAATAGAAAGTGATACATTACAGATGCATAGTAGAGTAGAAAGTTGAAGAAAATTAATGCAAATTTAAATATCAAGCAATTATTCCTTTTAAAATAAAGAAAAACTATGTATTTTGTACAATAAAAATAACTTTTCTTTTGCATTCTGATAAGAATAGCAACTTTTCTAAAGAAAATAAATGGATAAAGCTGCAATACTTCAAAAGGATTATAATATTTGCACTTTGTATTGATGTTCACATTAGTAAAGTCATAACAATAGAAATAAACTCTTTTTGATGATGTGGCTGAACATGTGTGAGTGTAGGGGGGGGGGGTTCACCTGTGCGTTTGAAGACAAGAGCAGTTTCACATAAAAGGTGTCTTATTGCATATGTTTTCTGAAATAGTTATCAGTTTCCTTTGATATAGAGTTTTTCTTAGAAGACAGTGAACAATGTTTATGCGTGCTTTCTATTTGTTTTATACCCTTCCCGGTTTTTCCCGAGCTAAACTCGGGCAGGCGAAATGTACCATCCTGGCTCATCTCGAGTGTAGTTCGGGCACTGTGAAATTTTACACCGTGCAGTCTTTCCCGAATTATTTCACATGTGCTTTTTATGGTTTCAAATGCTTTTGTTTACTTTTCTGGTAACAACATTATTTGCTTCTCAAAGAGAGACAGTAGACGGAAGAAGGTAAGGAGAGAAATAAGGTTCTACTGTCCAGATTGCGATGTTGAATTCTGTGTAGTACCATGTTTTGGATTTATCATACACGACCAAATTTTGCTTAATGATTTCATAATCACTTATGTAAATGCATATGATATGAATAAAATTTAATTCAAGATAAAAGCTAGGTATTCTAAACTTTATATTTATAGTTAGTGTGAATTGACTCCAAAATCTAATGACTTCTTCCGTACAGAAAGCCAACTACACAGGTAAGTTACTCATTTATCCAAATTGATTTTTTTACATTAATTTTTAGAAAATTTTGTAAGCGAATGATGTTATTATGTTTAAAAAGCTATTTATGTATGAAAATAAGCATAAAAAATTGACATTTTTGACCCATAATTCCGAAATAAAATGAACCTTGAAGGAGTTATTTATAAAGTTTTCGTAAATTTAACACCATAACTGAAAGTTGCCTTACAATACAAGGTACTCCAGCATTTCTAGAAACCCTTTCGGACTCTGATTGGGAAGATGTAGATATTTGCTAGTTAGAGTCCGATGAACCTTATGATATAACCGATAAAGAAGATATCGAGGAAAATAATTTCGATGCTGTTACGCCATTCGATGTGTGTGGGATGGTTGAAGTCATTTTAAAAAAGATGTAATATGAAGACAAATTTCAGAAACAGGGATCAAGGGCCAAGAAGAAACGAAAATCTGAAAACCTTGAAGTAAAATGGGAAAAAAAGTGAAATTCGCTAATCCAACAGAATTGGAAAAGTGGTATCAATATTGCATATATTCTATAGAGCCGTAATATTTATCAATTATACATTATTTAAAGATAAATAAACAAAACTGTTAATATTAAGAAGATAATATAATTATTATACATTAAATTAACTATTTTCATAAGCTTTCAAAAATATGCAAAAAATAATCATGTAACAAGCCAATGTTCCAATAATGGAACATCTCTAAAAACACCCTAAAATTTTTTCACCTAATTTTAAAACATTATTCTGTTGATATATTCTTAATTAATATAATAACCAAATTCCAAGTCATTGAGACTATCCTTTCTTAATTCGGCGTTTAAATGGTTAAACAATATACATACCTTAAAATCTGCCTATGGCAATTAAAATTCCTGAAATGAACCTAAAACAGTTGTATTTATTTTTTTTCAATAAATATCAGTTAAATAGCAGTAAAATCTTTTGTACTAATTTTAAACCTCTAATATTTGATATGTAGCTAGCCTGAATGATACGTAATGATTTCCTTGTAATATTCATTCCTCAAGTCTACTAGATTTCTCTTTTTTCAATTTTAATATCAGTTTAAATCTAGTAAACACCTATAGTTTTCTTATATGTTTGTTGCTTCAAAATCAACATCTCAAATTAAATGCTATTTTAATTTTATATTTACTCTGCGTTCATTTTTAAGTAATTGAAAATTGTGCTTCCTTTCATCAAAGTAATTATTTACTTAACTAATTAGATGTTGAGATCATACGAGATTCATTGAAATTACTTTTAAAACACATAGTACTATTTATTCACCTTTGTTTAGACTGATTTTATTTTTCACATCTGTTCTGCTTTTAAATAGGCAAGGGACATTCAATTGCGTTAGACTCTGACGAAAAATGCAAAACATTTTCGATTAGAAAAATTACAATGTATGCTTAAAGTTTCTTAATAAAATAAACATTTTGAAATAACCATTTAATAAACATTTAATTAATTTCACGTAGGGTAAATTGGTTTCTGAGGCAAGCGTTGTAATATTTGTACTTTTATGATTCTGCAATTACTGTCCTCTGCAGCGTATGATAACAACTGGATGTCTACCCACATTAATGTGTACAGTAAAGCATTTATTTTTCTTGGTTTTGAAATTTTAAAGACCAAAACATTCGATTTGAATTGAATTTCTGTGTATTTACTCTACTGATTATGTAATTGAGAGCAACAGTACTCATATTTAAAAAGGAGTTTATGCATTTAGTCCTTTTTGGTGAGGTAACTGTGCACGTCAAAATTAAAATAGTTTCTCAATCAAAATGATTATTAAAACAGATTTTTAATTAGTAAGTACCTATACTGTACAATAGATAATAGTTTGAGGTAAGGACTTTATCCCATATACACATGTCCATGATAGTTTATGAATCTGTTACTGGTGAAGAGCGTACAGATTTATTGTGTTACAGCAATTAATTTTAAACCAATTTATTTTAGTTTAATTTATAATAAGACCTCTTAGAGGTTAAAAATCTTTCAATCAAGCTGCCTATTATTCAACAGGATGATCAATCCTAAACTGGATATATTGCATACTTAAAGTATACTTAACCTTTTACAGGCCGAATTCAGATCCAGATATATTTTAAAATATTTTTTGCATATCCTGCCTTCTAATGCTTCAGTTAAAATATGTTCGTCATTTAACTGTGGAAAAAAATTTCTTTTACGATTTTCATGATGTTCCCAATTGGGAACATTGGCCACTTCTGACTATACACTGGATTCACAAATTGAGTATAATGATGTATATATTAAATTAATTTATGATAAGACCTCTTAGAGATTAAAAAACTTTCAATCAAGCTGCCTATTATTCAACAGGATGATCAATCTTAAAATGGATTTACTGCATACTTATAGTATACTTAACCTTTTACAAGCCGAATTCAGATCTAGATATATTTTAAATTATTTTTTTTTGCATATTCTGCCTTCTAATGCTTTAGTTAAAATATGTTAGTCATTTAACTGTGGAAAAAAATTTCTTTTACGATTTTCATGATGTTCCCAATTGGGAACATTGGCCACTTCTGACTATACACTGGATTCACAAATTGAGTAGAATGATGTATATATTAAATTAATTTATGATAAGACCTCTTAGAGGTTAAAAATCTTTCAATCAAGCTGCCTATTATTATTCAACAGGATGATCAATCCTAAACTGGATTTACTGCATACTTACAGTATACTTAACCTTTTACAAGCCGAATTCAGATCCAGATATATTTTAAATTATTTTTTTTGCATATTCTGCCTTCTAATGCTTCAGTTAAAATATGTTAGTCATTTAACTGTGGGAAAAAAATTTCTTTTACGATTTTCATGATGTTCCCAATTGGGAACATTGGCCACTCCTGACTATACACTGGATTCACAAATTGAGTAGAATGATGTATATATTAAATATTAAATAAGGAAAATAATTAGAATGAATTTAAAATTTATTCTTAAATTTAAGGACAGATATCAATAAAGTTTAAAAATTATAAATTTAAATGAAAACAATATTTTTTTAAACAAATATCAAAAACGTGAGTTTATATCTTTATGCCATGATATATTGGGAATCAATGGAGATGGAATTTTTTCTTGCACTCATTGCAAAGTAATCTTGCATTTAATGTGTACTGTGCACATCTACCTTGTGTTGTTTGTACAAGAAAATGGCCATCACTCTTCTCTGTGATATAGGGAGGTAAACTTTGGGTTCAGGTTGAGCCCTAACTTTCCTTGATGCAATTCTTGGAAGAGGGGTTGTAACTTGTAGCTCACAGGCAAAATACATTTAACATCTTTCAAAATAATATCTGAGAAGCGAACGCACTAGACTGCTTATAGAATTGAAATGCCCTTTCATAAAATTAGGGAATTCCCCTACATTTCCTACCCCTTTCAAGAAATGCTCTCCTTGGAGGAAATTATTTCGTCGAGTATAGCGGCAACAGTCCATTGTTCCCAATTGGGAACATCAATAATTAATAAATTATTCCAGGTACGTTTCTGATTATTAATGACGAATTTCATATTTTTTAAATAAATTAATGTTGTTTTAAGGATACCAATTGGATTTTAGAAGCATTAGATTTTTTTTTTTTACATTTATGTGAATTTTTAATATGTGCTCTATAGAAAATGATGAAAAGGATCATTTTTATGATTTTTTTACATTTTTTTATTAATCATAGAAATATAGCTTTTATTTTAAAAAATCGAGTAGACCTTTTACTACATTTGCTAATTTTTTTGTATCAATATTGATGAAATTTAATTTTAATTAATTTTATTAATATAATGTTCACTTTTGGGAACAATGGACTGTAAAAGTTTAAATAAGACTTAAGTAATTCAAAAACAAAAAAGAAGCAAAACCTAGCATTGATAAATGATTTGTTATCATTAGTTAATGTTTAATTTTTGTTATATATGACACATGTTTGACCTACTTCATCATAAAACTTTGTTTTGGTATACATTTAAAACTTACAAATATTTTTTCTATACTCGGTGTAAACTCAATAGGCACTTCAAGGTCACTGATTTTTCCCCTATGACCAACTGTAACTATGGTAACAACAGTTGGGGAATGATTTTACTTTTTTCCCCCCACTGTGTTAAGGGGTGTCATGCATCGTATGCTCTCTCCGTGCATGATGAAAGTATCTTTATTTAGACTACACTTTGAAGAATACTTAATACTTTACACAAAATTTTATGAGTAATTTCAGACCTGTTTCTAATTTCATAAATTTAAGATATAATCACATTTCATAAAATTACAATTCAAAAATTGTATGTTATATCTAATCCGTAAGATTTAAATAATTCTACTGAAAAAGTAATTTTTTTTTTGCTCACACAGTCGCATTATTTACAGAAATAATATTATTAAGATAATTGAACATTTCGCTAATTTTAATGAGTAATTAGTTATAATTTCTCACTATTTTTCTTTATATTTGTATGATTCTTTTAATCTAAATATCAAAAGTATTTCTTAATAATTAATTTATTTAAGAGAATGTAGTTCTGAAATTCCTTAAATTTAAGTTGTATGTTAATAAGTATATTATGACGTCATGTGAACCATAGTAAAGTTTCTATTCCAAAATTGTACTGTATTAATTATTTTATGATTTTACAAGAACTCAAAGAGGTCTTGATGCAATAACAGTATTTTGTATAATTTTATTATGTATTTAAAGATTTATGGTCTGTTGATACATTTTTAGAAAGTGAAAAGTTCTTTAGAAGGTAGAGATTCCTAATGTTTTAGTAAAAATTCTAAATTAAAATGAATTTTTGTATTTAAAAAAACATCTGTGATTTATTATAACCATTTTATACATATTGTTAAACTTTTCTTTATGTAAATAGTTAACGCATTTATGCACAACCGAAAATTTTGACTTTATTTATAATAATAAAGTAAGTCGTCTGAACGTATTGGAATCAAATCCTCAACTGAAGTGCTGAAAATAAGTGTGAATGCACATGCTTCTTGGTCGCTACCATAGTAACCGATGACTGGGGAAACGAGAAAGTGTGATATTGAAGCGCCAATAGATTTTACATGGACTATAGTTTAATATATTTTAAATTTTTATCGATCCAAAATCTTCTAAGTTAACTAATTTTCTGATTCCTTTCCAGTATTATGGAAATTATCTGTTATACGGCTTCCTATATTTTATTTTATTTATTTTTGAATATTTTACTGCATAACTATTTCAATTGTTAAATAAACCCTCCATAAATAAAATCATATACATAATTTGTTTTGAAAAACTAAATAGAAAGATATTAAATTTTGTATGCATATATAGACATTACAACAATATTTTAAGGTAGTAAAAATTTTAATATTTCGCTTATGTTTAGGGTCATATACAGAATTTGCTTTGAGAAACTAAATAGAAAGATATTAAATTTTGTATGCATATATAGACACATTATAACAATATTTTAAGGTAGTAAAAATTTTAATATTTCGCTTATGTTTAGGATCATATACAGAATTTGCTTTGAAAAACTAAATAGAAAGATATTAAATTTTGTATGCATATATAGACATTACAACAATATTTTAAGGTAGTAAAAATTTTAATATTTCGCTTATGTTTAGGGTCATATACAGAATTTGCTTTGAAAAACTAAATAGAAAGATATTAAATTTTGTATGCATATATAGACATTACAACAATATTTTAAGGTAGTAAAAATTTTAATATTTCGCTTATGTTTAGGGTCATATACAGAATTTGCTTTGAGAAACTAAATAGAAAGATATTAAATTTTGTATGCATATATAGACATTACAACAATATTTTAAGATAGTAAAAATTTTAATATTTCGCTTATGTTTAGGGTCAGATACATAATTTGTTTTGAAAAAGTAAACAGAAAGATATTAAATTTTGTATGCATATATAAACATTACCACAATATTTTAAGGTAGTAAAAATTTTAATATTTTGCTTATGTTTAGGGTCATATACATAATTTGTTTTGAAAAAGTAAATAGAAAGATATTAAATTTTGTACCATATATAAACATTATAACAATATTTTAAGTTAGTAAAAATTTTAATATTTCGCTTATGTTTAGGATCATATACAGAATTTGCTTTGAAAAACTAAATAGAAGGATATTAAATTTTGTATGCATATATAAACATTACAACAATATTTTAAGGTAGTAAAAATTTTAATATTTCGCTTATGTTTAGGGTCATATACAGAATTTGCTTTGAAAAACTAAATAGAAAGATATTAAATTTTGTATGCATATATAGACATTACAACAATATTTTAAGGTAGTAAAAATTTTAATATTTCGCTTATGTTTAGGGTCATATACAGAATTTGCTTTGAAAAAACTAAATAGAAAGATATTAAATTTTGTATGCATATATAAACATTACAACAATATTTTAAGGTAGTAAAAATTTTAATATTTCGATTATGCTTAGAGTCATATACATAATTTGTTTTGAAAAACTAAATAGAAAGATATTAAATTTTGTATGCATATATAGACATTACAACAATATTTTAAGGTAGTAAAAATTTTAATATTTCGCTTATGTTTAGGGTCATATACAGAATTTGCTTTGAAAAACTAAATAGAAAGATATTAAATTTTGTATGCATATATAGACACATTATAACAATATTTTAAGGTAGTAAAAATTTTAATATTTCGATTATGCTTAGAGTCATATACATAATTTGTTTTGAAAAACTAAATAGAAAGATATTAAATTTTGTATGCATATATAAACATTACAACAATATTTTAAGGTAGTAAAAATTTTAATATTTCGATTATGCTTAGAGTCATATACATAATTTGTTTTGAAAAAGTAAATAGAAAGATATTAAATTTTGTATGCATATATAAACATTACAACAATATTTTAAGGTAGTAAAAATTTTAATATTTCGATTATGCTTAGAGTCATATACATAATTTGTTTTGAAAAACTAAATAGAAAGATATTAAATTTTGTATGCATATATAAACATTACAACAATATTTTAAGGTAGTAAAAATTTTAATATTTCGATTATGCTTAGAGTCATATACATAATTTGTTTTGAAAAACTAAATAGAAAGATATTAAATTTTGTATGCATATATAAACATTACAACAATATTTTAAAGTAGTAAAAATTTTAATATTTCGCTTATGTTTAGGGTACCATGTCACCTCTAAATTAATTTTATACAGATTGGCATATTTTTCTAATCTTTCATGCCAAGGTATCATGTCATATTACAGAGAATGTAACGAATCGAAAAAACTGCTCAAAATGTACAGATTTAAGTAACTGCTTTAAATAAACTTTTTTTGACGTAAATGGAATTCAAAACTGAGAATCGTTTATATATTGATGCTAAACCTAAGATAAAACAGTAGGTAAATCTCAAATTTACCTTAAAAGAGGAATTTTGAATAACAATATGTCGTTAGATAACTCAATTTTTGAAAAGTTTTTATTTTCTAATCTAAAAAGTCTTTTATTTTACATTTGTAATAAAACGAAGTTAAATATTTTAAAAATCAAGATTAAAGGTTTAGTGTTACTTTAAGTCAAACTTCTATGTTTATATGGGATATTATTAATTTCGAAATCATTATTTGCTAATTTTTACTATATGTATCTATACTGTAATTTATGTTCAGTGTGGAATCGCAGATGGAAAGCTTTCCTCATTAATTTATGGATAATGAAATCTGAATGAATATGGCTCTTAACTATCTTATGCAACTTAAAAAAATTTTTCGTCAACTGTAAGTAAGAAAAACCTAAAATTTCAGTTAATTTAAGAAAAAAGACATTATCATCTTCTTGCACTGAGGGCGCTTTCAGAAAAAATATGTGAATCATAAAAATTATGAAAAAAACTGGGCACACTGAATTACATTTTTAAAGGTTAAAATAAAAATAGTCCAACATTTAAAAAACCATTTTTTTCTGTCATTTATGAACAATCTACCATCTTTTACCATATGGAAATTCTTCTCAATTTTATGTTCAATATGACAAAGGAAGTGAAAAAGACTTCATAATTTAAGACAGTTTTTAACAACTATTTTTATTGTAACCTATGAACGATCTACCATGTTTTACTATATGCAAGCACTTCTCGAATTTATGTTCAATATGACAAAGGAAGTGAGAAAAACTTCATCATTTTAGACAACTTTTAGCAACCATTTTTTATTGTAATTTATAAACTATCTTCCATCTCTTACTATATGGAAACCCTTCTCAATTTTATGTTCAATATGACAAAAAAGTGGAAAAGACTTCATCATTTAATACAATTTTTTATTATAATTTATGAGATATCTACCATCTTTTACTATATGGAAACCCTTCTCGATTTCATGTTCAATACGACAAAGTAAGTGGAAAAAACATCATTATTTTAGACAACTTTTAACAACCATTTTTTATTGTAATTTATGAACAATCTACCATCTTTTACAATATGGAAACCCTTCTCGGTTTTATGTTCAGTATGACAAAGGAAGGAGAAAAGACTTCCTTTGTCCATCATTTTAGGAAGATATTTTTTCCATCATTTTGGGGAGTGCAAAATCCAGATGAACAGAATTCAAAACCACTTTCATACAAAATTAAAAGAATCGATTTTTGCCTACGGTAAGTAAGGGAAATCTAAAATTTCAGTTGATGTAAAAATACAATAAACAATATTTTCTAAGAGCGAGGGTAACTGCTTGCAGGGAAACATGAATATGCATCATACATATTATAAAACGAAAATGGTAATCTATTTAAATGCATCTTTTTCTAACAAAGATATTTTGCAGTTTATAATTACTTTGTATGGAATACATAGTAAAATTTTTGTTCAATATTTAACTTCATGCATGGAAGATTTCCATATAAAAGATAGAACAAAATGCAGGTAAATAAAATTCAAAATAGTCTCCAATATTTAAAGCACTCCAATTTTACCTCAAAATAAGTAAGAGAAATTTAAAATTTCAGTTGATATTAAAATGCATTAATCAATACTTTCTAAGAGCAAGTGTAATCGCTTTCAGGAATAAATATTCATCATAAAAATCAGGGAAAGAAAGTGATAACCTATTTTACTAAGCTTTTTCTATAAGAAAGAGACAATCTTTGTGAAAAATATTCTGTGTAGTATATAACTATTATATAAATTTTTACTATTCGTGTTAGAATTTATGTTTAGCTCTTGACTGCACATGGGTAAGGCATACCTATATGGGACAAAACAAAATGCAGGTGGATAAAATCAGAAACAGTTTTCAGTATTCAAAGTAATAATTTAAACTTACAGTAAAGAAAATCTAAAACTACAACTGATTTTTAAAAAATTTATTTGTTAATATTTGAAAGAAAGTTTAAAGATAACTTCAGAATTTTAAAGTTAAAAATTTAGATATTTTATAAAAAGGGAATGAACAAAACTATAGTAAAACAGAGCAAGAAAAATTTCTAGAAGCAAACGGTAAATCTTCTGATTTCATTGAGTATTATAATGAGAAGTAAATGCTACGATGAATTAAGCTGTATGAAGAAAAATTTAATGCATGGAATGACTGATTTTCTCATTTTCCTTCTTTGGCTATTAGCCTTACACACACAATTATTAAATTTATATATATATATATATATATATATATATATATATATATATATATATATATATATATATATATATATATATATATATATATATATATATATATATATATATATATATATATATATATATATATATATATATATATATATATATATATATATATATATATATATATATATATATATATATATATATATATATATATATATATATATATACATATATATATATATATATATATATATATATATATATATATATATATATATATATATATATATATATTATATATATATATATATAATATATATATATATATATATATATATATATATATACATATATATATATATACATATATATATATATATATATATATATATATATATATATATATATATATATATATATATATATATAAATATATATATATATATAAATATATATAATATATATATATATATATATATATATATATATATATATATATATATATATATATATATATATATATATATATATACATATATATAATATATATATATATATATTATATATATATATATATATATATATATATATATATATATATATATATATTTATATATATATATATATATATATATATATATATATATATATATATATATATATATATATATATATATATATATATATATATATATATATATATATATATATATATATATATATATATATATATATATATATATATATATATATATATATATATATATATATATATATATATATCTATATATATATATATATATATATATATATATATATATATATATATATATATATATATATATATATATATATATTATATATATATATATATATATATATATATAATATATATATATATATATATTTTGTGGGTTCGATGCTCGCCATGGAGGTTAATCCAAAGTATGGGTTTTTTATTTTAAAATGTTACTTATTGTTTCCTTATGTTTTCAAATATTCTAGATCTTTCTTTTTTATGTAAATTCGTTATTTCTCGAATATTCTTGTCGGGTATAAAAGCTGATACCCACTAGTTGTAGGCAACTTGTCTATCTTGTAAAGTTGGAGTTGCTACTTTGCTGCAAGAAATTCGTCTATTAGGCTAAACGGTGTGTTCATTCGAATCTTCGTGACAATATATATATATATATATATATATATATATATATATATATATATATATATATCTATATATATATATATATATATATGTTTTATTTTAATACATTTTTTAGAAATCTTTTTTCTTTCCATAGTTATCGTCTTTTACTCACATAAAATATTCAATGATAGCTATTTTAAGTTTTTAGATGTAAGGTATGGGCCAAACATTAAAAATAATAATACCAACAAGAAAGGTTTTTTTTCTCTCAAAAGTAAAATTATAATTTGAAACACAGGGAATGTGAAGTATAAAAATGTATTTTTTCTCACGAAATATATATACAGTTTACTAAATAATTTCATTGAATATTTAATATTATACAAAAATAATTATCAATTCAAAATATATCAGATATGGTAAAGAATACCGCAAATATATCATAGTATATTTCTTACTGAAATGATATTCAGATTAAATTTATTTTAAATTATTTTCGCTGTGGCTAAAAACCAGAAAAGTAATATCTTTCACAAAAATTCCCTGTTTTTTAATAAACTTTAATGCAAGTTACAAATGTAAAGTCTTATTATTTCTCAGAAGTTATATTTGTAGTCATTTATGTAATTAGATTCAAAGTTTAATATATCAAAAAATATCATACAAAAATAACTTATTTCGAGGAAATACATCACAAGTGTTAAAAAAATTGCGTAAACATATCATATTAAAAACATTGCAATATATTATCTTTCACATGTTATCAGAATTTTGTTTTCAAGATTTATATCATTTTTTAAATAAAACATCAGTATTACAATTACCTTAAATTATTACATATAAACTATGCTTCAAAAACAAACGAAGAAAAGAAAGGGGAAGGAAAACATTAATTCTCTCAGGCATTATTTTTTATTCTTCCCGATAAACTTACAACTTTCATCTTGAATTGTAAGAGATGTTAAATATGGAGCATTATTACGATTCAGGAATGTGAATATTTTTTTAGATATTGTAAAGTAATATATTCCTTAGTATTTCTATGGTATTGAAAAATACCTAATATAATTGTGTGCTTATGTCTATGTAATTGGATTTAAAGTTGAAAAAATAAAAAATAATATAGAAAAACTTACGTCAAAATAAATAGCAAGTTAAAATATGCCACATGCAAAATAAAAACCCTATATTTTACTAATGTTAATAGAAATATATTTTTAAAATTTATAACTTTTCACTAAGATAAAATCACAAAGTGATAATTATTTTAAATTATTTGTTTTAAGCTTTGTCGAAGTAAATAAATAGAAAAACCTTAGTTATCTCCACATTTTTAATTTCATTTTCTCAATAAATATACATTTTAAAAGGGAGTGGGCAGAAAATATTAAATTATATTATTTTCCATATATATATATATATATATATATAATATATATATATATATATATATATATATATATATATATATAATTATCTATACAGTTAGATTCAAAGTTCATTGTATAGATTAGAATACATAAAATAATTTATTACATCAATGTGTATCATACAACTTTAAAAATTCTGTAGATTTATCTTATCAAACTCACAGCAATAGTCATTTTTATACATGTGACACTACCTTTTGAGATTCCCAGATCTGCCTTGTTTCACTTCGAAAAAAATTAAGAAAAAACTAGTCTAAACTATTACCTCTTAAATATGTATAGAGGAAAACAGGAAAAGACTGATTCTGTAGTATCATTTTTTTTTCTAGAAATTAAATTTTTAATTTTCATACTAAAAAGCAAAACATGTTATATATGAAACATTTTTATATTTCAAAAATTTATATTCGTTCAACTGGCAGTTACATTTAAGTTCAATACACATAAAAATATTTAACAAAGGAACATGTTATGTCAAAATATATCACTTGTAACAAACCTACCGAAAGCACATCTTAGTATAAAAAATAACAATTATTTACTTTACATAAAATACTAAGGATATTTCTTATTTTGTCGACATATTTCTTTCTCATAAATAAAGTATTGAGACGATAATCGCAGTAAATTATTAGCTTTAAACTATATGTTGCTAAAAAAATACTTTAAATCCCTCTCATTATTTTTTCTTCTCATGAAAAATAATTTCTTAATGTGCAGGTTGAAATGTAGGAGAGGTGGGATTAAAAACCTCGTTATTATTTAGAACTGAAATATTTTGAGAATGTTTTATAAAATTTACCCTTTTTAATATTTCTGTGGCATTCTTATATAACAAACACTTTTTTCTGAGCTAATAGATTCGATGCTGAATGAATATAATAAATATTAAACAATCTTGTTACTAAAAAGTATATCATACATACAGAAAAAGGTATCAAATACATCGTATCAGAACAGTCGTATTTTAAACTACTAGAGTTATCATAAATATAGTTTGTCTTCCAGATTCATCTCTGTTTACAATAATAAACCATTCACTTGACAATAATCTTAAATTATTAGCTCTAAACCATATTTCGTAAAACATAATTAAGCATACATAATTCCCTTGAGTTCCTTTGCCTTCTTTTTAAAAATACTCTTAAAATATGCCTAGTGTTGAAAAGAAAAGGACATGTGATATGCAACAGTGGTATACTACAAAATTTATAAATTCTTTTTTATAAGCAGTCTGATTCAAATTCAACAAATAAATCAAATATTATACATAAATAACTTTATACGTCGAAGTATAACACGCATCTTAAAATATATAAGTCTATCATAATAAAAAAATAGCAATAATCATTTTAATAAATTATCAGATTTATTTTAATTTCATTGTTTATATCTTTGTAACTAAGATAAAATATTTTGACAACAATTATATTATACGAGGATTGGAACTTTAATCGTGTCAACTATTTATTTACATGGAATACAAAATTCATTCATGTCACCATGATTTACTGTCCTTCAATATAGTTGCCAACATTATATATAACACTTTTCCAGCGATGTGAGAGTCGCAGAACACCTGTAGCAGCTCCTGTTTTGTTGATAGTTCAAATGGACCGGTCTAACGGAAGCAAGAATCTCTGGAACAAATCTGAAGTGAATGCCACAAAGTGGTTACTTTATCTCAGGAACTAAGTAAGGGCTTAGAATGCGCAGCACAGTCATATGTGCAAATCCTGTCTGTCGGGCTAGCTCACGAATCGTTTGTCGTCGATCACTGTCCATTAGTGTGGCAACAGCCTGCACTTTTGCTTCACTGACACTAGGACGACTTGTCCGATAAATGTCTGCCCCCATTTTGGCGTCTTTTATGTAAGGCTTTTGCGAATCTTGGTACAGTTTCGTAGAATCTCCCTATTCCTCTTACTGACCTAGATGACATTATAGTGCTGTACGACCTATAGCACATTCAATTTTAAAGCAACTTCATTGTTTTGTTTTGAAAACTTCCTGTCAACACTTACTTTAGACCGTAAGATAATACAAGGATCTGTTCTTCCAGTCCCTAACCATGCATGTGACATCGCAAGGACGAGTCTTTTTACTGAGAGGTAAGATAGGTATGTAGCTTAAGTGTGATATACGTGACATTCTTTCATTTTGTTGCTTAGAGTTTTTACTGCAGTGTTGCCCCTATTAATGTTCCAACCCTTGTATTATTAAAACTATATTATGTACTTGGAAAGAAACATAAAACAATCATTTATCCCAATATTGTATTTATCCTCAAAAATAAACTCATAATTTGTATTTCAATATGGAACATACAAAATGAAATTGCATTATTTTTTAGAAATTATATTGCTGATTTTCTTTGGAGTTAGACTTAAGTTTCAACAAATAAATCACTTGTTATATCAAAATATATTATATATGTTAAAAAATAATAAAACCCTATCATTGTAAAAAAAGAAACAGTTCATTTTAGAAATTATAAGACATATTTTGTTTTGATATTTACCTCCTTTTACAAAGATAAAGCATTCAGATAACAATTACCTTAAATTATTAGCTCTAAACTATGTATCCAAAGAAAATAAACATTAACACCCTAGTACTCAGATTATTTTGTTATCGAAAGTAATCTTATGTTTTCCATGTTGAAATGCAGGGTAAACAAATTTGGAAGCCTTGTTATTAATCAGAGCTCTGAAATATTTTGAAAATATTTTATATGATTTATTTATTTTGTTATTTGTATGGCACTGATAAATAACTACATATTTTTGTGTATTTTCCTGTACATATATCTTGATGCTGAATCAATAAAATAAATATTAACCAATAATAACTTGTTACTGGGAAATGTATCAATCATGCTCAAATGTGCCTCCTATATATCCCATTGAATAAAAGCAGTATTTTATTTTAGTAAAAATGTCCTAAATATTTTTTCATTTTACAGGGTTTTTTTTGTGTACAAAGATAAAATGGTTTTGAGACAATAACCTGAAAGTAATGGCTCTCAATTATGCTTCGAAAAACATTAATTCAATCGCATTCCATTGTATTATTTTCAGAAACAAACTTAAAAATTGAACAGGATTGAAAAGCAAGAGACGTGGGATATATAACATTATTATACTTCAAATTCCAGTTAGATCAAAAGTTCAAAAGAGAAATCAAGTATAATACATAAATGACTTGTTATTCAAAATATATCATATATCTTAAAAAATAACGAAAGTTCATTATAAAACAATAGTCATTTTAATAATCTAATCATGTATTTTATTTCCCTGTTCATAACATTTTGATTAAGATAAAATATTACGACGACAATTATCTTAAATTATTATCTTTAAATTATGTGTGGGAATTAAACATAAAATTAATAATTTAACACCAGTTTTCAATTTACCCTCAAATATAAAAATTTTATTTCTATTTGAATATCCAGTGAAAATAAAATATGAAATTGCATTTTTTTTTTAGAAATAATGTAATTAGTTAGCTTTGGGGTTAGACTTAAGGTTCAACAAATAAATCAATTCTTGTATTAAAATATATCAAAAATATTCAATTATATTGAAAACATATTACTGTATTAAAAACAATAGTTCATTTTGTATGTATATAAGACACGTTTATTGTTTTCCAGATTTTTTTTTCTTTTACAAAGCTAAAATATTCAGTTGACAATAACCTTAAATTATTACCTCTAAACTATGTGTAAAAAAACATTAATTCCCTTTCATTTTTTTTCTTTTCCAAAACTTAAAATTTGCAAAAGTTTAATAAATCTGAATACTTAATATTCTTAAAAATTTGTGTAATATTTGATTGAATCAAATATTATACAAATTTTACTCCATATATCACAATGTTAAAGAATAACTCAAGTCTAACATAACTAAAGCATAGAAACATTTCTTTTTAATAATGTAATGTAATTATTTATTACTCAGTTTATATCTTTGTAACCAAGTCATATTATTAAGATGACAATTATATTAAATTACAACTTCCAAACAATGCGACGAAAAAAATTATAAAGACTCATTTTCCACCAATATTTTTATTTCTCCTGAAAACTAAACTTTTAATTCAAATTATAATGTGAACAAAATATATTAAAAATAGCAACATAATATATGAAATTTCATTATTTTTTATTAATATATGTAATTATATCGGTATATAGTTTTGAGTTAGGATCACTTTTCAAATTTGAGCAAATAAATCATATCACTTGTTATGTTAAAGTATAACAGAAATGTTGAAAAATACCGAAAATATATCATTGTAAAAAAAGCAATAGTTCATGTTACACAAGTTATAAGAAATATTTTCTTTCAGATTTATCTCTCTTTACAGAGATAAAACATCCAGGCGACAATTACCTTAAATTATTAGCTCTAAACTATGTGTCGAAAAAAAAAACCTGGAAAACCATTAATTCCATTGCATTATTTTTTCTCCTTCTCAAAAATAAACTTATAATTTGCATGTTGAAATGCAGGGGACGTGAAATATGGAACTTTATTATTCCTCAGAACTTTTGAATGAGGTACCATCTGTTTCAAAAAGAGAAATATGAAAAATCGATATTGCCTAACAGAGAGAAAAATATGTTGATAACATTTGAGACCGGGAGAGGAATTTTTCTCTCAGCGCAAAGGGGGAGAGGAAATCGCTTAATAGTCTGTTCATTATGAATTATTAAAATTTGGATGAAAAAAAAGTATGCGGACGTTTTAGAAGTTATCTTATTAAAGAACCAATCTACTTTTGACAGCTATGAACAGCATTTTGGCTCGTAATTAATCGATGAGATTTTCATTTTGTTGTGTGCATGTTTCTTGTTTTTACAGGAAGCTTAAATCTTGATAAATCCAGTAGAGTAATATTAGATTTCTATCTAATACTTAAAAGCTTGAGGTAAAAAGAGATTATAATACTTATTAGGTACGTAAAATTAAATTTATACTAAGTAATCCTTAGGTAAATTTAGATTAATTGCTTTCAATATATATAATTGATTTATCAAAACCATTTATTTAATTAAAATAATCTTGTTAAGCAACCAACCTACTTTTGGCAGTTAAAAGCAGCATTTTTTTCATAAGGAGTAGTTCAATTTGTTGCTCACGTGTTTCTTGTTCTAACCGGAACTTAAATTTGAATTAATGGAGTAAAGTTGTGATTGTATGCCACGAATAAAAGCTTGAAGAAGAAGAAGAAAAAAGCGATTATTTGCTACGTAAAAATATCGATAAATGTTTTATAACACAAGAAATGTTTCTAAAACTATATCAATGGTGTGAACTGTTAAAGATGAGAACTTATTGATTCATTGTTAAATATGAAAAGAAAACATTTCTACCGATGTAAAATTCCCAATTTAATTTTTGATATAAGATTTTAGCTGTGAATAGTTTTTGCACTCATACTATTCAACTTTACATCATTATCCTTGTATACACTGATATCTAAATAGGTAGGTTGGTTTAGATCACTACGTCTTTAATTATGCCAGAGAGCTTATTAGAACAAGACCTGTTGCTTAATGCCAATCTTGAACGACTACGATTTTCCATACCAATGTTGATATATGCAATCGCAAACACCGGTACTGCAGAACAACGTTCTATCCATTTAACCATTGTTTGAACTACCTACCTGTGTCATAGATTATACAAAATTTTGGAATCGTGTGCTGGGATTGAAACGCAGCAGACAATATTAAATTCCATCGTTGGAGAATGTCTGCAACATATTTTCAGAAAATTGTGCTCTTTGTCCTAAATCAGACAGCAGAATGATCACTACTCAGTTATTTCTCTGCATAAATAAGGAAGATCTCATTGGATATTTTTTAAAGATTCTTACACATTAAGACATCAAAAGGCTATTAATTTATCTAACAATTAAGAGAGTGATTAAGAGAATAGTAATGTAGACAAGACTAAAATCGGATATTTTCACTTGCCGAGAACATCAACTCTCATCAAAGCAGTCAGGGAAAGAATTCTTTAAAATCTTTGTCGTAAGAAAACTTTCTAAAGAGATAAATGTGCATAAAAATCAATGCCGTATAATAAACAAATAACTTAAACTTTTTTGAAAAATAATTGTATGTTCAAATAAAACTGTCAATGAAGATGTTTGAACTTTTCATCAGAGATCTTGTCCTTCTAATAAGGTGAAAAAGATCGATCAATGGTCGAGAAAATATATTCAGGTCTTGGTAGAAGGCCTAAATTGGCCTTCCTGAGTCTGGGTCTAAATCCACATGACAAAGTATAGTGGTCCGCATTCAAGGTAGAGATAAGTCTAAAGGTCATCTCAATCTAAAAAAGTTTTAAATAATCTTTAAGTCAAGAAGTGATGAAAATTCTAACGGAAGCAGTGCGTGCCTCGATACATGAGACAGCAGATAAGTCTCCGGTAAATGTATAGATATATTGAGAAAAACTCTATAGTACTTCCGAAATCTCTATTTCTAAGAAACGTTGAGATTTTAATACATATTTCATTGTATTCGTGCCAATGTGTATTCTTTCCTGATTTCTGAAATAACGGCCATATTGGATTTCTTTCGTGCAAATATGGCGAGCATTCCATCGACTACATAAATTGCCATCCTAAGTCACAATAAGAAAAATTATAAATGTTATTGGGAACTATTAGAATATCAACAAATGGAGAAGGAGGAAGTGGTAAGTATTCCAATTAACAATGCAGTTCATCGTCCTCTTAAAGAGTTGTCTTTTAATTTGAGAAGGTATGGATGACTTAGAAAGCTGAAGCAACTGCGTAACAAGAGAGTTCCGTATAAGTACCGTTTAAGTTTAAAGGTAATCAATTTGAATGGAAGTTGTAATATGTTAGAATTAAAGATAAAACAAATCAGTTTTATCTTTAAATAAAAGTTCAGCTTTAAGTTTGATCAGGCTCATTTGCAAAATCTCAACACAATTAATAAAATTTGAATAAATTTAAGTAAATATTGCGCCTTATGTTCTCTTATTTTAGCTTGCTGTCTTTCCTGACGTTTTCATGGATGATAACGTGTTTGTAACTTTGAAATTTTGGGCGACTACTGCCTCCAATGTGAAAATATCTCGTGCCTGCAGTAGTCTGCTAGTTCACCTGATCATAATCCTAGAGATATGTGCAGAGTATACTAGAAAAGTAATTGAAAACACATTCTGCATCCAAAAAGCTCTATTCAAGTACCTAGTGTCCTTAGTTCCAGACCAAAACAAAGCTTTCAGCAGTTATTGAAACTGTTTCTGGCGAAGACATTTCCATTATCTCGGCAATATCAGAAACCATTGTTAAACTAGTTTGGATTTCTGAGGTGATCATATAAATTATTAAAAATTCAAAATCCACTTTTAATTTAGTCCGTTTACCTAGGTGTGAACTGCACATTGTTCCTTTCATATTCTGGCAAACTTTGTTTTGCATAATAGAAAAGATATCCTATTTTTTTCTACTGTTTTGTCGAAGGATATTCGAATGGTTAAGGAGCTAGCCTTCGGAACCTGAGTTCGTGGGTTCGAGTCCCACAGTGGTATGGATGTTTATAGCAGTATGGAATCTGCTTTGAGCTGTAGATCTCGGTCGCATTAGGCCTCTTGTTGCAAAAAGTAGGCCTATCGCTCCAAACTAAATCAAATCTTTGTACTGTTTTCTTTGTTTCTTCTCTTATAACCGATTTACCTTTGCAAATCACTTTTCCAATAATTTTGATTTTAATTTCATAAAGTATTTACTTAAAAGTTATGACTACATTTTGACCAATAGTTTATGTATGTGTATGGATGTTAAAAAATGTTACACCGCATTCACTTTGTTTGCACATTTAAAAAAGTATGAATTCCATACTTCATACCAGAATTAAAGTTTCATTGAAAATAATTAGGTTTCCAACAAAAACTTCTATTCTACTGAATTTTGAAGAATGTTATTCGTCATGCATTTTACCAGTTTAATACACAAGACCTTTTAATCTAAACACAATCATAGCAAATGGAATAACAAAGTGTGCTGTCTTTCTTGACATTTTCATGGATGATAACGTGTTTGTCACTTTGCAATTTTGAGCGACTACTTCCCCCAATCTGAAAAAATATCATGCCTGCAGTAGCCTGCTAGTTCACCTGATTATAATCCTACACAGATGTGAAGAGTATACTAGAAAAGTAATTGGAAGCTCATTCTGTATCCAAAAATCTCCATTCTAGAACCTAGTGTCTTCCGTTCCAGAAAAAAAAACAGAGCTTTCTTCAGTGCTTGAAACTCTTTCTGGTGAAGTCATTTCCAATCTCTCGGCAATATCAGAAACAATTGTTAAACTCGATTGGATTTCTGAGGTGAATTATTAAAAATTCAAAATCCACTTTTAATTTAGTCCGTTTACTTAGGTGTGAACTGCACATTGTTCCTTTCATATTCTCACAAACTTTGTTTTTGTAAAATAGAAATTTGTCATATTTTTTCTTTCTACTGTTTTACCGAACGATGGCCGAATGGTTAAGGTGCTGACCTTTGGAACCGAAGTTCGTGGGTCCGAATCCTACAGTGGCAAGGATGTTTGAAATCGGCTTTAAGCTGTAGATCCCGGTCTCAGTAGCCCTCGTGTTGCAAAAGTAGACCGTATCGCTCCAAACTAAACCAAATCTTTGTACCGTTTTCTTTGTTTCTTCTCTTATAACCGATTTATAATTGCAAATCCCTTTTCCATTAATTTGGATTTTAATTTCATAAATTTACTTAAATAAAAGTTATGACTATATCTTGATCAATAGTTTATGCATGTGTATGGATTTTAAAAATATTACATCGCACTAATTTTCTTTGTACACTTAAAAAAGTATGAATTTCATACTTCATACCAAAATTAAAGTTTCATTTCAATTAATTAGGTTTTCAACAAAAACTTCTATTCTACTGAATTTTGAAGAATGTTATTTGTCATGCATTTTACCAGTTTAATACAAGACCTTTTAATCTAAACACAATCATAGCAAATGGAATAACAAACAAACCTAACAAAGGATTCACTATCCAATGTAATTTAGTTTTGACACTTACTGTTGAAGGAAAAGAAGCAAAAAAGAAAAGCGTCACAACATTTCTCGTCTCCCTGAAGCTTTTCCGATATTATACACATTTTTTCTGGGGACAACCTCAAGCTAAAGGACACCGAAAAGCCAATAGCGAATGAGAAGGCATAAATCAATACATGTATAGAGTTCTCTACACGGATATCAGAGTGATATATCTGTGATATGTATCCGTAAATGTGTATCATATATCTTTCTTATGTGTATTGGAATTCCATTAATCAATTTACTGAGAGTTCCATTTAGAAGTAACACAGAAAAATTATCACGTTACCTAGAATATAAAGGCAAATATAAATGTATTTCAGGTGGAACAATATTCTTTCCAGAGATGTGTTACTTTAAAAAGAATACAGAAATTTGGAAATGCGAGATAATAATAACGAGTATTAGAAATGAGAGAATAATAACGGTTTGGTTAAGATAAAGAAACTAAGTAATAATTTTATTACTACCGTATTTATTAATATGGTTAAATAAAAAATATACATATTGTTATTTCAAATATAAAGGTTGTATTACCTTATAGTTCATAAAAGTAAAACTTCAAAGTTTATAGCTATTTCTATTTTTAATAGGAATAAAACAAAGCTATTATATTTCATCAATTTACAATATCTTTTTTCTTATTGGTCAGTCAGCAGCGATTGTATTATTATCAATGTTTTCATACACGAAAGATAACTACACAGGGACCTAACGAGCAATGCAGATTCTTTATGGATACAAATATGGGTATCAGAAATGAAATTATGACGGGCAGACATATATTCTAAATAACATTATCCTAATATTGTCCTTAATTATAAAGTTTTAAACCTTCTCCAGGAAAATTCCAGCAATAAATATGAACATCAAAAATGAATGAACGACAAGTAGTCATGCATTCTAAATAGCGTTATCCTAATATCGCCCTTAGTTATACAGTTTTAATCTTTCTCCAGGAAAGATCCGGCAACAAATAAGAATATCAGAAATGAAATTACGACAAGCCGACATATATTCTAAATAGCCTTATCCCAATATCGTCCTTTGTTATACAGTTTTAATAATTCTCCCGGAAATATTCAAATATAAATGTGACTACCAAAAATGAAATTACGACAAGCACTCATGTATTCTAAATAGCATTATCCTAATATCGCCCGTAGTTATGCTAATTTAATCCTTCCAAATATCCTGCAACAGATATGAATATGAAAAATGAAATTACGATAAGCAGCCATGTATTCTAAATAGTATTACACTGATATCGCCCGTAGTTATACAGTTTTATTAATTCTTCAGGAAAGATTCAGCTATAAATACGACTACCAAAAAGGAAATTACGACAAGCAGTCATGTATTCTAAATAGAATTATCCTAATATCGCCCTTAGTTATACAGTTTCACTTCTTCTCCAGGAAAGATCCGGCAATAAATATGAATACCAAAAATGAAATTACGACAAGCAGACATATATTCTAAATAGCCTTATACCAATATCGCCCTTAGTTATACAGTTTTAATAATTCTCCAGGAAATATTCAAATATAAATATGACTACCAAAAATGAAATTACGACAAGAACTCATGTATTCTAATTAGCCTTATTCTAATATCGACCTTAGTTGTACAGTTTTAATCCTTCTCCAGGAAAATTCCGACAACAAATATGAATACCAAATATGAAATTACGACAAGTAGACATATATTATAAATTATTCTAATATCATCTTTAGTTATACAGTTTTAGTCCTCCTGCAGGAATAAAATCATTATTACCTTTGTTACATTACTTTATAGTGAACTAATAACTAAAATAGGGAAATTTTAAACATCCACTTTTATCATATTGCTTAAAATGTATATCATACACTAAAAAAAGAATACGAGCGTATGGGATTTTAATGAGGAAGATAGTTGAAATCTTAAATCTTTATAATACAAATATTATACATAGTAAAACAGCTTAACGCTCTCCTATAATAAATTCTGCATTTATTGTAGATATAATAAATAAAATAAATATTTCTACTATAAAGGTGTAAGCAGAGGATAATAAAATCTTAGTCATAAAAGTGTAGAAGAAAGTACTTTAATGTGTGGGAGGGAGTAAAAAAATTACAATTAGAATGTCAAAAGTGATGTGTTCCCCTATTTTAAATTTTTACAAATGTCATACATAGTAGAACGGCTTAAAGTTCTCCAATAATAAATTCTGTATTTATCGTAGAAATAATAAATAAAATAAATATTTTGTGATACAGGATCATGGTATTCCATAGAAAATCTTTCTGACTTTTCCCAAAACAATGAAATGGTAATAAAATTAAGATCTTTACTCAGCCATTTGCAAATACTAGCGAAATAATTGTATTATGTCTAGAGGGATAATTAAGCAACGGAAATGGCGTTCCAATTGCATATTTTCTTCTCAATCTGTGCGTCGTTTAGAGGGACGAAAATCAGATTGGATCCGACTCTGGAATCCCAGATATACGTATTTATTACATTAATTATAGCATTTAAGCGCTACTCTTGTTTATGCTATACAAAAAGATTATCAGACAAAATTACCAAATAAATATATATTTGGTGAAATTTCTAAATTAATTCACGATATTATCTATTTATGCTCTACAAAATTATTTTGGTCTACATCAGAACTATATAATAAATCAATTGGCATAATAAGAAACTTCTGGAAATTTTATATATCTTTAATTTTTTCCATTATATGAGTACAGAATTGTAGTGTATAATGTAAGTTGAAAAAAAATACTATAAATACATGAATGCTTTTAGAGTTTTTAATTGAATATTATCTGAAAATGTGTTAAAAAACACGTTACACATAATCGTGGTCTCACACACAACACAGATATGTATATATACCTATGTATGTATGTACGTATATATATATATATATATATATATATATATATATATATATATATATATATATATATATATATATATATATATATATATATATATATATATTTATATATATATATATATATATATATATATATGTATATATATATATATATATATATATATATATATATATATATATATATATATATATATATATATATATGTATATATATATATATATATATATATATATATATATATATATATATATATATATATATATATATATATATATATATATGTGTGTGTGTGTGTGTGTGTGTGTGTGTGTGTGTGTGTGTGTGTGTGTGTAGTACATACATACTTATATACCTATATATATATGTAATTCGTATATAGATATATAGACATACATATATTTATATGTATATATGTATGTATTTAGATACATATATGAAGAAGGACTGGTAAATATTATAATGACTTCAAAGGTCCCGCATTGCTCCATGCATTTATGAGTGTACGATCTCTATCAAAGTCCAGTGCGGTGACAAAGAGTTAACAGACAGTTAATGAGGAAGTGAGAAGGATGATTCTACCCGCGAGTTTTCCAGACTTATTTTTGAACACATTTCTATAAAGTAGGGATTGGAGTTTTCGAACCTATCTAATATTTCCAGTCTTTGAAATTTCCTAAATTAGGACCTATTCTAGAAGGTACCATTACTGAACCAATTACTAAATAGCATTTTTAACATTGTTTACTAAATTTAACAAAGTTTTTTTTTACATTATATATAATTTTTACTTCAATTTCTTTTAGTTTTGCGGATATTTTTTTAAGTTTTTGAACGAGATTTTTTTAATACAGCTTGTTAAGAACAACATCCTCTTCCTACAAACTACAGACAAAACAAAAATTAAACAACAATGAAGGACAAAGCAATAAAAGCTAAAAGTAGCAGTCAACACACTTTGAGCTAAGTAAAAAAGGATACATTTTCTCTTCTTACCCCAGGACGGGAAATGGCAATTTTGTTTTCTCGGAGTCGGAAGATATGAGAAAATAATGGGTACTGTTTTTAGTATTATTGTCTAATTGCAGATATTTCAGATATGATACTGTGTTTTATCTATATTATATGCACATGATTCTTTAGAAAAATATGGTGAAAATGATTCTATTGTTTATAAATCATATTATTAATTTATTATGAAATTGAGTATTCAGATTATAAAACAATTGAAACAGAGACAATGCAAATTTTGAACCTGTTTTTTTTTACATCCTAAAAACTAAAGCATCAGTACTTTTTAATATATCCAAACCACATTATAAAAGCATATTATAAATTACCAAAGAAGATAATATCATTCTCAGGCTGAATCTCTTTAAAGGGGAGGGAAATCTTCAGTGCAGTTGAGGAAGTGTTAATCTATTCTCGGGTACGGTAACTCATAACAAAATAAAATAAAAAAAACACTTTCAATTTAATATCTTTCTCAATTTTTGAATACAAATTTGATTGCAACTTTAACTGCATCTGATCGATACATGAAACATGGAAATATCATAAGAGTCAAAATATATGGGGTGTACAGTACCAGTTAAAATCACATGGTATGATTATTTTGTAGTGGAAAAAATCGAATGTTATGGATAAAATAGCATATTACTAAAGAACATTCCAAATATCTTTTCCAATTTCTAATTGTACACAAGGAAGCATTTAATTTGTATTTTTTACCATACATTTGGGGTAAGAAGATATGCAATCTATGTAAATAGTCATTATGCATCATCACATAGAAAGTCAAAATTTCAAGATATAGGTAAGTGTTGAATGTTCTGTTTTTCATATCTCTTCTGAAAGTGGCAATTATTAAAAGAATTTTAATGTAAGATTTTTATTTTTTTAATTTTGAATGTTAAAAGAATTTTAATGTAAGATTTTTATTTTTTTTTTAATTTTGAATGATCTACACCTTTAATATATTTTACCATAGCACATGATATTCAAGATTTGATTTGCTTTTAATTATATAATACTCTTTATATTGAATTTTAATCACTCTTTATATTGAAAAATGTTTATGTCTTTTCTATTTTGAAAGTACCGATTATCAAAAGAATTTTCTGGCAATATTTTTTTTTTAATTTTGAATGATCATACATGAGGATATTCAGCGTTGAGATGGTTTTGATTTGTCTTTAAATACATAATACTATTTGTATTGAATTTCAATCCCTCTTTATATCGAAAAATGTTTATTTGCTTAACATCTATACATAAATTAAGGGTAGAACTTAGTATATTAGACTGAGTTTTAATTAAAATAATAATTAACAAAATAATGTGTATTCGCTTAGAAATGAAGAACAAAATAATAATTCATAACGCTTTGAAGATTTATTACCTTTTACATACTTCATGTAATAAAAATATTTTAGCTTTCTTTAATAAATATTGCGATATCTCTTATATATTTGATAGTGCTAAAACTTTCATAATATTTTATAAATTAAAATGCTTCACACACCTGAGTACCTGAGTTTTTAAATTTGTCCTACATGTTTTCTTTTGTTATATATTATCTTATCCATTTATCTACTATATTATATAAAATTGTGTTTATTCTAATAAACGTAAAATATGATATAAATACCAATTGCCAGCATAAACTTAATGTATCTAAATTTTTTAATGCATGGTAGTATGATCGTAGGTATTTATTTAATAAAAATTTAAGAGAAATATTTTTAATTTTAAATTATTTGGAAAAATACATAAAAATATATTTTTAAATAAAAATAGTTAATTTTGATTGACATAAATTTAATTAGAAGAAAACTATGGATGTGCAGCTGAGACACTCAATATATATTGAAATATTATTTTTGTGTAACTGCCATAATTTTTTAATAAGTTTAAAATCAATATATTTCCCTTAATTGACCATAGTACTTTCGAGTTAAAAGTTCTTCCTTATATCAAACTGATTCAATATGAAACTAAATTTTCTTTTTCTGCTATGTTTAGAAAACATCTTCCCCAGTTGTTAATGATGGGTATATGGAAAATAGTTTTTTTTGTTATATGAGGCAATATTTTTTAAAAACATAAAATATGTACACGAATTGAAAAAAGTAGAAATTCATTTACATGAAATTAAAATATTTCTTTGAAATTCAATATGCAAACATTTTTTCTATAAGATATTGTAGTTTATTACTATTTTTATTCTATAAATCTTAATTATATTATTACAAGAGCAATATTTTATTTCACGACATGATAAATATATATATTTTATTGTTTATTGTATAATAGATTTTTATATTTTAAAATGTCTGAATCTTTTTAAAATTTTTGCTTTTAAAATAAAACATATTCTGCGTCAATTTGGTATTAAAATTTTTATTCAATGTACAACAAGAAAAACTGCATAAATAAATTTAAATTTTTTATTTGGTTTAAATTTTTCTCTTATTTAAAAATTTACTGCTTGTAATATTTTTAAAGTTAGAAACTTAGTAAAAAAAAATGTAAAATTTCATATTAGACAGATGGAGAATTCTTTATTTTATGATAATTCAAGATGACGCAGTAATTAGAAATATGTTAAGGCAAGAAGGTACTATACCTTCTTGCTTAATATTTTCATTAGTATAGTACGTAGATGATAAGTTTATTTTTCTTTTGTTCAGTTATATACATAAAAATTAAATTTAGGCAGTTTTTTTAAAGTATTTGAGCAACACCATAATAAAATGGACATTTCCTTTTTTTTGCCTTTTATATAATTATAAATTATAATGTATTATTTTTTACCATTCCAGATTCTTTTTTGACTAGTTTCGTCTTGAAGACTTTTCGTACATATGCGCATGTATTTCACATAACTCATAAACACTTAGCCGTTGAAAGTTAAAGTTTTGTATTTAGAGTAATTATAATATCTAGTATTGCACCTTCTCTTTTTAGTTTAATACGAAAACCCATAAATGAAAATATTTATTATAATATATATTAACTCTACCACATTTTTTTCAACGATGATTTACAAGAAAATCTTGTTTTGGTTTCCGAGCAGTCCGATTTAATCACGTTCTCCGCGAATTCGGCGGGCGAGTTGGATTTCTTTGGGCATGATGGTGTCTTCGAACAATCCTACCAAGTAAGCTTCGCTGGCTTCTTGTCGAGCCATGACGGCGGAGCTTTGGAATCGGAGATCGGTCTTGAAGTCCTGAGCGATTTCTCTGACTAGACGTTGACGACAAACGAGAGGAATTTTGTTACCAGTAGTTGTGCACCTTTATTTTTTAACTACAACTCGCACTCTATGAAATAAAAAACCAGCATAAAACATAGGATAAAACTAATCATTAATAATGAAAAAAGAAAAAGTATCGGATAAAGTGACGCTGGATTAATCTATTATATGAAGTTTCCTAATATGTAGTTATGCCTTATAACATATTTTATAATTATACGTATATAAATATTAAGATGGTTTTGTTGATGTATCATAAAATTAAAACTCAATATGTATACATTATATATGCAAGGAGGTCATGAGGTGGTTAGAAAGGATCTTTTTTTCAACAGGAGTGTAATGCTACCTTCAAGGGTTACATAATGTTTTTAAATTAATAAATTTCAACTAAATATGTGAACTATCTTTAACCTGAAATATCTAACCCTTACGTACTTTAAATGAAAAAAAACAATTTCTTAATGATTAATTATTTTGCTTTACTAAAAACTGTTTTTTTTTTTGTCACAAATGCTTTCAACATTGAAAATACTATCTGCAGTTTGATTTGTTGCCTTTGTTTAAGTGATAGAAACGCTTTGAAACCTTAAGATGAATACTGTGAGATAAAATCAAACAGGTTATAATTTCAAAAAAAAAATTTACTTAAAATATTTATAAATACCATATATGTGTTTTTTAGTCACAGATGTATTTTAAAATACCACATTGATTTGAAACTAGTTTTAAAATAAAAAACTCTGATAATAAAATTAAACATAAAAACATTGTATAATTTTATCTAGTCATTTATTTTTTGTATATTCTTCCAGATCACTTCATTTCTTCTTATATAATTTCGGTTGTTCTTAAACACATCCTGTAGTAACTAATATCAGCATATTAGCTATGTTAAACCACTTAAGTAAAATTTAGTTTAAAAGCTATATAAATTTACTAATAGTAAAATGAAATATACAAATACAGTTTCACTAAAATTAATTTTATTTATTTCATGTACTATTTCTATATTCTTCTGTGTCATTTTACCTCTTATTATAACACGAAAATAAATCTTCCATTTGTCTTTACTAAAAACTGATTTTTTGTCACAGATGCTTTCAATATTAAAAATAATATCCCCAGTTTGAGTTGTTGTCTTTGTTTTAGTGATATAAATGCTTTGAAACATTAAGATGTATACAGTGAGATAATTCAAACAGGTTAAAATTTCAAAATAGTTATTTACTTAAAATATAACTATATATACCGTATTTTAGTATGTGCTGTTTTAGTCACATCTGTATTTGAAGATACCACTCTGATTTGATTCTAGTTTTAAAATCTGAAAAAAAAAATCTGATAGTAAAATTAAACATTGAAACATTATGTCATTTTATCTAATCATTTATTTTAAGTATATTCTTCCAGATCATTTCACTTCTTATATAATTTCGTATGTGCTTAAAACACATCCTGCAATATCTAATTTTAGCATATTAGCTACGTTGTACCACTTAAGTAAAATTTAGTTTAAAAACTTTATAAATTTAAAATAGTAAAGTGAAATATACAAATACTGTTTCACGAAAAATAATTTTATTTATTTCATGTACTATTTCTATATTCTTCCGTGTCATTTTACCTCTTTTTAATACGCGAAAATAAATCTTCCATTTTTTTCCTTACTAAAAACTGATTTTTTTTGTCACAGATGCTTTCAAAATTAAAAATAATATCACCAGTTTGAGTTGTTTGTCTTTGTTTTAGTGATAGAAATGCTTTGAAACATTAAGATGTATACAGTGAGATAAATTCAAACAGGTTAAAAATTTCAAAATAGTTATTTACTTAAAATATAACTATATATACCGTATTTTAGTATGTGTTGTTTTGGTTTAGTCACAGCTGTATTTTAAGATACCACTCTGATATGATTCTAGTTTTAGAAAATCTGATAGTAAAATTAAGAAAATCTGAAAAGAAAATCTGATAGTAAAATTAAGCATAGAAACATTATGTTATTTTATCTAGTCATTTTTATTTTATGTATATTCTTCCAGATCATTTCACTTCTTCTCGTATAATGTCGTATGTGCTTTTGTATGTATAAACACATCCTGCAGTATCTAATTTTAGCATATTAGCAACTTAAGTAAACCACTTAAGTAAAATTTAGTTTAAAAGCTATATAAATTTACTAATAGTAAAATGAAATATACAAATACAGTTTCACTAAAATTAATTTTATTTATTTCATGTACTATTTCTATATTCTTCTGTGTCATTTTACCTCTTATTATAACACGAAAATAAATCTTCCATTTGTCTTTACTAAAAACTGATTTTTTGTCACAGATGCTTTCAATATTAAAAATAATATCCCCAGTTTGAGTTGTTGTCTTTGTTTTAGTGATAGAAATGCTTTGAAACATTAAGATGTATACAGTGAGATAATTCAAACAGGTTAAAATTTCAAAATAGTTATTTACTTAAAATATAACTATATATACCGTATTTTAGTATGTGCTGTTTTAGTCACATCTGTATTTGAAGATACCACTCTGATTTGATTCTAGTTTTAAAATCTGAAAAAGAAAATCTGATAGTAAAATTAAACATTGAAACATTATGTCATTTTATCTAATCATTTATTTTAAGTATATTCTTCCAGATCATTTCACTTCTTATATAATTTCGTATGTGCTTAAAACACATCCTGCAATATCTAATTTTAGCATATTAGCTACGTTGTACCACTTAAGTAAAATTTAGTTTAAAAACTTTATAAATTTAAAATAGTAAAGTGAAATATACAAATACTGTTTCACGAAAAATAATTTTATTTATTTCATGTACTATTTCTATATTCTTCCGTGTCATTTTACCTGTTCTTATAACGCGGAAATAAATCTTCCATTTTAAATGAAAACAAAAAAACCTTGTATCTTTTCCTCTTCTACCTTTTCTACCTTTTCTCATTTTTTTTTCTTTTCAGCATCGCCTCTAATTCAGTTGCATATTTCTTCCGGTGAAATCAAGAAATATATTTTTAAGACACTTTGCGTATTATTTTTCTCAAGATATTCGACAAACTTTATTTTAGCACGCGAAACGTAGATCATCTCCTTTTGATTTTGCTTTGTATTTTAATGAAATGCGCATCAAATAGGAAATTTTTTGAATAATTTCTTTTTATTTCGTCGAGCTGCTCGGTGTATTCTTTCCTAAAGTGATGTATGAAAAAAATTGCATTTTATTTTTTTCGGAATAGAAGAGGTAATGGAAGCTCAATTTCGGCAAGTGATCGATCATGAAATGTAAATACTTCAAATCATTGAAATAAAAGATGAAGATCATTTCAATCCTGGAAGTTTAAGGAAGTGATGAAATTACTCCCGAAATTGTATTAGGATCATAATAAGTTTCGTGCTGAGTGCATTATATTAGAAATATGTTCCTTGGGTTTGTTTAGGAACTTATTAAATTTTTCATTAAATCGTATTAAATCTTCTTATACTTCATTAATATTTTTTACAAGCGATTGTTAACGATATCTCCAAAAATAGCTTTTAACATCTATTTGCTAGCATTTGTGAGATACAAAATAAGCAGCAAATTATTTGTTCAGTAGCATATAGCCCGTCATATGACGAGATCAGTAAAATTTTTAATTTTCCAAAATTGTAAAGTACCCTATATGGCAGATAAAAGAAATGGTTTGCTTTTTGGCTGAGATTTATCTGGTACTCGTTCAATAATTTTTTTATCTTCATACTCCTCTAAAGTCTCCCGATAATGTGAATGTAGATTAGAATCACGTTGAATTCGTTTAATTTTCTTAGCGAGATCAGAATTATCGTTAAGGTCTTCCTAATTATTTTGCTACAGTAATTAACTAAAGTAAAGGAATGAAACTATCGTTTTCACTACACCCTGAGGTAGATACAGCTTGTTATTAATACCGGTGGTATAATTTTCATTGCAAAAATAATAAACGATGATTAAATTTCAAATTATCATATACGTACCTCATCTATTATTTAATCCAAATATAAAAGAAAATTATTTACTTAATATCTAAGTTTAGTGATAAAACGTAGGAAAATAATGCAGACGATATTTAAATAATGTAAAATAAGAATGATTAAATGTGATGGTTAAAGGAATGACGTCATAATGCTAGAAAATATGTTATTTTTACTTATTTATTATGTGACAAATTGATAAATTTAATCACCTACTCCTAACCGGGGAAAATAGGGCTTGAAATAAGAACATTAAAGGCTAGAAAAAGGGGGGAAGGGGTGGATTTCGAACGCTACTAACCCTAACTGAACAAAAATCCAATCCGGATGCCTCTATCCATTCCAGGTAAGACCGCTTCATAAATTCGAGGATAGATGGACAGATATCTTAGGCTATTATTATATAGTTGATTTATCATAATTATTTAACTATTTTTATTTTTGAAGTCATCATCATTTGGAATGCTTTAATTACTAATATTTTGTTAAAGTTGTCTTGCATTTTTAGATAAAAATAATATTTAGATCTTTTGTTAGAAATTTAAGCTTGATATTTGAAACAGACAGCTACACAAATATAACAAATGTTAGATGCATGGAAAAAAAATTTATTTTATATATGGAAAAATAATGGAAGATTACTGAAAGCTGTCAATCCATCATGAAAGGTAAATATTTCGAATTATTAAAATCAAATTATATATTTTCGATAAAAAGCAGAAATGTTTTTTATCTATACGTAACAATTATTTAACTATTTTAATCTTGTTTTCATCTTAATTTGTATTATTTTATTTATTACTATTTAATGAAAGTTGTCTTAGTTTTTCTGACATATAATCTTTAGACATTTTATTAGAATTTTAAGCTTAATCTTGAAACAGACAGCTGAACAAAATATAATAAAAGTTAGATGCTTGGAAAAGTATTTTATTTTATACAGAGGAAGGTAATAGGGGGTTACTGAAAGCTGGCAATAGATCAAGAAAGGTAAATGTTTCAAATAATTAAAATAAAGTATTTTTTCGGTATAAAAAGCAGAATTGAATTTTATCTATACGTCAAAATTATTTAACTATTTTTAATCTTCTTTTCATCTTTATTTGGATTGTTTTATTTGTTAATATTTAACGAAAGTTTTCTTGCTTTTTCAGACAGAAATAATATTTTGTTAGAATTTTAAGCTTAATATTTGAAACAGACAGCTACAGAAAATATAAGAAAAGTTAGATACACGGACAAATATATTATTTCATATATGTAAAGGTAATGGAAGTTCAGTAAAAGCTGGCTATCGACCATGAAATGTAAATATTTCGAATGATTAAAAAACGATATGCATTTTCGGTAAAAAGCAGAAATGTTTTTTTATCAATACGTCACAATTATTTAACTAATTTTAATCTTGTTTTCATATTCATTTGGATTGTTTTATTTATTAATATTTAATAAAACTTGTCTTGCTTTTTGTAACAGAAATAATCTTTAGATGTTTTGTTAGAATTTTAAGCTTAATCTTTGAAACAGACAGCTATACAAAATATAAGAAAACTTAGATGCATGGAAAAATATTTTATTTTATATATGGAAAGTAAATGGAAGGTTAGTGAATGTTGGAAATCGATCATGAAAGGTAAATATTTCAAATAATTAAAATAAAGTATTTCTTTGGTAAAAACCAGAAATGTTTTACGGCATGTTATATGGCATTCGGAAATGTATCATATTCATAATAATCGAATTATATTAAAATGGGTTATTTCAGTTTGTTTATTAATTTATTAAATTTTTCGTGTTATGAAATTAAATACCTTTACTAATTTTTTTTAAAATTATTAACCTTTTCTTAAGGGATATACCGTGTAAAATGGCAGGAGATATTTTTTTATATGTAACAGTAAGTCCACTCTTTATAAGCTTAATGCCAGCGTAATAATATTAGATATCTACATTGCATAATAGTTTAATATTAATATTGTATGATATTTATTTTTCAGAAACAAATTATATTAATTTTTGAGTTTCTTCAAGTATGACAAGACAGTTTACAACACATATAATCTAAAACTATGATTTAATGATTTATAGGAAAGTATTCAATTTCATTTTATTTTAATTTGAAAAGTGTACCAGAAGTGTAATTTCGCCAAGTGATTGATCACGATAGGTAAGTAAATACTTCAAATCATTGACATAAAATATGAAGATCATTTCAATACCGAAAATACAAGGAAGAGATGAAATTATTGACAAAATTCTATTGTTTGTACAGAATTATACTAGAAATGTTTCTCTTTAGTTTAATTAGTAATTGATAAAATTTTGAATTTTATCTCATTAAATATACGGATATTTAATCTTAATTATTTTATAAAATAATATTAGTTTCTAAAAGGATTGTTAAATGAATAGAACAAAATTTTTTCCAATAACTTTATTGCATCTATTTGATATAAAATCTCAATTTTAACATTTTTCTCTGTTCATGTAGAAATATCAAATATTAATATTGTATGAAAATGTTATTGGTATTTTCTGAAATAAGCAATATTAATTGTTCCTTTAGCTGAAGTGGGATAAGACATATTACAGCATATATATTATTTGATACAAGTAATTATAGGAAAATATATTGTTTTACGTTTAAAAGATATAAAAGAAATGAAATTTCCGAAAGTAATTGATCACAAAAGATCAAAAATTTTTAAATTGTTCAAGTAAAAGGAGACGATTCTTTTATAACTGATAATTTTTAAAAAGTGAGGAAATTTTTATCAGATTATCATCACTATTAAAATAAAAACTAAGTTCGATCATATTATACTAGAAATGTGTTTCTTCAGTTTGTCTTTCACTTTCTGTTTTGAAATATTTTAAAGGGAAAAAATATAATTAAGGAATAAAAATCATTATTATGGCGGCCTTTTAAAGATTTATCATAAGATAAAATTTCCTACATTGCATTTATCATTTTTTTTAATTTTTAGTAAAGTGTTTAGTTTCAAAAATCTGTCCATTAGGTACAGTACAATAATGTTTAAAGGGGCACCAAAGGAAAGAATCTCATATATTTCTCTATTTAAATTATCTGTATGATAAAAACAATTTTTTTATCAACATTGATGATAAATATCTATTTCATTCTATAAATGTAAAATTTTAAACGTATCTGGAATTTTAATGCTCAAAAAATTAAAAACTATTGAGAAATTAAAAATTTAAAAAATATTTATCTGTATCTTACTATACAATGATATATTTCACTGCAATTGATTTTCATATAATGACAAAAAATAATTAGCTTCTATTTAACACAAAGAACTAGTTTCTAATTTAAATATTTAAAGAAATGTTTTTGCCGGAGGGTTCATTTTAATTTTCCCTTCCTTTTTATAAAGGTACACTCTTATGAATGATATAGGAAAAACTATTATTCTAAAGAGAGAAGAAAAATTTTGTAAGGTCTTTCATATATAGGGTGTTATAATGGCGATGTTTGAACTCTAAAGATATTATGTCACCAAGTCGATTTTTTGATACTATAAAACTCATTTGATTTGAGTCTGTGTGTTGAAAATGAATATACTAGGTGATCGAAAAGTCTGAATAAACTTTAAAAATTCATAATAACCGGAAAAATATCCAAAATAGAAAACAGTTTGCAGGGTTTAGTATCGCTAGGTCATAGTAATTTTTTAAACGGAAATAAATAACCTAAAAAGAGTCGAGAGGGCTCTGATGGACACAAGTCAAAGAAAAAGAAAAGCAAATAACAATCAGAATGTTTCCAAATCGTTTATTACAACAGTATGTGTTCCACATGACCATCTATACAGGGGATAACATACTGCAGGCGAGTCACAATGGCAGAGTGCAGCAGGTCCAGTTGTATTCAAGACACCTCTCGACGGATAGCATCTTTCAGTTCAGAGATATTGGATGGATTGGTTCGATACACCCGATATTTCAAATTTCCCCACAACCAAAAGTATGCCGGATACAAATCTGGAGACCCAGGAGGCCATGGGAACCTTAAAAGCCTGCTAATGGTTTTGTCTTCTCCGAATGTCTGGATAAGGAATAGCTTCACCGAATTAGCAGAGAGACTAGTTGTTCCTAGTCCCACTGCTAATCCTCGCAAGTTCTTATAACAGTCTCATCTACATATTTCCACCGGAGTCGGTCGCACCAGCGCCATCTGTCGTCTGTTTTTGAGTTACTTTTTTTTCTGTTTTAATAATAATCCTATGCCCTAGTGATACTGAACCTGCAAAACGTTTTTATTTTGTTATTTTTCCGGTTTTTATGAATTTTTAAAGATCATACGGGCTTTTTGATCACCTGATATAATTAGGCTCCTATATGAAACGTATTACATTGCATCTTTGATGTTTCTAATTTTCATAGTCTATAAAAAAATCTATGTCTTATGAATTTCATTATTTGATTATGAATCAATTACAAAATCTGGAATCATCTTTTGTCGGTCTGTAATTCTATTTCGTTTATTTCGAATGTACTAACATATAGAATAATCCCTTAAACGCTCGCATAATTAAGTTATTTATGCGTATATATCTCAATATTGATAACAATAATGATTTCTTATATTTCCTATCGCTGTAATGGGTTTTAGTTAATGGTATAATCAAAACTCACAAATAGATTACAACTATGCTCTAACTTTATTAAAGAAATCACTCATTTTCCCAAATTTAGAGAAAATAGAAGTGTTGTTACTAAAAAGTCCAAAATTTCTCTTCTACAACTTGCTAGAGAAAAGATTAAATTATGTCTAATTAGCTATAAAAGTAAATTCAAAACGTGATTACGCATTTACGTTCGTTATAAGTTGTTCTTAGAGTAATTAGATTACGAGCAAAAATACTTCGCTGTGAAAACCTTCAGCGTCAGTTTACAGTCAGCCTATATTTTGCAAAAGTGATGCAAGATAATTTAGTGATTTATTATTTATCAGAAGTTAAAATTCTTTTTAACTTTTGGAAATAAAGTTTTAGGTTATATATATATATATATATATATATATATATATATATATATATATATATATATATATATATATATATATATATTTCAGCCCAGCTTTCTAAACAGAAGTTAAAAATCTTTATTTCCTAACGAAAGAAACAGCATCTTACGTATGTATTTATATATACACACTTATCTATCTATCTATCTATCTATCTATCTATCTATCTATCTATATATATATATATATATATATATATATATATATACATATAATATTTCGGTGCAACAGCCCCTACGGGACCAGGACTTACAGTGTTAACCTCTGTTTCCGATAAAAAAAGCCCTAGGGTAGCGAAGCATATGTTACGGTTATGTGGTCAACCTTACGCCGACCCCCAATGTATAAATCCTAAGCATGCTTTGTCTTTAGTGTGTGTACCAACTAAAGGGATGAAAAACTGAGTCAACCTTTCCCAGCATATGCATCTATATATACAAACTTTCTATCACCCACACTCTCGTATATATAAGTATGTATGTATATGTATGCATATATGTATATATATATATATATATATATATATATATATAATATATATATATATATATATATATATATATATAATATATATATATATATATATATATATAAATGTATATGTATGCATATATATATATATGTATAAATATATATATATATATATATATATATATATATATATATATATATATATATATAATATATATATATATATATATATGTATATGTATGCATATATATGTATATATATATATATATATAAATATATAAATATATATATTATATATATATATATATATATATATATATATATATATATATATATATATATATATATATATATATATATATATACATATATATATATATATATATATATATATATATATATATATATATAATATATATATATATATATATATATATGAATATATATATATATACATATACATATATACATATACATATACATATATATACATATATATATATATATATATATATATATATATATATATATATATATATATATATATATATATAAATATATATATATATATATATATATAAATATATATATATATATATATATATATATACATATAAATATATATATATACATATAAATATATAAATATATATACATATATATACACACACACACATATATATATATATATATATATATATATATATATACATATATATATATACATACATATATATACATATATGTATACATATATGTATACATATATATATACATACATATATACATACATATATATACATATATATATATATACATACATATATATACATATATGTATACATATATGTATACATATATATATATATATATATATATATATATATATATATATATATATATATATATATATATATATATATATATATATACATAGATAGATAGATAGATAGTTATTTCCGTGAGGGTTATTATCATGTTGTAATTATGACATAAAATAATTAAGATAGAAACACAAACTTTGATTTCTTATCCTTTATTCTTCTGCTCATAGTCACCTTTTTGGATGTCTCTCATTGTTTCTTAAACCTTTAAAGGTTTTCACTGTAAATGTGTAGAGATGGTTCAGAATGGGTTCTAAACTATTTTTCTTCAAGATTTTTGTTTCGTCAAATCAATGATTAATGTAGTATAAAAAAGGTTGTAGGTAGGAAAATTGTAGAGTAGCTTTGTGTTTTCTTTTAAACTATAAATTAAAAATGACGGACCCCAGCGTTGGCCGAATGGTTAGGGTGCTGGTCTTCGGTACCGGTGTTCATAGTTTCGAATGCCACTGTGGCATGGACATTCGTAGACGTTCAGAATAGGCTTTAAGCAATAGACCCCAGTCTCATTAGTCCTCGTGTTGCAAAAATGTAGATCGTAGCACTCCAAACCAAACGAAAACTGGGTAGCCGATGTATTTTCAGTAAGAAGATGAGTACTGATAATTTACCCTGTATACTCCTATCACCCCTTTTCTTATATAACATTAAATAGAACTTGGACTTAAACTATTATTTCATTATGTGACAGTTTTGCATTCATTTAGAAGATTAATTATTACTTTTTGAAGGTCCCATAACTCATTGCAAAATATTATATTTCTGAATATAATATTTAATAATTGAAACATTTAATCACAAGACATATATTGTATTATAAAAGTAGTTATATTGTATCATTTAAGTTTATTCGAATTATATATAAGAAATAAAACTTAATTTTTCTTTTGACTGTTTATTTTATTTCCAATTTTTTTTTATTGTGTACACAAGAAGTGACAGCTATTTTTTCAGCAAAAACTATTTTCTGTAAAACTTTACATCTGAAGAATAATTTCACAACAAAATATAAAACTTCCGCTTAAGTTATTTTAGCAATCACGGTCGACAGAACACTTGAATTATATGGTCTAGCATCCTTTTGTTGGCAGGAGATTTGTCTTATCTTTATTTAACATCCCAAAGAAAAGTAAATATTATCAACTTGGAATGAGTTAGATGGATTGTATGTTATCTTTATCATCTTGTTCTTAATTTCATCTAATAATTTACTTTTAATAATTTTTACACTTCATATCATTTTAACATGTATAATGACAATTAAATTTTGAAAATAAAAAAAATTTCTAAAAAGTATGTATAAATGAATGCACGGTTTATTTTCTACTTTAAAAATAATTCCACAGCAAAATTTTCTTATTACTCAATTACTTATATTCTATAATGTATGAGCTAATCAAAAGAAAGTACGTAGGAAAAGATATCTTCAAAATAATATATTTTTCTAATCACCTGAGTTTTCTCAATTGTGTACACTTTTCTTTTGTTTTGGTTGTTTATTTTGTTTTGTTGTTCATTTGGTGCAGTCGAAGAGGCAGAA
>CM063508.1:87675367-87682867 GCA_032207245.1 Pardosa pseudoannulata
CGTTAAAAGTAATCATCAATTTATAACATAATTATAATCATGTATCAAAATATCTCTAAAAATGGATTTTTATAGTGCACACAGGCTTTGAAATGACTACGGCTTTACTGTTTAGGAACTGAAGACTATTGCTTTAATTCCTATATTTTAAAATATAAATGATCCTTAAATTGAATATGGATATCATATTCTCATTTATGGTAGGTTAAATATATATATATATATATATATATATATATATATATTATATATATATATATATATATATATATATATATATATATATATATATATATAAATATATATATATATATATATATATTTATATATATGGGTATAATATGGGTACTACTAGAATTAATCTGAATAAATTTCGTTTAATTTTTTTTTTTAATTTTTGTTACTAAAAACGATGGAATTATTATGAAAAGATAGTTTATAGAAAACATACTTTTTCTATTTTAGACATAGTTTGTTATGTTAAAAATATAAAAAACTTTGTAACGTTACACATAAAAACGTGAGCTTTAATGTTACAGTTTGGGACATCGTGATTTTCGTAAGAATACACTTATATTAAATTAGATAAATTTATTTAATTCACACACACACACAACACACACATAAATATATATATATATATATATAATTATATATATGTTTTTGTGTGTGTTGTTTTTATTTACATAGATTGATATTGTAGAATAACATGCTAAACATTTAATTTTATATAATTGCATTTCAAGAAAATATTATGGAGACAGATATAGTCAAAATCGGTTAAATTTAAGGAACGTTCTTTGTACCGAAAAGATCAATCGAAACTGAACTTGTTCTTTTGTGATCGGATGCTTTTAAAGCTTTTTGTAGCTGCTTTAAAACGGAAGTGAGGTCATTTAATACTACTGAAAGATTACAACTGTTTTCTTGGCTTAACATTTTTTATTTCCATTATTTTGAAGTTCCTAAGTATTTTTTTCTTGTACAGAATTTCTTTCAGTTCTTGTTTATTATTTATTAATGTAGATGTTTAAAAATATCACATTTTATTGCTTATTGTTCGTGAAATATATCCTTAGGAATTCATTTCTTTCTTCATTCTTATATTTTGTACGTACACATTAAAAAATAGTTAAAATTAACGGATATATTAAATTATGTAAAAGTAAGAATTGTATTATAAGAAAGGATATATTCTTTACACATTTTAAACAAAGATGATCAGAAAAATAGGTTTAAGATTTAGAATTGTTTGATAGAGGTAATTTAATGTGTTAATTTAATATGTACACCTAATTGAAATTTTTCTAAAAATGTTATGTCACATTTGATTAACAAAACTTCAACGTCTTGAAAAATTACCATAAGAAGTTTTTGAATATCTTTCTACTGACCCTACGAGAGAATTGTAAATACTATTGCAAGTCCCGAAGACTTAATTGGGTATTTCTCGTTCAATAAATCTCTAATTACTTTGCATCAATATCTTAAATTTTTGTAGACTTCATCTACGATTCGTTTAGCTTTCTCCATATCAGTATAAACAGCAGTAATTAAATACTTTTTCGCAGAATCGGCAGGTTAGCTTTACAAATGGAATAAGTCTCAACACTAAGCAGTATTGCAACATGATGCTAAAGCTGTCTCAGGTTATCAATGACAAAAGCAGGATAATTTGTCGATTGTTCTTCTGCTACGAAGCAACAAGTGTGAAAGAAGACCTTCCAGCTCCTGGTAACTTATCATAATAGAATATGGATGTTATCTTCAAGTAACACTCCAAAATCATTGGCCCATTAAAAGATCTATGAAATATACACACTGAACTGTGACAAGGAAATGTAAAATAGCATAGGAAATTTAATTCGAGAGAAACTCATGAGCTTCTATATTGGAGCTATCAACTGATTTCGTACTTATTGATATCAGAATATAAAAATCAATGGTATCAAAGTATGAAAATTTATAGTACTACGTTTTGACATAATCTGTAATTAAATTATTGTTATTAAGATTTTGTTACATATAAGTTACATACTAACTTTTGATACAGTTTAAATGTACCTACATTTTTTAGTTGTAGGTAGAATAAGAAGTGTGAAGACTCCCCTTTGTTCAGAGGAAGCGCCAAATCAGCTGATATTTGACCAGTTTGCAATAGAGTGGCGTCGAAGAGTCTGTGATGTTGAGATTTGCATTGATAGGCTTTACGCCTCTGATCGGTCACGTTAATGATTATTGAATTCCATAATCGGGACAGTTAGTGAATGAGAATTCAACTAAAATAACTAGCTGTAACCATTAGCTGGAGTTTTCAGTAACTGGAATCCTGACCAAAAAAAAAAAAAAATGTTTGGCGGTATACTAACTGATCCCCATTTATAAAAAGCCTAGAAATTTTGCGACTCACTTTTTGACATTTTTTTTTACGAATCTGCTGGAACATCAAAATATGGTACCAAATGTTGTCCTTCAGATCTGGCACTAATGCTGGTATTTAACGGTAGATCTTGTCCTTCAGGAAAACAACAAAAATCGCATGAAAATCTGGAGAAAGATCACCTTCATTAAACCACTTGCAGACATTGGACTTCTTGTACTTGGTTAAAACGATGAAATTAGTTTAGAGAAGCAATTCTGCTGGTTCTGATAAAACTTTTTTACCAGTGCTTCTTCCTGCAATGGAGGCATGATGTGAGAGAAAAAAAAATAATGATAGATTGAATTAATGAAGCATAAAAAAATACCATGTGTAACAGAGCCACCTATAGGCTGATATTTGTATTAACTTTTATTTTTTTGTAAAATATGTCTAGATCATTATTTATTATTGTTCAGTTTTGTTTTTTTTTTGGAAAACATATATGGGTTTTCAAAAGTTCAAAAATTATTTAAGAATGTGATGACCAGAATTTATAATTCATAATTAATACAATCGTGATAAGAACAAATAAAATTACTGACATATTTAATTATAGATACTGGCAAGTAGGAAGCATAGGGATGAGGAACTGGTGATTATCATTTACCTGGAACATGTGTCTTCTGTTTGGAATTTATTCAAAGGTGTGGTACTGCATGCAAATTATTCTAACGGATTAATAACTATCGAGTTGGGATTTCATAAATTTTTATTCTACAAAATTAACAGTTACAAATGTTTTCTATCTATATGGGCCCTTTCTCAAAACGTCTAGTCAGTGATTACATTTAGTTTATGTCGGTTTCTCTTGGCATATTTTTGGATTGGGATTATCGTCCATAAAAAATCTGAGTATCAGGGATTCTGTCGTTAAAAGCAAAGAATATAGACAAAGAAAGAAGTGAATATTTCGTTTTGTAATGTAAATGTGCACGCGTAAGAAGTGATCTTCAAGAATATGGAGAAAAAACAACTTTATAAGTACCATTCAGATTAAGTTACTTCATTCCTCTTTTAAGTTGATTTTTGAAATATTAATTTTGTACATTCAAGTATGGATTTTTAAACATTTTATTATAAAATTTGTATAAGATGTATAGAAAATTATATATTTGTAGTATGTACTAATACCTACATATTACTTAAGCTAATTTTTAATTATGCTTAGAAGATAAAAATTTGCAAATGGCTTTACATGGCGTTGACATCAATTTGACCGAGAACTGCAGCTGACATATGAGTCCCATACAGCAATGTTGAAAAATATTGATACTAAATAGTCTCTTTACAATAATGAAAAATACGGGAAAACCAGAAAAGGAAAGGAGAAAATATGGATGACCGTATGCCGTATGGGCAACCAGTTGAGGCCAATTTTGGATAGTTCGTAAATTGTACGGGCAAACCGCTTAAGGGGTTAAGAATGAAAAGTTATATTTCAAATATCATATCTGACATATTTTATATTAGACAATAAACTAAATATTAAAATTATATTATACTGGAAATTTAAGTTAATTTATTTGAGCAAATAGCCTGCTACTTAAAAATCTTAAGAACAGTACTTGAAATAAACGGTTTTTAAAGCCATCACTTAACAATATCTAGTTATACATTACAATCTACAATATTTAAATACGGTGTTTACTGTTTGTAGCTATATAGAAGTGATAGAAAATTAGTCAAAATTCGTAAATAATTTTCCCAAAATTCTAAGGATAAGAGGGATTATTGATAGATGAAGTAATCTCTTTCCATGAAATAACACTTTCCATAAAATAATAAACTCAATATTTTTAACTACTAATTTTACTGTATGTAATCAATTTGATTAGATTATAGAAAATAAAATTATTTTTCGCCCAAACCGTTAGATGTAGAAAAAGATAAATAATGAAGATTTGTATAGAAATCCCATGAATAATTTATTTAAATTGCAGTTTAATTCATTGAAACATAAGGCATGACTACTTCAATTAATTAATTTGTACCTACCCATTACCTTTGATAGGTTTCAAGAATAGTGGTATTGAGAGATCTTGATTACGATTTTTCCATCAATACTATTTGTTTTTGTGAATAAATTCAAATTTAATAATGAAAGATGAAACGAATGTGCAGTAAAGAATTAAAAAGTCAATTTTATTTATTTTTCACACAACGTTTTCGATCTTTCAAAACAGTATTGCTAATTATATTCAATTAATCAAACGATAGATCACAGGGTAAAACTCAGAGGGAATCTATCTTCCCATCGTTATAATAGCAATGCCAATGTATTATAATGGTTTTGTGCGTAACACAGGTGTATTTTGTAATATCATGTAGGTGGGAATTAATCTTCAAACAGCCTTCGAAGGGGTTAACCCTTTAGCGGACATTGGTTTCAACAGCGAAACATTTTGTTAAACATTTTTTTCTCTAATTTTTGGAGAAATATGAATGTTTTTTTCGAAATTTTTTATGTTTTTGACATTTAAAATTTACAATAGATAGTGCTGCATTGAGTTTATTTTTTTCTGCATTTATTCTATTCTCTTTTTGTATTTATACTTGCTGTACCTGGAAAGTTAGTCATTCGATGTTTTTTCCCTTATAACCCTACACAAAAGTATCTATTCAAACAACACTTATGAATTGTTGAACTATTTATTTATTATAATCTTTTAAGAACACTTATTTATTGTTCTTCCAATATAATTAAAATTTTAAAAAGTATTGTATTCTAGCTGTACACGGGTATGGGTTTGTGAGTTAACCTCCTCAATCCCTCCCATGGTATCCCCTAAGCAAACCCTCTAAAGATTGTAAAACAAAATTTAAATATTATGCATTTATAAGGTTTATAGATAATATTTATTCAGTAATTTCATTAAATTCCAAAGAATTTATGTAGGTGACCTTTAACCCTTTAACGGACAGTGGTTTCGTAGCAAAACCACCTATTAAACATCTTTTTTTTAAAACTTTACTTTTTGGAGTACTTTACTTTATCTTATTATAATTATTTACGGCTCCAATCTCATAGATGTGTGATATATGGAAGCCAATGATGTAGAATCAAGAGCAATTAAAAAAAAAAAAAATTTTGGAAATATGGATGAGTTTTCGATTTTTTTTGTTATATATATATATATATATATATATATATATATATATATATATATATATATATATATATATATATATATATATATATATTATATATATATAATATATATATATGTATATTATATATATATATATTATATATATATGTATATTATATAAATATATATATATATATAATATATTATATATATATAAATATATGTATATATATATGTATATATATATAATATATATATAATATATATATATAATATATATATATATATATATAAATATATATATAATATAAATATAAATATAAATATATATATATAATATATATATATATATGAATATATATATATATATATATGTATATATATATATATATATATATATATATATATATATATATATATATATATATATATATATATATATATATATATATATATATATATATATATATATATAAATATATATATATATATATATATATATATATATATATATATATATACATATTATACATTTTATATATTTTATATATTTTTTACATTTTATACATATTATGTTTTTGATATTTTAAGTATATAACAGATGACAGTTCTACGTTTAACTTATTTATTTCTTTTTCTATTGAAATATATGTATTTAAACTTTCTGTACTTGAAGTCAGATTCAATGTATCTTATTTATGACCCCAAATAAAAGTATCTGTACAAACAACAGTTATAAGTTAAGCTATTTATTTATAATACAGTTCTAAGGATTATCATTTATTGTTCTTCCAGTATATTTAAACATTTAAAAAGGCATAATGTTCAAGTTGTACAAGGGGAGGGTTTATTCAGTTAAACCACTTCTCAAACCCTAATTTGGTATCCTCTAAGGCAAACCCTTCTAAGGAATGTAAAGAAAACTTATTTATTTTACATATACAAGGCTCATAGGTAACATTTATAAACAAATTACGTTAAATTCCCATGAACTTATTTTGGTACCTATAAAGGGTTAAAGGGTAAAGCAAATTAAGATATCAAATCCGGTGTCTTTAGATAGATGAAGTGATCGCTTCTATAAAATAACACTTTCACTTCGAATACTTTTAACCAAAAGTTTTTTTTTTAATATTATAAAAACTAAGACATGCATTGACTATTACATAAAAATAAAGCCTGAAAAGTAGGCCAGGCTATTAAAAAACAGCACAAATTAAGAATTCCCGTCAAGCAAGGCTAAAAAGGCTTAACCCTTTCTTGGGCCGTGGAAAGATTACTTCCCACCTACACGATCTTACAAAATACACCTGTGGGAAGCGTAAAACCCATTCTAGCATATTGGTCTTGTTACTGAAACGACGAGAAAACTGATTTCCTCTTCAGTTTTGAGATGTCATCAATTGTTCGATCGATTGAATAAAATTAGCAGCTCTGTTCTGAAAGTTTGTAAACGTCGAGTGAGAAATAAATGGACCACGAAAGGGTTAAATACATAGCTGAGGTAGATAATCTGCATATCGCTTTCAGTCACGGTTAAATATCTGTAACTGAAAGTTAAAGTTAAACGTATCAGAAGAATACCATTATGAGTTACTGATATCATGTTGTAAGGAAGAATTTTTTGAAGTTACCCAAGAAGAAGAAAGAAAATACGAATTGTATCTAAAATTTGACTTTATTTATAAAGAAATGACACTAAGTTATGATACCTAATTTTTATAGTTCTAACTATAAAAAAACAAGCTGTTGATAAGTCACGCGTTACCTACAAAGTTAGAAAATTACAGCCACAAATAAAATCTGTCATGCATAACTAGAAAGAACAACAGAAAAACCTCAGTATGTTAAGAAGAATAACTAGTCTCCCTGCCTTTCATTTCGTTAGAACAAACAGGGGGGGGGAGGGATATAATTTAAGTAAAATGATATACGTGGCTTCACGTTAGATAAAATGAGCGCCGTTTAGTATAATTTATTAAGGCAATT
>CM063508.1:87687867-87711289 GCA_032207245.1 Pardosa pseudoannulata
GATTAATAAAGATATTAATATACTGAAAAATCTAAATTAATTTCTTGAATCTTGCTGATTTTGAAATATCTAATAGCATAAATCAGATTATTAACATGACATACATTAAAGATTTTTGGTATTTATAGTAAATTTGCACTAATAGCATTCGAGATAAATTATATAATTTGTTGGTAACTTTCAAAATACATAAATTATATGTGAAATGCATAAAATACCTATTTACTCTAAAACTTCTTATGATTTTGTCTTGTTTATATCAATAACCCTACTTCGAATATTAAATAATTAATAGAATATTTCACACTAAAAATAAACTATTATATTTAAAATATAAATATATTTTATTATCAAATATAAGGTGCAGAGCATGACTGTTTTGAGATCAATCATAATACTACCTAATAACTTAATTTTTCGTACAAGTTTATTCTTAACTGCATTTTTCTTTTATCTTTTTTTTATGAGAATTATTCTAACATTAATACTCTCCAAACCCATTCTTCATCGTTATTCTATCATTGAATCAAATTTGTCAAAATGCCTCCTACCCGCTAAAATTATAGCCGTCTTATTCTTAAAAATATTCAAACAACTTTTTCCTCCAATATGTTTTTAACCAAATTGTAGCAGAATGAAGTATTAACCATTTCCTAGAACTCGACGTTTTCAGAAAGTGAAGACCCTAAATTTTCAACCTGGTTTAAACTTCAAGAATTTGCTAGAGATACTGACTCATATTCTAGTATATTTATAGAGATGTAGTGTACAAAAGTATTTCAGGACTTAGGGATTCTTCAAGAAGTCTTAAATATGGTGTATATAAGGAAATTAAAAGAAAATATTCTGTTTCAAATAATATCATATTACGGCAAACTGTAAAACAAATTAAATATATTTATAAAGGTTTTGATGTTGGAATAACACTTCTTTATATAACTTTAATTAAATAAACCGTAAATTATTATGTAATGTGTTACAAGGTTTATACACCTTAGTAATAACTATTTGTTTGCAAACACAAAAAGGTATAAGAACCAAAATTCTTCAACTGATAATCTATTTAAAGCGGATAATTTTATAGGTAGCCTTTTCTCTCATCAATATACTTTTTGAAAAAGTCCAATAAATTACTACTTTTAATGCATCATAGTTCTGAAATACCATCGATGATTTTGGGGTATACAAAAACACACACACACACACACACACACACACACACACACACACACACACACTAACAATATATATATATATATATATATATATATATATATTCATTTATTTGATTATAAAGAAATAGAGAGATATGTATAGCACTCACAATTATATTTGCCAGACATCATATATCATATTTTTTTCAAATTGTATTTTTAATTTAGAAAATCTGAAATTTTCTGTAAATTTGATTTGAATCCATAAATATTTTTGATAAACCAACTATTTACTCAAGAAATTACTATGCAAAATATTAATATTTTTCATAGTAAAAATTAAATTAAGCAAAAAGTTGAAAATTACCAACAGCTTTTTGAATAAATGTATAAAAATGATATAAAAAATGCAAAGAAATGCAATTCTTTTAGTTATACTTCAATTTTAGTTTATAATATGTAGTACCTCTAAAGAGCCTTTCCCCACTTTCTTCGTGATCGTCTAAGAGGCCTTGTTCCAGGGTAGTCAAAAAACTCACCCAGTTTGTCCGAAATGTAACCAAAAGCAGGTTTTCCGACAGATATTCTTAGGTGCATAGGTTTGGCCTACAACGAACTATCAGATTTGCCTATGCTAGTCTATAGCTTTTTGAGGGCGAATAAACTTGTAGATTTCGTATAACAGTGGCTGAACTCAGCAACAATAGCAACAGTAACTCTTATTAGTGCTGTCATTCAATGTCAGCAGTTAGTCAATGACCAAATATGAAAACTAGCTCCAGTCACATGTGTCATATATCAAATTATTGCTAAAAGTTCACTGGTTACAAATATATATTTATTTTTATTTTCTAATGAGTAATATAAATACATTTGCACTAAATCCGATTGAAATTTTATTGAATAACCCACACTGACAGAAGATGATTTTACAATACTAATTGCTGCCACATTTGTAGGTAAACACTTTTGTTGATTACCATTTCAGATTCATACAAATCCTGTTTTTGAGGCGTTGAAGAAAATATATGCCAAGTTAATTATTATTTTCTGTTAAATGATTTTAATTCATCAATTTGATGTCACACCCATAACATGATTTTTGAAAAAAAATCTTATAATTATATTTGTCTTTGAAAATTTACATGTAATACATAATATTGAAGATCTAACCTTCTTTATTATAAAAGATCTTTTAATGTATTTTAGATATTACCAATTTGCAGAAAAATTGGTAATTGCGAACTTATGTCTAACACCTGGTAAAATAACTGTCACACCCATAACAACATATTTATAATTATTTAAATATCTAAAAAAGAAACGGAAAATCTTTAATTTTTGCACAATTCTTCCTTGGGGTTGTATTTGCTTCATGAAAAAATATATGTTTCAAACATTAAATACTTTATAGAAAAAGTAATAACAATCGTACGATGTGTCACACCCGTAACTATGGAATGGCAGAGTGTTTTATTCATATCTGTGTTGTCTATTTACCCTGGTAATTTGTGGTGTTAGATAGGAAGGATGACCCATCAAAACTAATGTTCAATAACAGTACAGTAATTTTCAAATTCCAAAACCTTCATTATAAGATTTTTTCTTTGATTTACCATAAAAAATGTTTCGTTCTTTTCAGAATAAAGTTTAAAGATTTTTCAGAAATATACCTTATAAATATGTTTCTCAATAGTTAATAACTTATAAAAGAAGGAAAAAAAATAATATTTCAAAATTCATATTAATAAATTTATCATATTTATTTACGCATTCAATTAAATAAACTAATTAAATAAAAGTCTAAACTTTTACAAATCTAAAAACTTTCTACACCATTAAATCACAAATTTATATTTGCGCATTAACATACATTTTATTAGAAAAAGTGAATACATTTTGTTTATTAAGGTAACAAAAATATATAACCTTAGGTAAAAGTATTAACGTAATAGTACGGAGATGAATTCTCCATGCTTTAAATTATGTAAATCATAACGATTTTTTAAAGAATCAAATGGGAATTTAGTGATATAGAGGCCTCCTTTTTATACCGTCTCCTTTGCTTACGTAAAAATAGCTTATCCTGAGGGTTTTAAATCAAGAAAAAGGGAATATTTTAACGCTCAAATACCCTGTTATATGCGCTATCAAATGTAACATATTTTGACGGTTTTGTGATTCGCTTCGCTTTCAATTCGTTACCTGAAGCATTTAAACGTAAAGAATACGACGCTTTGGCTATATTTCATGCTGAGCAAATTTAGAATAATTTTTAATGGAGTTAAGAGCAAATACAATTTTTCAAATTTAATTTAACGAATTTATTTGTGACTGCACTATTTAAACCGAAATCGACTGTTCGGCACACTATTATTATAAATTTATATCAGTGTGCACAAGCGAAGTAAGAACACTTTGTTTCCTAAGGCACATTTCGCTGAAACTTTCGGAATGCTTAAAATTGTGTACAAGACTTTTAATGATATTGCAGACTGTTTTCTCTATCATCTACATAGACATGTGATTAAAGTCACTGCAACAATTTTGCAGTGATACAATGCCTCAAGCGTTCAACTTTTGGAATAATTTTCTGCTCCGAGAAATTTAACCTGGAAGTAAAATAAATCTGAATGCTTGAAGCCCTTTCTCATACAAGTCATATTAATTTGGTTCCTATTTGTGAAATTCAATAATTCAATTATATCTTTTTGTCAGCTTCTTTGTATTCCATTTCTATCGAAAGTTCTCACTTTAGGAAGTTTTGAGCTTTATCTAATTAACGTATGCAGTAAAAAGGGTTTATTTTTGTATCTTGATTTCAAAATTCTATTTTTTATTCTCAAAAATCTCTATTAACATTTTAATAGAATGATTTTATATTTAGATGCCTAATATGCATTTATTTATGAAAAAAATATGTGTTGAACAAAAATAGAAATTGTCAATTGAGAAAGTGAAATGATTTAACTTTCTAGTATACGTAATCCAGTATTGTTATTGACCAAAATTAGGTAATGAAAATTTTAAATGATTTTCACATTTTGAGCGTCAATGAATCCGAAATAAACTGTGTATGTACAAGTATGTGTCAAGAGTATTTTGAAATTTTGAATACGTTCAGAAGAGCAAAATTATAGTTTACTATAAACATTTCAGTTATGTCCAGCTACTGTATGGCTAGGAGAGACCGGGGCACCTTGGGACACTTTTCAGTTAAACGTTTTTATGAATTTGTTTTTAAAGCTAATTGAAATAAATAAGTATGCATGCATATATTGTCATCATATCTGTTTCTAATAAACATTAAACTTACTTAATATCTCATTCAGTTAAAGAGTAATAAAAGAAATAAAATACCTTTCCAATGTCCCAACCTGTCCCCCTGTATGGGGTTTGTTGGGACACTAAATAAAAAATACAAAATACTGTTCAAATTATTTTTATTAACTGTTATAAAAGAGAAATGGCTGAAAATAGTTCAAGTTAATACATTTTTGTAACAAATCTTATATTTGCAGCTGATTTAAGCATATTAGTACTTACAGCAGAATACTTTCTGTTTGTTTTTCTTGTTATCACCATTTTTTTTCTGGAAAAAAATTAATATTTTGACATGTTAAATCAATTAAAAATTAGGCACCAAAATATTAATTATTTTACTTGAATTGATATTTGTTTACATTTTTTAAAATGTCCCAAGGTACCCCATCTATGTGTGTCCCAACCTGCCCCATTTTACATAGTATTTTCGGTAACTACTATACAGTTAGGCTTAACAATAGAATTTATTTATTAGCATACAATAATAATAAATGAATTTTCTTTCATAACAATACACTTTGTTTTAAATATTTTAATTTTTTTTCAAAAAAATTACTTTTTAAAATGCACATTGATGTAATTTTGTGTTATTTAAAACAAAGAAAATGAAATTGTTCCTTACCTTACATATAAGCACTATTTTCATAAAAATTCTTTGAGAAGTGAAGAGGAAGGCCATCTATCAATACACATGAGAACTAATTCCTGGTTGTAAATTAAAGCCTGAAAATAAAAGTGTCCCAAGGTGGGCTATGTCCCAAGGTGCCCCACTCTCCCTTACTTATGGTATTGTTATCAGAACTCCGAGTCTGTTTTTTAAGTTCATAACACAACGTTTTAATGTACTTATTATATTATTCCGAAGATTTTTAAAAGTAAGCACATAAATGACTTACAACACTAATTGGTTTATTTTTCAAGAGAACATAAGAAAGTGAGGAAAAGCATACACCGATATTTTATATAAAAGAATGTTTTGATTACTGTTTGTTAAAAAGTAATAAAAAGTATTAAAGTAAATTAAGTTTATGCAAATGAATGAAATGGTTTTTATTCATTTCATTATAAGATATTATTCCAGGTATTTTTTTAAGTAAGGACAAAAATGACTTACAACAGTAATTGGTTTACTTTTCATGAGAAAGTAAGGAAAAGCCTATCCCCGATCTTTTGTATAAAACAATGTTTTGATTACTGTTTGTTAAAAAGTATTCAAAAGTATTAAAGTAAATTAAGTTTATGTAAAGGAATAAAATAGTTTTATTCATTTCATTTTATGATATTATTCCAGGTATTTTTTTAAAGAAAATACAAAAATGACTTATAACAATAATTGGTTCATTTTTCATAAGAAAGTGAGGAAAATCCTTGCCACCGATATTTTATACAAAACAATATTTTAATTACTGTTTGTTAAAAAGTAATCAAAATTATTAAAGTAAATTAAGTTTATGTAAATGAATAAAATGGTTTTTATTCATTTCATTTTAAGATATTATTCCATGTATTTTTTTTTTAAAGTAAGGACAAAAATGACTTACAACAGTAATTGGTTTACTTTTCATGAGAAAGTAAGGAAAAGCCTATCCCCGATCTTTTGTATAAAACAATGTTTTGATTACTGTTTGTTAAAAAGTATTCAAAAGTATTAAAGTAAATTAAGTTTATGTAAAGGAATAAAATAGTTTTATTCATTTCATTTTATGATATTATTCCAGGTATTTTTTTAAAGAAAATACAAAAATGACTTATAACAATAATTGGTTCATTTTTCATAAGAAAGTGAGGAAAATCCTTGCCACCGATATTTTATACAAAACAATATTTTAATTACTGTTTGTTAAAAAGTAATCAAAATTATTAAAGTAAATTAAGTTTATGTAAATGAATAAAATGGTTTTTATTCATTTCATTTAAGATATTATTCCAGGTATTTTTTTTTTTAAAGTAAGGACAAAAATGACTTACAACAGTAATTGGTTATTTTCATGAGAAAGTGAGGAAAAGCCTATCCCCGATATTTTATATAAAAAATGTTCGTTTGTTAAAGAGTAATCAAAAGTTTGAAAGGAAATTAAGTTTAAGTAAATGAATAAAAATTTTTTTATTCATTTCATCAAAGGGTATTATTCCAGGTATTTTTTTTAAATAAACACAAAAATGATTTACAACAGTAATGGTTTATTTTTTATGAGAAAATAAGAAAGTGAAGAAAAGCCTACCCCACATATTTTATATTTATTAAAAAGTAATCAAAATTTTAAAAGGGAATTAAGTTTATGCAAATGAATGAAATGATTTTCTAAACATCCAGCATATTTGATTGTTTGATGATAAAATATTTTAAAATATTTTGATTAGAAAAACAGTTTACGATAAAACGTATGGTTATTGATATACAGGATCATCACATAATTTTCAATGATTGTTTTATTGTACACGAATATAACAGTATTGTTACGAATTGCGAAAATTGATTGAGATTAGCATGGGACTCTATGGGTATCTCGACAAATTGGCGACAGTTTTGGCAACCTATTTTTGTCGCCAAGCTCATCGCCAAGTTCGTCGCGAAGTGTCGCAAATGTCGCCAAATGTTACCAAGTTTGGCGTCAAGTGACCAATTCCGGTTCCGGTTTCGGTTTCTGGAGTGTTCCGGCAGTTTCTTCGGGCCATAATAATAATTTTCAATGATTGTTTTATTGTACACGAATATAGCAGTATAATTGATGCCTTTGGTTACAATACGTTGTATTTAATATTTCTACTTTTTTCTGAACCAAACACAGTTTAAATGTCACTTACTAAGAAAAAGCTTTATGCATGACTCAGTTAGGTATTTATCGTATTCCTTAGCTAAGAATATAGTTAAATAAAAGTAATAATAGTTAAAACATATATTTTCCCTTACAAAATATGTATAATAATCATTTTTACATAAAAAGGATAGATTTTTGCTGTTATAAATATTTTAATTTGAACTAAATGTTGCCTACTCTACAAGATAAATTGTAGAAAAATTAAATACATATATGAAATGGTCGAGTGTAAAGGCGAATGGAATAATTAGTTCTTCGTAATAAAAACACTACTTTATTTAGTTTGGATTTTCCGTTTCAGGCATAGCTTGAGTCATTTCCATTTATTCGTGGCGAAGATAAACGTTAAAAGGTGTTGACAGCTCCATGTCCAGGCGCTAACTGAGCTTCTCGCTTGATTAGTCATCAACTTTCTATGAAATATCTCTAGACCTGACCACATTACTCCAAAAGGTTACGCAAGCGTGGGTCTTTTTCATTTATTTTATTTCTAATAACTAATTTACGCTGCTGTAAAAGAAACATTTTCAAATTTTATATGTGTTTTAAACTTTCCAGATCCACTTCTAGCCATCATATACTTTTTAAATTCATCGATAATTTACCTTGTTTAGTAGGAAATATTAAGTTCAAAGTAAATTATTTAGAACAATAAAAAAATGTCATTTTTATGTGAAAATGATTATTATGCATATTTTGTAAGGGCAAAATATATATTTTAACTATTATTTCTTTTTAACTATATTTCCATTTAAGGATTATGCTAACTACAAAGTTTTGTTTTAAGGCCTAAAAGTTGTAATATAAATAAAAATGATTTTAATATATATGAAAGGAAACCGCTTAGAACATTTTCAATAATTCCTCTTGAAATAATAATTACAGACTTTTAAATATATTAAGATTTTAGTTTAAATTTGTAAACTTTTTGGTATACATATATTGCAACTGAAATGAAAAAAATCATTCAAATTGGCCTAAACTAAAAATAAAATTTTTAAAGTCTATGTGCCCTAAATTCTGTGTAAATATTAAACATTTTGAAAGGTATTTGAGAGAACACCGGAAATATAGTACTGCTATCTACATTTTGATTCATACTTACTACACGTATGCATGCACTGTTCCTTATATTCTGTGAAAATATTCTGTGAAGATTTTAAAAGGTATTTGAGATAACACCGGAAATATGTTACTGATACCTACATATAATTCCATTCTCACGACACTTATACATACACTGTTTCTTAAATTGTGTTGAAATATTGAACATTTTAATATATGTTTGAGAAAATGCTAGAAATATAATACTGCTACCTACATGCACATCAATTCCTAAGACACGTGTACATGCACTGTTCCTTATATTGAAATATTGAACATTTTAACAGGTATTTGAGAAAACACTGGAAATATAGTATTGCTACCTACAACTGCTTTCATTCTTTCGACACATTTATATGCACTATTCCTTTAATTCTATTATAATATTAAACATTTTAATAGATGTTTGAAATATCCCGGAAATGCAAGACTGCTACCTACACTTGCATTCTTCCGTTGGACACTGATACATACACTGTATCTTAAATTATGTTGAAATATTGAACATTTTAACAGGTGATCGAGTGCTGCTACCGACATTTGCATGCATTCTTACTGCACGTATACATGCACTGTTCCTTATATTCTTCTGAAATATTGAACATTTTAAAAGGTATTTGAGATAACACCGGAAAAATACTGGTGCTACCTACATATAATGACATTCTTACGTCCCTTATGCATGTAATGTTTCTGAAATTGTGTTGAAATATTGAACATTTTATTAGATGTTTGCGAAAATACTAGAAATATAGTACTGCTACCTACATACACATCAATTTTTACGAAACCTATGCATACACTGTTCTTTATATTCTATTGAAATATTGAACATTTTAACAGGTATTTGAGAAAACACCGGAAATGCTACCTATTTTTCCATTCATTCTTACGACACGTATGAATGTACTGTTTCTTATATTCTGTTGAAATATTGAACATTTTAAAAGGTATTTAAGGTACCACCGGAATTATGTGACTGCTATCTTCATATAATTGCATTCTTACGACACGTATACATGCACTGTTTCTTAGATTGTGTTGAAATATTGAATATTTTAATAGGTGTTTCAGAAAATACTAGAAATATAGTACTGCTGTCAACATACACATCAATTCTCACGACACGTATGCATACACTGTTACTTATATTCTGTTGAAATATTGAACATTTTAACAGGTATTTGAGAAAACGCCGGAAATATAGTATTGAAATATTAAACATTTTAATGTATGTTTTAAATCTCGAAAATGCAATACTGCTACCTACACTTACATTCTTTTGTCGGACAGTTATGCATACACTGTACCTTAAATTATGTTGAAATATTGAACATTTTAACAGGTGATTGAAAAAATACCGGAAATATAGTACTGATAACAACATATGAATCCATTCTTACGGCATGTATGCATGCCCTGTTTCTTATATTCCCCTGAAATATTGAACATTTTAACATATGTTTCAGAAAATACAGGAGATACTGTACTGCTACTTACATATTCATTCTTTAGATATGTATACATACACTTTCTCTTAGTATCATCAATTACTCTACAAAATATAATTTTTTCATACTTTTAGCATTTTGCTTCTTAAATGTATATATTTCCCTGGAGTGTTTTTACTGTATAAACTTTTTCTCTTCTAATCACTACAAAAAAAGGGAATCCGAAAAAAGTATGTTTGAAATATTATTTATAATTATTAAATTTACGAAAAGAGATAGATTCGAAATTACTTCCTTTCTTTGTTACACTCTTCGAACTTACATATTTAACTGTTATTTTACTCCCGACGTTTCCAGCAAATTCTTAACAATTAATGTTGTAAGTTGTAACGATTTTGTTCCGGATATTCAAACACTGCATTCAGGACTGAGTAGCAATTAAGTTACCATAGTGATGCGAGAAATCCTCATTTTCTAACACTTTCCTCACCATGTTTGAGATACACTTTCTGTACTAATATTCAATTATTTAGGATGCAAAGAGTTTGGTAACATATTTTCTGAATAAAGATTTTAATTAAAGGGAATTCGTAGTTAGAGGAAAAAGTGTTTGATGAAATATTTTTAACAAGTATTTTATCAGTGTTATTTTTCATCTTGTTTTTATGTTTTCTGGAAACATTCTTGTAAGATTTTAAAATTGAATGTATTGAAAGCAATGCTAACTTGTGTTAATAGTTTAAATCTTTCATTAATTTAATATTAGCATCTTTTGAAGGTGTCAGAAATTTTCTTAAATAATATGATATTCTTTTTGAAAACTTAAGCTCATAAAATATGAAGCTAATTTGTAGGTAACTAAATATATTCGTAAGTAATACAATCAGTTAAAAAATAAATAAATAATATATATATAAATATATATATATATATATATATATATATAATATATACATATATATATATATATATATACATTATATATATATATATAATATATATATATATAAAATTATACATTATTATATAATATATTATATATAATATATATATATGTATATATATATATACTATATATACATGTATATATATATATAATAATATATGTAAATATATATATATATATATAATATAATATATATATATATATAATATATATATATATATATATACATATATACATATATATATACATGTATACATACATATATATACATATATATATATCTATATATATATATATATCTATATATATATATATATATATATATATATATATATATACATATATACAGTATACATATAAATATATACATATATACATATATACATATATACATATATATACATGTAAACATATATATATATATATATATATAAAATATATATATTATATATAAATATATAAATATATATAATATATATATATATATATATATATATATATATATATATATATATATACATATATATATATATACATGTATACAATATATATATATATATATATATATTATATATATATATATATATATATATACGTGAAGGTTTAAAATTTATGCTACAAATACATTACTTAAGCGTTTAGTAACACTTACGGCTAGCTATTTCTTTTTTCACTTGTACTAAGAAAACAGTGGGTATTGCGTAGAAGAATTGTATTGTTTAAAAAGTCATCCAGTTTATCTCAGGGAAGCTCCAAAATAGAAAATCGATAAACTTGGCGTCAGGCTTACGAGATCGTCCAAATAGGAAAAAAATACTACCTTATCTTCATTTTCGATAATATTTTATTTTCCTTTTCTAAGTATTTTTCCTTGAGCCATGAAAATGAAATTTTTTCCGCTATGTTACATAAAATTTTGAGTATGAGGATTTTAAAAGAAAATTATAAGAACTTTCAAATTTCAAATTTTAAATTTAACATTTTGACAATATATTATTATTTTTTAAACGCTTATTTTCAGACTGAATAGTTATTTCTAAGTGTGGAGTTTTATAAATTATTTACACGAAATTGCTGCATAAAGAATTTCGTCATACATATAATTTTCTTCTTCACAGTATTGTAACTATGTTAAATTTATATTTTTCATAAATAAGTTGAAAGCTTAAAATACTGAAGGATTATCAGGACTTTTAAACATAAGGATCCTATGATTTTGTAACTTCTCTTCCAGTTTACATAATATGTTTTCAAATTATAATGGCTGAGATTTATTTGTAGAAATTTGTTATATATTCAATCAATAAAATAAATTTAAATACTTTTAAAAGTAATTAAAAAATATTTAAAACATATATTTATAACTTGATTCTTTTGTTGTGTAAAAACTGGTATACTGGTATGTTTACAAAAAATATTTTCCACACAAATGTTTTATATTTTAATGAAGTTTTTAATGAATATCTTATTTCTAAAATTGAATCTATGTAAAAAATAATGATTATAAGTTTAAACATATTATATAATGTAAAAAATGTTTATAATTTTACCAGTTTTATGGGATAATTTTGACTTGTAAGTACCTCTCTAAAACAGAAAAAAAAATAATCTCAAAGCAATTATTTTTGTTCAGTTAAAAACAATCTTTACATTGAAATACGGAAAATATTTTTCAAACATTCATTCGTTAAAACTGTTATAATTGCGTACATGTTTACAAGAAATATTTTGCACACAAATGTATTACATTTGTATGAAGTTTTTAATGAATGACTTATTTCTAAAACTGAATCTGTTTTAAATATATATATATATATATATATATATATATATATATATATATATATATATAATATATATAATATATATATATATATACATACATATATATATATATATATTATATACATATATATATATATATATATATATATATATATATATATATAATATATATATATATATATATATATATATTTATATATATATATATATATATATATATATATATATATAAATATATATATAATATATATATAAATATATATATATATATATATATATATATATATATATATATATATATATATATATATAAATTGTATATACTCATGTATATACTCATTTAAAAAAATATTGCTACCATTTCTATAAAGAGAAACAACTATGCGTTGTCTTCTTGAATTATCCAATATCCCTAAGTTACTCAAGTATCTCTAACGTAGCTAGAGGTTACAAAATTAACAATCAAGTTCTTGAACTCAACGTGGATAACGAATATATTCTACATTTTCATAAACAAACGATATAGATTTATTATATTTCTATATGTGGTTCCAGAAATACAAGATAAATTTAATCTATGCTACATTAATTTTTTTTATTTTAAAATAGTTATATTTTTCCTGTTGTATATTTTTAGAAACACTTCAAAATCATTTCTATAAAATCTTGCTTAAATTGTTTGGTTCAGCTACCGTAAATATTGATATTAAAAAAAGGAATAATTTAATTTTAATCATTTATAACACCAAAAATTATTTTGTATTTTTATTCGGATCCTAAACTAATCTGCTTTGCAAATTCATCTGCATTAAACAAATTTTGAAAACTTCAGTTACCATAACCTTATTTTTCATTGATACTGATTGCTTAATTTATACAATTTGAAATAATAAAACTAATTTCAAGTATTCTTATAGAAAATGACTGAAAACACAAGTGCCTTAGATCAAGTTATTCAGGTATGAATAAGCTTATTGTTTCGTCCAGAATATATCCTTTATATTAATGACGTAACTGGAATCAATTAGGACGTTCATCTCATTTGATTTACGTAATCTCTCGCAATAAATTACATCGATTAAGTTTTAATGTATTGTGATTTAGTTCTAACGTAATAATGTGTCTGGTTTTGAATAAATTTGATCAATATTAGTATATTAAGCTTAATGTTCAGAAATTGATATATTATACTGTTGCAATATAAATTCCGGTACATATTGATATAGTAATTGAAAAGAAAAATGTATTATAAGCTTTGCAAACTTTTTGAAACTAAAAAAATATACTAGGTAAGGTTCTAAGAGAAATTTTTACAAACAATTAGAAAAATGTAGTGAATTTTGTAAAGGTATATAAGGAGAAATCGAGTAACAATTAGTTGTAGTATTTATTTTAAATCAAAAAACCTTGAATTATTGTTTAAGTTTACGCAAGTTTTAATGTATTGTGATTTCGTTCTAACGTAATAATGTGTCTGGTTTTGAATAAATTTGATCAATATTAGTATATTAAGCTTAATGTTTAGAAATTGATATATTATACTGTTGCAATATAAATGCCGTTACATGTTGCTATAGTAATTGAAAAGAAAAATGTATTATAAGATTTGCGGTGGATTTAAAAATAAAAAAATATACCAGGTAAGGTTTAAAAAGAAAATTTTGCAAACAATTAGAAAAAGGTAGTAAATTTAGTAAAGGTTTATAAGGAGTAAATCGAGTAACAATTAGTTGTAGTATTTTTTAAAATAAAAAAACGTAGAATTATTGTAAAAGTATACGTTTTATAGCTATTACTTTAGGAAATACCTATCTTTATTCCTGTGGACAATTATGCTACCGTTTCTGTTTTTTCTAAAAAAAAGCATTGTATAGGTCATAAGCCCCCCAAAAGTGAAGGTAATTCATACAATGTCAAAATAGCTAAAGTAATTAGAATCTTGAAATCTAAAATCTTCGAATAAATTTCCACTTTCAGCATTACATGTTGTAGCCGTTAATCTTATTACTAAATAAATATTGTTACGCTTTAAACGAGCTAACTTTGAAACAAGAAATGCATTGCAGATTATAGGAAGCAATCACAAGCAATACAATTTTAGCAATTTTATATCATTTGAAGAAACTCAAGTCATTCTGAATTTTAGAAGCCAGTCATTTTGGGGAGCAAATGAAACTATCGCTTGAATAGGAATACAGAACTAACAACCTAAACACAATTAACGAAACGATTAATATTGAAAGATAACAAACTAGAAAAAACTAGGAAAAACCAACAAACTAGGAGTTGATTGCCATATGCATGTGTTAAAAGCACTGCACGTGTTCGCTAAAGGTGAATGCGGCATTTAAAATATATTCGTGGCCACAATGTCCTACAGGTTCTCAACCAATATCTCTGGGGGTCACAGTTCAACGAAGTCCCATAGGACTTGGATGGAGACAAAGGGCGTGGAGTGCGAAACATATATTCCGGTTAAGCTGTCAACCTTACGCCCACCAGGTGTTTAGGACACAAGCATTTTTGATTATCGGTTTGTCTACCCACTAAAGGGATGAAAGGATGAGTCAACCTAAGAATAAAGATGGAATCGAACCTTGTACGTGTGTCCTGGAAACACCAAAAACTATCCTAACGCCACTAGGCATCACCTATAGATTAACATGTATTAAAAAATAAGTGTTACTAATATATTTTAGATACTAAGCTTAAAAGTATATATTTAACATAAAATTCTAATTATTATTAATTATTGTTCTTATATATGAATATATATAAATATATATATATATATATATATATATATATATATATATATATAAATATATATATATATATATATAAATATATAAAAATATATATATATATATTTATATATAAATATATATATATATATATATATATATAATATATATATATATATATGTATATATATATATATAATATATATATATATATATATATATATATATATATATATATATATATATATAATATATAATATATATATATATATATATATATAATATATAAATATATATATATAATATATATAAATATATAATAATATATTTATATAATATATATATATATATATATATATAAATATAATATATATAAATATATATATATATAATACATATATATATATACATATAATATATACATATACATATATATATATATATATATATTTTATATATATAGATATATATATATATATATATATATATATATATTTATATATATATATATATATATATTAATTTATATATAATATATTTAATTATTAAAATGTATAAACTTTTCACACCAGGACTGAGTACTTAAAAATAAAATCCTAGAAAATACTTAAAATTGAATTAGCATCTTTTTCCGAAAGTGCGTAGGATCTAACATGCTTTAAATTTTTAAAGACATTTTTTTAGACATTCGTGATTTTTCAAACAATTTTCTCTTAAATGTTAAACATTAAATTGCGTTTGTAAAGAGTAAGATAAATTCCGATGAAATAAAAACTTCCTCTGTATTTAGAAAGGTTAAGTATATTATATGTATAAAAATATATATATATAATATAATATATATATATATATAAAAATATATATATAAAAATATATATATATATAAATATATATATATATATATATATATATAAATATATATATATTATGTATTATATAAAGAGAGATAACAGATATTTAAAGATAGATAGACATATTGATATAAATAAGTATATACAAAAATATGTTTATATACGTTGAAGTTCTGTTTGGAATCCTTTGAGATCATTTATCAAAATATTTAATGCCTATAGTACCCCAAGTATTTTTCTCTATCTCTAAACTCTTACTGAGTAAAATGCTTAAATTTCCTAACTATTAGTGAAAATGATTAGGTACTAGTTGAACATTTTGTGAATTAATTATACATAATGAGTATTTAGCCGCATATTTGCTTAACGATTTTGGGTAAATTTAATGTTAATTAAAGGTTTATATTCAGTCTATACTTAAAGTATATAATTTGAAAGGGAGGAAAATATTTTATGTTAGATAATACTCTTTTCATTGTGAGATTCTCCTAAACTGTAGATATATTTATTTTATATAAGAGAAAAGTTATTTTTTATAATTTTAGTATCATGATAAAAAGATATATTTCTATAATATTTTTATAATAGAAAAAAATGCAATAATTAATATATATAATATCTATCTATCTATATATATATATAATATATATATATATATATATATATATATATAATATATAATATATATAATATATATGTTATAGATTATATATATTTATAATATATATATATATATATATATATATAATATATATATATATATATATATATTATATTATATATTTATATTATACAAGATATATATATTTACATATAATAATCGCTTCTAGATACTGGAATTTTAAAATAACCATGAAATGAAAATATAGGCTTTCCGTAAAGATCTTGTCAATCTCGATTAGGTTTAACTGTGTGTTAGCTTTAAAAAGCACTACTGGGGAGATTCACAAATAACAAGTTCAGGTGCTTCAATTTTATTTACATTATACTACATTAATTTTTCAACACTCTGATTGCCTAACCAGTTTTATTCACGGGAAGGTTTCTGAGTTTGTATCGAAGATGATCCGTCAACCCTTTAGATGACGTAACTTGACTCGAATTTCTAAATATATATTTATTTGAAAAGCTAAATGGCTAACGCATTATACGCACATACTTTTAGCTAGCATTGTTTTTTACTTAAAATTTGATTTGATGGTATGAGGAATGGAAATGTTAGTGAACATCAAGGGGCAAACACTGAGGTGCAAATCATTGAGAATTTATAAGAACGCACCTTTTCCCTCTGAGCTCTACATGTAAATTATCGAGAAAGAAAAACAGTAAAAGGTTTAAAGTAAAACAAATTTTCCTGGATATTCTTACTGTCCCATTTGAATCATTGCAAATGACTTTACGTTGTATGCAACTTCAAACAATGTATTTCTTTCATTAAAAATGTGCTGTAAAATTTGTGAAATTCTGCAGTGATAAAACAAATTTGCAGCATTCAACATTAAGAAAATGTTTTAGTTACCTAAAAAACCTTCTAATGGTATATAAAACTTTTATTTAATAGAGTGTCACATTCAATAAATGCTTCATATAACTATACAATAGATATTTTTATCAATTAAATATTTATTTATTCTCCATTAGAATATCGCTTAATCTGCACAACTTGGAACCTATTCAAGATGGAATAATTTTATTAATTTCCAGGAAATTTTAGAAAAAATGGATTCATACATAATTAGATGAAATCCATCTAATTAAAAATAGTAAAAATGGTTTAGCATAGTTTAAATCAAATAAGTGCTAATTAAACATAAATCAATTTTTTTTTTGCATATTCCATTAATAAATACACAGTCAGCATTACAAAAAGTTAACACTAGGCAGAATTACAAGCGGTTATCGGTCATTCACCTACTGACATTTATTAAAAATTAAAAATAAATTGTCTTTTATTTACATTGTATTATTAAATTAATTTAAACAATATATTATATTTTTGCATTATTTAGTAAAGCAATGCATAGTACCATAAATTCTAATGAAATATTCATTTTTTTTCACCTAAGAAATTAAATTCATTTATAAAATATAATTGAACGAGAAGGGGGAAATGTTATTAACAACGACTAATGAAATATAATCCAATTTCGTGAACTGACACTTTTTAAAATAATTACTCTGCAGCAAATTAAATTGATCAGGATTATTTCTCGACAAAGTAGTTTAAAATATATGGGGTTGTTTCAAAATTTTAATTAAAATATTCAGATACTTTTCAGTGATCGGATAGCAGAAATTGATTTCTAAATGAAAGCAAAACACTAAAATAAATATTATTTCAAATATTAAGCAGCGATAATATATATATATATATATATATATATATATATATATATATATGTGTGTATGTGTATGTGCGTAATATATAAATAAGTATCAATATACGTAATTAAATTATTTTCTATTTTTAGTTCACCTAAATATAAAACACACGCACACACATGTGTTACCCATATGTGTGATAGTGTATTACTATAATGTATGTATGTATATATAATACGAAATAATAAAATAAAATTATAATATACATAATATATATGTATTTATATCCCTTTTTTTATTTATATATATATATATATATAAAAATGAATATATATATATATATATATATATATATATATATTATATATATGTGTGTATGTGTATGTGCGTAATATATAAATAAGTATCAATATACGTAATTAAATTATTTTCTATTTTTAGTTCACCTAAATATAAAACACACGCACACACATGTGTTACCCATATGTGTGCGCGTGTATTAATATAAATATAATATATATATATGTATATATAATATATTATATTAATATAATTATATTAATTATAAATATTTAATATTAAAATAATTATAATGCGTATATTAAATATATATTTTTTAAACTGCACTAAATATATAATATGATAATAATATAAAATAATAACAACAATTTCCTGTTTTTTTAGTGATATATTTTATAACTAAAAATTATGATTTATTAGAAAAGAATTTTAAGTAATTAAAAAAACTATCAAAATATTACTACGTAATATTACTAATTTTTTCAGTAATTCTTTGGACACTCAATAATTATACATATAAAAATTTTCCATATATTCTATAAAGCATTTGAGCATAAAAAATAGAGTTAATTAATAAGAAATTATTGGTAAAAACTTATGCTTCTGTAATATCACATTTTATTCATAAGTATACATTTTCACACTTAGGGAAACAGAAATGACAATTACCAAGATGATAACGTTATACGTTATTGTGCTCTATTGAAGGGAAAAACTAATTATTTCATTTATCTAATTATTTAAAATTATTTGAGGTTTACACAGCTATATCTAAATGTTATTTTTCAGTGAAAAAGACAAAAAAATCAAGTGTTTATATCACGAGTTTTTATCTAATGCAATAGTCGGCACTCCTAAGATACTTTACAGAAAATTCCTTAGAAAGGGCCTACCTTTTAGTATTTGAATCTGCTGATGGATTAAATGTTTGTAGTCGTTTGAAATGAATTTTGAACAGTAGATCTTTCTTTAATGTTCACGCAGGGTGCAAAATATTTGCTCCTAGCTTTCTCCTTTGCTTACCTGTAAGCCATATATAAGAAATAACTAACGATACCTTATGTTTTTCAAAGAGATATATTCAAAATGTAATGAATATTTTAGAAACAACAAGCCTTTCTGTGGGACTACTGAAGGTAAGGAGTTCAAGAATAAATACTGTTAAAGTAGTTGAAAAAAAAAAGTACTTAGCCTACTCCACGATGTTATTGGTAAATAATGTAAATGAGCTAATTTACTTAGTGTAAAAATAATGTTACGTCCTAGTGCTTGAGAAAGAAGAAATTAAAATTCATTAATAAACACACATGGAAACTTGATCTTGATTAAATGATTTTATAAAGTTAAAATAAATTCATAAGGAAACAAATAGTTGAATCAACTTGTTGGCCTAATGTTTGAAAAAAGAAATTAGGCCAACGTAACATTATTTTTTTTTACACTTAGTACATTTTTTTGTATAGATAATTCTTTCGATTTTTCTCTTAAATTAGTCATTAAAATATATAAAATCATTTCATTTTTGTTAATCTCTTATTTAAAATATGTGTTTTTTTAGACAAAATCTGCTACAGTCTTCTGTTCCCTACAAGAACACTTATGACAATAAACTATACTTTTAAAATGCAAATATAAATCTCTATGAACATCCATCCTATCAGGCTGACCCATTTAAAGGCCTCCTCTTTCCGTCATACATAAATGCATATTTTTGCAGGTTTTTCCAGTGACATATATGCATTTTATATGTCTATTTTTACAAATAAACTCACGAATTATTGAAAATCGTTACTTTATAATATTTCAAATTTTAAATAGCATAAAAATATAATCTAAGAAGAATTAGATAGCTTCAAAGAGCGTAAATTTATCAATGATCATTTGAGAACATAGCAAAAATTAGTTTAGTTATATTTAGGAGAAGTATTTTTGAAATAGTACATGTATTTAACATTCTTGCTTCTTGTAAAAATAAAATAATGTCACATCGCATTGTTTTAAAAACTGGTTAAAAGCTTGTCTGGTACGCATTTTCATGTCAAACATTCACCAAATTTCTTCAATGCTAGTTTAAACATCTAATGGGTCTTTTCTCACAAATGATTATTATCCGAACCCCTCCAAAATATTTTTTAACTTTTTATAAACATATAAAAAAATGATATCCATGAGTCTGTTTTTAACAGGCCGATAATGGTTTTCAATAGATTAACAAGAATAAATTGTGGTTTAGATATGTAGACCATATTTCTTCTAGAGCAGAAATAGTATAACATGCGATTACAATTTTTATATTTGCAACTTAATTGAACATGTGATTTTACTTCAAATTTACATTACACGAGTAAATAAATCAAAATCTCATTCTTTTGGGGATCATCTATTATAATAAAAACACGTTGCGTAATTTTTCAAAACTTTACAAGTTATACCACTTTTGGCAGAGATAATTTTTTTCCTCTTGTCTCTTCTGATACAGAATTTTTCTCTCAGATCGATGGCGTGCCTTTTTTTCATTTTCTATCTTATCAAATGACAACTTGTAGACGTTATTAAATGGTTCGATACACATTCAGGGAACAGCGTGTGTAAAATGACATCGACATCTGCTTTCGTTTTAGTAAACTGTTAAAGCTGATGTCGGGTCATAACTTTTATTCCTTTCGTTTATGAAGGAAACAGATAGGAAAAGTTTCGTCTGCAACCATGGGCTGGCAATAAAATGTTTGCAGATTTTGGTCATACACGCATAAAAGTTTATAGTTTGGAGTTTTTCATACGTTAGTGTTATTAAAATGCATCAGACTAGTTTTTAATGAGATTTGTTGTTTTTACATATCATAAAAGCATATTATATATATATGTAATGATATTTTAACGTTAAAAATTAACAAACGTAATTATGTCTAACATAAAATAATTTTCTGGTGATTACATCATTTACAGTCAACCTTGGTGAATGTTTTTGTGAATGTCTTAAACTTCCTGTTGCATAAGTGCTTTACATAACACATTACGCTTAAACCTTGTCTTAACTCGCTGTAAGAAGCCTTATTGTTTGGCTCCGTACAACTATAAAATCGTGATAAACATGTTTTCATACAGAAGTCCATATTGTCTTGGTGAATGTCAACCTTGGTGAATGTTTTTGTGAATGTCTTAAACTTCCTGTTGCATAAGTGCTTTACATAACACATTACGCTTAAACCTTGTCTTAACTCACTGTAAGAAGCCTTATTGTTTGGCTCCGTACAACTATAAAATCGTGATAAACATGTTTCCATACAGAAGTCCATATTGTTACCACTAACTTATTTTTCATGATCCATTTGTCATTAACGAACATTGCGGATCTTAGGCCAACTCGAGTTAGAAATTCGTAACGCTCCGGTTACAATATATTTGACTTTGCTGAATGAGTTGCTGAGGATTATCATGTTTTTATACAGTTATAGGAATTAATAAATAGGTTTCCTTATTGATATTAAAATTATATTAAATTATTTATTCATTGTTTATTTTATTGCATATTTTCAATATACATTACTTTCAAACTTTAGGTAAACACAAAACAAGAAGAGGGATACAAAGGAGTTCTAGGTATCAGGATATGAAGCTAATTTATTAAACATTTAAATATTGATAGAAGTGATTTTAATTCTCCAAACACCTTCTGAGATCTATTGATTTACCTCTCATAATGTATACTCAGACCACCATTAAAGAACACCGTTAATTCAACAAAGAAATTTAAATTAATTATTATATTGAATGTTATGAACTATTTCCAAATTTCCTAAACTAATAACTGAATGACACAAGAAAAGTGACATAAGTGAGATCAGGTGGTCAAGATTTGAAAATAATTTCTTAGATTTCCAATGTCTGATAGAGAGGGTATTAGCTCTTACGTTATCATTAAGCTATTGCTATGTGTTCTGTGATGCATCAGTGATATCCCCAATGAATTATTCATGAGTCATGCAGAAAGTCAAGAATTTATCTAGGAAACAACAGTGAAATTGCATTCCTTCTAATCCTGTACTTTATAACAAAAGACAATTCCAGTTAAAAAAAGAGTGCCTATACTTTATAAACTACTACTAGAATGTACTGAACTTTTCTAATTCCTAGTAAAAAGGCATTCCTAAAGTTTTAACTTTTATGAAATTTCAATCGAATTTGAATGAAAGATTATTTATGATAAAATATTTCTCTTTCTTTTTACTAATTAAATCATTGTGCAATATTCATAGACACTAGACGCATAATTTGCAAATTTCTTAAACTAATAACTGAACGAGACAAGAAAAGTGACATAAGTGAGATCAGGTGGTCAGGGTTTGAAAATAATTTCTTGGATTTCTAGTGTCTGATAGAGCCGAACTTAGCTCTTAGGTTCTCATTAAGCTTTTGCTATGTGTTCTGTGATGCATCAGTGATATCCGCAATGAATAATTCATGAGTCATGCAGAAAGTCTAGAATTCATCAAAGAAACAACAGTGGAAATACATTCATCCTAATACTACTTTTTAACAAAAGGCAATACTAGTTAAAAAGAGAGTGATTTTACTTTATAAACTACTATTAAAATTTACTGCACTTTTCTAATTCCTAGTAA
>CM063508.1:87716389-87768889 GCA_032207245.1 Pardosa pseudoannulata
ATTCAGAATAAATTGCCAGGCAAACAAAATTAATGTTATAAACACAAACAAGACATACAAGATATCGACACAGAGAGGAATGCTATCTACCCTCCTCTTCTAACAAACAGCTAAATTGGATTAAAGCAGATAACTGTTTACAGTCAATGTGCTATCTTGTTATTACATTTCCACGAAGCTTTTATGTCCGAAAAATATTTCTTTTCTACATTTTAATTTCGTCAGAATATTTTTCTTCAACACGGTTGTTTCTGAATCCTTTACACGTTGCTATCGGTGGGGAGATGATCAATAATCGAATATTAAAGTTCTGAAAAGGGGCGTGATTTAAATATTCGAAAAACAAGATGTAAAGTTAGTCTAAATACTTTATTTTTCTAGAAAAATCTAGATAGGTTTGATTTGGTTTGGGGTGCTACAGTCAACTTTTTGCAACACGAGGGCTAATGAGACCGGGAACTACAGCTTAAAGCCGATTCCGAACGGCTACGAACGTCCATGTCACTGTGGGATTCGAACCCACGAACTCCGGTACCGAAGGCCAGCACCCTAAACGTTCGACCATCTTTCTCCAGCAAAATCTAGAATTATATGAAAACAAACATAAGCAGATATAGTACTAAAAAAGTGTTTCAATAGAAAAGTTTAATAATGTATTGAACACTTAATACAGGCAATTTAAAAACGAAATTCAGAATAAATTGCCAGATAAACAAAATTAATGTTATAAACACAAACAAGTCATACAAGATATCGACACAGAGAGGAATGCTATCTATCCTCCTCTTCTAACAAACAGCTAAATTGGATTAAAGCAGATAACTATTTACAGTCAATGCTATCTTGTTATTACATTTCCAGGAAGCCTTTATGCGCGAAAAAATATTTGTTTGCTAATATTTATTTCCGTCAGAATGCTCTTTTTCCGACAAAAATAATTAATCTGGAATGCCAAGCAATTTCATTTAACGAACAGGCTATGAAATACAAAAATACAGTTTATTACTTGATTACATTCGGAAATTATAGGGCGTTAGGATTATTTTTATTATTTGAAATGTTTTCCTAATTTTATTCTCTGTAATATGTTTAATTTCTGAAGGAAATTACATTATTTCTTAGGAATCGCTACAAACCAGTTAATTCAATAAAGCTGATTCAATAAAATAGCTTAAAATATATTAAAAGAAGGTTTTATTAAAATAAAACAAGTACATAAAATCTTTATTTTCCGCTCTCAATTGTATATTTATTGTATTTATACAGTAGTAATATGGTTACTTCATTAGCATTCAATTTAGGTGTATAGGGTATTGCGCATTTCTGAAGATAAGTAGTTCACATAATAAAAAGTTAAAAATATATTGTATTAAATTCTTTGACTAATAAATGCAACGCCTAGAGATAGGATAAAGTTATATTACCTTTGAATTCAGTGGATTTCACACAATATACTGTAATTATATTTTATAGAAACATATATTTCTAACGTAAAAAATATTAAAAAAGGTACATTTTTAGAATTATTTTTATTTTTGTCATGTTTATATTAGTTATTTTCACTGGACGAGGAGAATTGATTTAAGACATTTTGAAATTTAATACTTTGAATAATAGAATAAAATTTTATTCTATGAGCACGAACATGCTAGAATTATAAAATATGTATTATATAATCGTTCCAAATACGTATTATTTACATTCAGTCATAATCGTTCGAAATTACTAATTTTAAAAGCATATACATACATACATACATATATATAGATATACATACATACATACATATATATATATATACATACATATATATGTATATATATATATATACGTACATACATACATATATATATACATACATATATATATATATATACGTACATACATATATACATATATATATATACATACATACATACATATATATATATATATATATATATATATATATATATATATATATATATATATATATATATATATATATATATATATATATATATATATATATATACATATATATATATATATATAATATATATATATATATATATATATATATAATATATATATATATATATATATATATGTATATATATTATTGAAAGTGTGCAATGAGCCCTTTCGGCATCATGCGTCCCTTTGTGTACATCAGATTGACCTTTTTGATGTCACAGCAATGTACAAGAAATTGGAAAAATCCTATGACCATCGACAAAAGTAATTTAAAGCTAAAACCAATTTCTTTGATGGACCAAGTTGACACTTTTCAGTTAAAACAATTGAGTTCTCTATCGGCATCATCCCTTTGTTTACATTATTTGGACCTTTTTGATTTGAAAGAGCGATCACAGACATGAAAGTACAATTAAATTTCAAAAGATGTCGAGATCATCGGCAAAAGTAATTTAGTGCACATTTGGTTGATGGACCACGTTGATACTTCAGTTAATATAATTGAGTTCTCTTCATATCCCAGATTTAAATTATTTGGACTTAATTAAGAGATTTGAAAGAGCGATGAACAAATCCAGACATGGAAACGTCAATTAACTCATTGACATATAAAGACGTCTAGGAGACGTCAGTCTTCTCATGTGCCAAAGTAGAATTTCACGTCTCCTAGACGTCAATAGCTGTCTCCGACAGAGGTCATGCAGCATTATATTAAATTATAACTTTACAGGACTTCTATTTAATTTTTGTACATTTGTATCATATTGTACCACATTAAATGTTACATAGCAATGTAAATGTCAAAATAAAACGTTCTATTTTTCAACATGCAAAAAATTGTTCAAATGAGCCAGAACTTAATCGTCTTTTTCGGACACGTCAGATTCCATTTGACTTGTATATCAATGGGTTAACTGAGAATTTCTATTGACACAGCATTCACCTGCTTGAACCAGGTGACATTAAAACACACCCACTCATGTTTCAGTCATTCTACCTAAATATATGCTTCCTTCATGCCCTTATAAACAATGTGGTTAAAAAAATATAAACTCTTCACTTTTGCAATAAAAATATATATGCGTGTCTGTGTGTGTTATTCTAACATCACTGAGTGATCGATTGACACTCTTCTCACTGAATCTTTAGAAAAACTAATAATAGGAAGCTATAAGTTTAGTAGGAATTTGTCTTACTCTAGAGGTGCAAAAAAGAAGGGTTTTTTTATATTTTAACCTCTAAAGAGATTAAAAGGAGTTATAAAGTTGTATTCTGCAAATTACCTCAAAAACCAACATAGAGTGCATTTTATCAAATAGTTTACAGAGGAATATTATTACAAATCTATTTCTTTATGCTTAAAACACGATTACTACTGGTTATGCCGACCAAATATAAGAAAAGACTGATTGCTACATATTAGAAAGAAAATCTGCAAACCTCCAATTACACACTTATCAGCTACAATTGCCGATTAGAACAAACTTATAATTACGAGAAATATATAGTAATACATATATGTTTTCCTTACGGTAAATTTTTTCAATATATATATATATATATATATATATATATATATATATATATATATATATATATATATATATATATATATATATATATATATATATAATATATATATATATATATATATATATATATATATATATATATATATATATATATATATATATATATATATATATATATATATATATATATATATATATATAAATTGTTTAATACAGATAATTTTAAAACTCTTTCTGATAAATATTTCTTGAGCAGAATTTCTTGAATTTAAAGATAAGATATGCTTTATGATTCTATATTTTTTAATGCAATATCTAATTTCAAGTCTATTATGGCAGTGTGATACACATTATCAATTTTCTTAATTTTTCTCAGACTGTTGATAGGTAATATTGACCTAGGGGTACAAAATCAAGTGTTATCCCAGTGCCTTGCTAAGTTTTAGATATCTATGAATGGTATTCCAAATATGGGTCTTCCATACAAGTTTCTTGATATTGGGGAACTTTATACAGAAAGTAGACTAAAGTATGCGCTTTCATTTGAATTTTTTAATGTAATAGATAAGATAGCAGAAATTATTCGGTGGAATATTGAAGTATATGTACAAAATATTGAGTGATTGAATTTTAACATTGCCTTGTAGAGAAAACAATCTGTTTCGTATTTATTCAAAATAGAATATGCATAAAATACTTCCAGTTTTTCTGACACTAGAACTAAATGCATGGGATAACATTAAATGGCTATTTTATTTCACATTTAGAGCATAAATATTTGATTTCTTACCCTACGACTTACCTTTATATCATATTTAAAGAGATATCTAACAGAAACCGACTATGTAGCCCACTGCAAAAGAAATAGTAAGAAGCAAATAGTAAAAGAAAAATGATACTTTTTTTTCAAATTGTGCTTTCGAAATAAAAAATTTAAAATCGCATTTTATCGCATTTAAGAAACCCCTTTCAGCGTAAGAAAATAAATGCTTACTTGAGCCAGCAAGATGGCTGAAACATTTCTTTTTTTGTACTTTTATCTGCTTGATTTCCTTTGGGAAAATGTTTGAGGGAGAGAAAATCTATGACAAATAAACATTGTGAAACAACGTATAATCCACTGTGAGATCTACTAAGGTAGCTATTGAATTTTTCATTCCGTGGAGCAGAAGAGTGGAAATAACCTTTAGAAGATTAAAAATCGAGCATTTTAACAAGATAAAAGGTATCTTTTATCTGCACTGACACGGTGATAAAAAATGGAAGTTTTCAGCATTATTTTATATAAATGCACATTTCGTAAATATATAAATCCCATTCTTTTCAGCTGAGTTTTAAAACTTATATCTAGAATTTTTCTCTTAAGAAACTAATATATCTGAAACATAAAATTTAAATACGTAACCACATAAATTTATATTTTTTATAAATATTTACTCTTTAAAAGTAACATTGTATATGCGAATCATTTCTTGCCTGAAACTCATTTAAATATTATTGTTTTCAATAAAACCAATTTGAAAATCAATACTAGCAATTCCAAATGATAACCTAAATTTATTTATTTACTCTTTGTGAGTAACTTTAAAAAAAACTTTCATTATATAAACAAATATGGACTCACATATCACATACAATAATTCTGGTGTATTTTAAATATACATGCAGATTGATTCACTCGTTTTGATCCACACTAATAGAGAAATAGTGAGAACAAATTTAGTGTCATGTTTAAAACGATGTTTTATGTAATTTAATTTTAGTTCATGAAAACGTCATTAAAATTTTGATTATATAAAGACTTTAGTAGTTTTATATCATATGAAATACATCTTGTGTTTTTAAACATATAAGCTGACAGATTCGTTAGTATTGATTAAAAAACAGTAAGTGAAAAATAATGAGGATATGTTATGAGGAGAAATATGTTTTAAAATAAACATGTTTAAAATAAATATTTATAAACTCATAATGCTATTTCTTGAACTTTTTAATATTTTTTAATATTTTATATAAGAATTTATGCTTTAATATTATTTAAAAGATGATATTGCCTATACAAATCGTGTATTGCCTGAAACGCATTTAAATATTACTATCTTCAATAAAACCGATTCGAAAATCAATACTTCATGAAAAATCTTCAACATAAATTTCATTATATAAAAAACATGGACTCTTATATCACATAAAATAAATCTGGTGTATTTTAAAGAGACATACAGGCTGGTTCACTCGTATTGATTAACACTAAGAGAAAAATAATGAGAACAAATTTAGTGTCATGTTTAAAACAATGTTTTATGTACTTTTAGTTTTAGTTCATGAAAACGTCATCAAAATTTTGATTATATAAAAGACTTGGGTAGATTTATATCATATGCAATACATCTTGTGTATTTTAAACTTATAAGCAGTCAGATTCGGTAGTATTGGTCGCTAGTACTAAGTGAAAAATAATGAGGACAATTTTAAAACATGTTAAAATAAATTTTTATAATCTGGTAATGCTATTTCTTGAGCGTTTCAATATATGTTTTAAAATTTTATATAGGAATTTATGCTTTAATATTATTTACTATTTAAAAGAAAATATTTCATATACAAATAGTTTATTTCCTCAAACTCATTTAAATACTACTATTTTCAACAAAACCAATTTTAAAATCAATAAGAACATTTCCAAATTATTCCCTAAATTTCTTTTGTTACTCTTTGCTTGCTACTTCATGAAAAAACTTCAACATAAATTTTATTATATAAAAAAAACATGGACTCTTATATCACATACAATAAATCTGGTGTATAATAAACATACATGCAGATTCATTCCCTCGTATTGATCAATACTAAGAGAAAAATAAGGAGAAGAAATTTAGTGTCATATTTAAAACAATGTTTAATGTACTTTTAGTTTCAGTTCATGAAACCGTCATCAAAAGTTTGATTATATAATAAACTTATGTAGTTTTATATCATATGCAATACATCTTGTGTATTTTAAACTTATAAGCAGACAGATTCGGTAGTATTGGTCGTTAGTACTAAGTGAAAAATAATGAGACCAATTTTAAAACATGTTTAAAATAAAATTTTATAAGCTCATAATGCTAGTTCTTGAGTATTTCAACAATAACCTTTCCGCACTAAGCCATGTAAAAAATAAAATATAAATTTCATTATATAATAAAGCATGGACTCTTATATCCCATACAATAAATCTGGTGTATTTTAAACAGACACGCATATTGGTTCACTCGTTTTGATCCACACTAATAGAAAAGTAATGAGAATAAATTTAGTGTCATGTTTAAAACAATGTTTTATGTACTTTTAGTTTTATTTCATGAAAAGGTCATCAAAATTTTGATTATATAAAAGACTTGAGCAGTTTTATATCATATACAATAAATCTTGTGTATTTTAAAATTCAACGCAGCCAGATTCGCTAGTATTGGTTAACACAAACTGAAAAATAATGAGGACAATTTAAAAAAAATTTAAAATAAATTTTTATCAGCTCATAATGCTAGTTTTTGAGAGTTTCCCCATTTTTAAAATTTTATATAGGAATTTATGCTTTAATATTATTTACTATTTTTAATATGATCTTCCATATACAAATCATTTATTGCCTGAAACGAATTTAAATATTACTATTTTCAATAAAACCGATTCAAAAATCAATACTAGATTTTCCAAATTATTCCCTAAATTTATTTTCTTACTCTTTGCACACTATATCATGAAAAACTTCAACATAAATTTCGTTATATAAAAAACATGGACTCTTATATCACATAAAATAAATTTGGTGTATTTTAAACAGACATACATATTGGATCACTCACATTGATCAGCACAAAGAGAAAAATAATGAGAACAATTTTAGTGTCATGTTTAAAACAATGTTTTATGTACTTGTAGTTTTGATTCATAAAAATGTATTCAAAATTTTGATTATATAAAACACTTGAATAACTTTATATCATATGCAATAAATCTTGTATATTATACTCATAAGCAGACAGATTCGGTAGTATTGGTTAACACTAAGTAGAAAATAATAAGGACAATTTAAAACAGGTTTAAATAAATTTTTATAAGCTCATAATGCTAGTTCTTGAGCATTTCAACATTTTTAAAAATTTTATGTAGAAATTTATGCTTTAATATTTTTTAGAATTTAAAAGGTAAGATTGCTTATAAAAATCGTTTACTACCTAAAACGCATTTTAATATTACGGTTTTCAATAAACCTCTTTGAAAATCAATATTAGCATTTCCAACTTATTCCCTAAATTTATTTTCTTACTCTTTGAGCACTACTTCATGAAAAAACTTCAACGTAAATTTCATTATATAAAAATGCATGGACTCTTATATCACATACAATAATCTGATGTATTTTAAACAGACATGCAGATTGGTTCACTCGTATTGATACACACAAATAGAAAAGTAATGAAAACAAATTTGGTGTCATATTTAAAACTATGTTTTATGTACTTTTAGTTTTAGTTCATGAAAACGTTATTAAAATTTTGATTATATAAAAAACTTGAGTAGTTTTATACCATATTTCATCTTGTGTATTTTAAGCACATAAGCAGACAGGTTCACTAGTATTGGTTAACAATAAGTGAAAAATATTGAGAACTATTTTAAAACATGTTTAAAATGAATTTTATAAGCTCATAATGATGGTTCTTGAGCGTTTCAACATTTTTAAAAGTTTTAAATAGGAATTTATGCCTTACTATTATTTGCAATTTAAAAGATAACATTGCATGTACAAATTATTTATTGCCTGAAACGCATATAAATATTATTGTTTTCAACAAAACCAATTCGAAAATCAATACTAGTATTTCCAAATCCTTTCCTAAATGTATTTTCTTACTCTTTGCTTGCTACTTCATGAAAAAACTTCAACATATATTTCCTTATAGAAAAAAACATGGAGTCTTATATCACATACAATGAATCCGGTGTATTTTAATCAGACATGCAGATTGGTTCACTCGTATTGATTCACACCAAGAGAAAAATAATGAGAACAAATTTAGTGTCATGGTTAAAACAATGTTTTGTGTACTTTTAGTTTTATTTCATAAAAACGTCATCAAAATTTTCATTATATAAAGGACTTAAGTAGTTTTATATAATATACAATAAATCTTGTGTATTTAAACTTATAAGCAGACAGATTCGCTAGTATTGGTTAACACTAAGTTGAAAATAATGAGGACAATTTTAAAACATGTTGAAAATAGATTTTTATAAGCTTATAATGCTAGTTCTTGAGCATTTCAATATTTTTTAAAATTTTATATAGGAATTTATGCTTTAATACTATTTACTATTTAAAAAATAAGATTGCATATACAAATCGTTTACAGCCTGAAACGAAATTAAAAATTAGTTTTTTCAATAAAACCAATTTTTAAATCAATACGAGCATTTTTAAATTATTCACTAAATTTCTTTTCTTACTCTTTGATTGCTACTTCATGAAAAAACTTTCAAAATAAATTTCATTATATAAAAAAGCATAGACTCCTATATCACATGCAATAAATCTGGTATATATTAAACAGGCATGCGATTGGTTCACTCGTTATGATCCACACTAATAGAAAAATAATGAGAACAAATTTAGTGTCATGTTTAAAACAATGTTTTGTGTACTTTAAGTTTTAATTCATAAAAACGTCATCAAAATTTTCATTATATAAAAGACTTAAGTAGTCTTATATCATATGCAATAAATCTTCTGCATTTTAAACATATACGCAGACATGTTCACTAGTGTTGATTAACACTAAGTGAAGAATAATGAAGACAATTTTAAAACATGTTTAAAATAAATTTTTATAAGCTCATAATGCTATTTCTTTAGCGTTTCAATATTTTTTAAAATTTTATATAATAATTTATGTTTTAATATTATTTACTATTTAAAAGATAAGATTGCATATAAAAATCGTTTATTGCTTGAAACACATTTAAATATTATTATTTTCAATAAAACCGATTCGAAAATCAATACTAGCATTTACAAATTATTCCCTAAGTTTATTTTCTTACTCTTTGCACACGACGTCATGAAAAACTTTCAAAATAAATTTCATTATATAAAAAACATAGACTCTTATATCACATAAAATAAATCTGGTGTATTTTAAACAGGCATACAGATTGGATCACTCGCATTGATCAACACAAGGAGAAAAATAATGAGAACAAATTTAGTGTCATGTTTAAAACAATGTTTAAGTACTTTTAGTATTAGTTCATGAAAACCTAATCAAAATTTTGATTATATAAAATACTTGTATAATTTTATATCACATGCAATGAATCTTGTGTATTTTATACTTATAAGAAGACATATTCTGTAGTATTGGTTAACACTAAATTGAAAATAATAAATACAATTTAAAACAGGTTTAAATATATATTTATAAGCTCATAAGGATAGTTCTTGAGTGCGTCAACATTTTTTAAAATTTTATATTGGAATTTATGCTTTTACATTATTTACTATTTAAAAGATAAGATTGCATATAAAAATCGTTTATTGCCCGAAACGCATTTAAATATTATTATTTTCAATGAAACCGATTTGAAAATCAATATTAGCATTTCCAAATTATACCCCAAATTTCTTTTCATACTCTTTGCACACTACTTCATGAAAAAACATCAACATAAATTTCGTTATATAAAAAACCATGGACTCTTATATCACATACAATAAATCTGATGTATATTAAACATACATGCAGATTGGTTCACTCGTATTGATCAACACTAAGAGAAAAATAACGAGAACAAATTTAGTGTCATGTTTAAAAGAATGTTTTTTGTCCATTTAGTTCATGAAAACGTCATCAAATGTTTGATTTTATAAAAGACTTGGATAGTCTTATATCATATGGTATAAATCTTCTGAATTTTAAACATATAAGCAGACAGGTTCACTAATATTTGTTAAGACTAAGTGAAAAATAATGAAGACAATTTTAAAACATGTTTAAAATAAATTTTTATATATTCTCATAATGCTTTTTTTGAGCGTTTCATTATTTTTTAAACTTTTATATAGGAATTTATGTTTTAATATTATTTGCCATTAAACATGTATATTTAAACAGATTAGCAGACAAGTTCGTTTTATATTGATTAGCGTTAAAAATTAATAATAAAGATAAATTTAGTGTCATGCTTAAAATGAAATTTTATTCTCTGTGAGAATGTATACTCTGTATGAGAATGTATACTCTGTATGATGTAAGTGACACAGACATGACTTCTTGATAATTTATACATACTTTAAATTCTGTAAAACATTTCGAATTTTTATATACAATTACTACACTGAATTTTAAATAGTTAGACAGTGAATTTTTCTCTAAAAGAGGTAAATAAAAAACCTCGTTTAATACAATGTAGAAATAATTCACTTTTTGTTTAATTGCATGTGTAGAAAGAATGCAGTGAGGTAAAATATTAGACATTTCAATGTATTGCGAGTTAGTGAAAACATCTTTAATTGCAATTCATCATTCCAAATTACAGCTCTGTAATTTAATTCCAGTAATTTGAAGAATATTAAATAAGGTGTATAAACTCACATAAAACTCGATATATACTGAAAGTTAAGCACATATTTCATATAGATACTATTCAAATTTCATTATATGATGAATAGTTTCTAATAGATGAATATAATTTTGGATAGACATACTAATTAAAATTTCAAAGTTAAAGTGCAGAAGTAACTTTAAAAATAGTCACAATGGATTGAAAAAATGTGTATTTTGTTGAACTCTAATCGCTAAAACATTTCACAACTACGATTCTCGATTCTCAGAAATAAAAAAAATGCACAAAAGTTGCAGGGAATTTAGATAGATATTTAACATTTTTTTATGTATTTATAGGTGTAACTTCGATAAAAGTCAAAATGAAATGAAAAAAACATGTATAATTTCATTGAAATCTAATAACTCAAACTTTTTGGGATTACAACCTTGTACACAAAAATAAAAAAAGACACGAAAAATAAAGGGAATTTAGATTGGCATCGATATAACAAATGGTATCACCATTTTTTTATTAATGATGCATAAATCAATATGACATACAAGCGTAATGTTTTTGAACTGTTATATTAAACTCATACAACCAGTTACGAAGTCTGATTGTTCAATATATGTATGACAATTAAAATAACAATTAAATATGATTAAATGAGGAACATCACATAGTTTTAGGTTATTGAGAATTTTAATGCAATTTAAATAGATAATACCGGATATATGCCAAAGTTTTGCTCTATTTCTATCAATAACTACTTAAGTTATTGAAAATTATTGGTTTCGTTTAAATGTGAGATTGACTCATTATAAGTAATGACATTAAATTGATTTCTGTCAGAATAATAGAAGTTACGTTAAAAATTTGCTTGAATTAAATAGTTTTTGAATTGTAAAATTGATTGCCAGTGCAGTTGCATTAAACAACTAATAAAATTTACTAATCTATAAAAAAGATATATTTGCATTATGGTTTTATAATTTGCATTTTTTAAAGTAAAAGTTATATTTTATTTTTAAATTTCTAAAATTTTAATTTGACTTATTGTTTTAAGCATTAAATATTTCTTTTTAATATTCCCTTATGCGAAATCTATAAATTTACTTGCAGGTTTCGTTAAATTAAATTAACTTAAAAGAAATCTTTCTCTTCTAAATCACTTTACAATGATTATGCGTCAAATTTTATCTTTTCAGCATGAAAAGACGAGCATAACTGAGTTTAATACAATCACAATTTCACACTTTTTCAAATTATTATGCATAATTTCTCATCAGTTGCCATGATACATAATTAACATAGATTTTTACAAAACATATTTCCGATGTAAAAAATATTTAGTTAAAATATTCCTAGTGTGTTATTGAGGAACGAAAAATGAAGAGAAATCAGATTATTCAGCAATTATTTATAATTTTTTTACAACTTCTTTGAAAAAGTTAATATTTTAAACTTATAAATTTTGAGATTTCTAGTTTTAATTTTAGATATATAACAGACATTATTATAAAAAATAATTTCAGAATTTATTTTTATTTAACCTTTCTATAAAAGTGCATAAATTAAAGACTTTTGCGTATAATATATCAGACATTATTTTATGATAACTGTTATATGAGAAATATTTTATGATATTTCTCATATATCATTTATATTAATATACATTTATAGTATATGTAATTTAAAGTTGATAGCGAATTTATGTAATATAAAACAAGTTAGGCATTTAAGAAATATGAGAATACTCTTATAATCTGTGATAAAAAAAATTCGAAATGTAATATAAATAATGAAATTAATATATTGTAAAACACTGAGTGATTCGAAAGAGATAAAAAACAATAAAATCGAGATATCTATTGACACATTAGAATCATTTGAGGTAAACCAAAATGTATGGTAGTAACGTGTACAGAAAAGTTTGCAGTTCAATGTAAAATATAAATTCTAAATAAGTCATTTTTGAAAATTCTGATGTACCTTAAAATGCAAGAAAAAAACTAAAAATACAATCCTTACATAGAATCAAAAATATAGATTCTGAATACTTATATGTTGATTCTTTGGACTTATCTACATCCCATCCGATAATATACATATCTGATATATTTTACCCACAATATATTCACAATGTAACAGTCTGTTTTCTCCTTACTGTGAATTGATCGATCTACGACTTATTTAATTAAACAAAACAACGGTTATAGCTATAATTTACACTGCAAATATAAATATATACTAATATATAGACTAAAATTTAACATTTGTCTGGATTATTTTGGAGTAATTTAATGATAATAACAGAGTAGGCTGTCATCTTTTCCATTTTGTGCTTTACCTCAATTTACATATTCTTCTTTAAAACATCAATATTTCTAGTAGTATTGTACACTGGTAAGAACATAACATTCAATTAATAAGCATAATAACTTTTACCTAGATATCTAGATTTCTTCTGGTTAGTAGGTGAAACTTTACTATATTTATGATAACCACATTGTAGGCTTCCATTTTCCCCATACTGAGAATTCTTCAATTTTCTTGAAACCAAGCAAATCAACTTTAGTTGTAATTTACAGTCCCATATATATAAGAACTCATTAATATGCACAACGCATTTTATACAGATAGTTATTTCTTAATGATAATTAAAATTATACACTTACATGCATATGTACCGAGGTACTTTCACGATGGTTAACTGCATGCACAGCTGTGTTAGAAATTTCCAAGAAAATTTAGGACTTCGATTTTGACTTCGAGTTTAGGATTGCAGAGATATTGATGACGAAAACAAGAGTAACGTCAACTCGCACAGAGATGTAATCTTACTTTTGGGACAGGGGATAAAAATAATGTCAGCTTTCACAAAACTATTTAATGACCCATGAGATGTGGAAAACACAAACAAGCATTTGGCAAAGAAGAAAAGGTATATATTCACACACACACAGATATATATATATTATATATATAAAATATATAAATATATATATATATATATATATATATATATGTTATATGTATATTGTATATTTATGTATATGTATACGTATAATGTAAATGTAATATATAATATATATAAATATATATATAATAATAATATATATATATATATATATATACAATATTATATATATAAATATATATATATATAATATATAAAGAAATTTAGGACACCATTCACAGTTTCCTAAAGTCAAACAAATAAACATTCGCAGTAATTTACACTAGTACAAACACAATGATCAATTAATATGCAGGATAAAATTTATTAAATATCTAATTATTTCTCTGAAAAAATAAAATTTATAACAACACTATAATTACACTACATAATGCTATCTTACCTATACTAACACTTAATCTAAAAGAAATTATTTTTATGGTTTCTTGAAGCTAAAATTCCCAACATTATTTGCTGCTACTTATACCAGTACGTAAATAAATGTCAGTCAATATACAGAATAATTTTATCTAGATAGCTAGATTATTTCTTACTCATAAGTAAAACTTTGTGATATGCCTATATGTAAAGCTATTTTGTTAACTATCAAAACGGTTGAACTGCTGTCGCTCCCTCACATTCTGTATCTACAGAGAGCAAGGTTTTAGTTCATAGATTCATCAATCTTAAAACCAAGACACCGAGGAAGTAACTCTCCGTTGCAAGAGAGATAGATAGCCCAAATGGCACACAAGATTAATGCGTATTTGTCGTCCTACTAAAGTCAACGACAAAAGAACTAGATCTACATCCAACCACAATTTATTCACGCAGTCCAAGGTTTCTGGAACTACAGATAGTTTATGGATTCAGTTCAGATCGTTTTATTAATTACAAGGAAGAAACGTGGACAATATTTAGAGTAACTTAAGTTTAGTTTATGCTTGGTCAAAACAAATTAATAGATTGACTTAAATCTTAAATGTAAGTAAATAACACTATATTATTCTAATCGTTAAAAAATATCTATAATACTTATTTTATACCAAACTCTATTACTGTGAAATACATATATACCCATTTCCAAAATAAATGCATGGGTATTAAAATTGTGATAGCTGTTTGCAAAATTCTTTCCATCAATACAAAAACAAATTTAATGATGTAAATCAAATGAATTACTTATTAAAATAATTTAAAACTTCATTTAACTTAAAGCAAATTCCCTTTAAAATATTTTTATAAAATAACTTACAATATTAGGAAAAGTGTAACAAATTACAGAAATTAACAATAAATTGTATTAATGGATGTGTATATATATATATATATATATATATATATATATATATATATATATATATATATATATATATATATATATATATATATATATAAATATATATATATATATAATATATATATTATATATATATTATATATATATATATATATATATGATATATAGTTATATAGTGCAATATGGATATACACTTTTGAAAAAGCTGAAAATCTACATAAAGACCTATAAAGTTTCGTGATATTGCAATATCCCGTATATATATAGAAGAAGATATTATATATATATATATATTTATATATATATATATATATAATATATATATATAATTAATATTCCGTATTGATTTTCATTTGTTAACGCTCTATTTCTATTACACAGAGCCATATATATATATATTCCCCTAGCGGTGATTTCCCTTTTATTATGCACTTTTTTTTTTCGGAAAAATTTGTCCCTAGTCTTGTTTAATCTTTCTACAAAATATACGTCATTCTCGAAAATAGATCAATCTACAGAACACAGTGAGAAATGTCAGTTTATTTATGGCTACCCGGTATATATATATATATATATATATATATATATATATATATATATATATATATATATATATATATATATATATATATATATATATATATATATATATATATATATATATATATATATATATATATACAGTGTTCTGTAGCTTGATCTATTTTCGAGAATGACATATATTTTGTAGAAAGATTAAACAAGACTAGGGACAAATTTTTCCGCAAAAAAAAAGTTCCAAAAGTCACCGCTAGGGGAATATTTGGCTCTGTGTAATAGAAAATAGAGCGTTAACAAATGAAAATCAATACGGAAATTAATTTCTTAACAGTGCCAATCTATGTAACATGAAATTTGAATACAGAACTTCTTCTTCTGCTCAGCATACGGGATATTGCAAATCACGAAACTTTATAGGTCTTTATGTAGATTTTCAGCTTTTTCAAAAGTGTTTCCATATTGCACTTGAACTAAATCAGAAAATGTGCATAATAAAAGGGAAATTCATTCGGTATTACTTTGCATTTGTTTGTATATATATATATATATATATATATATATATATATATATATATATATATATATATATATATATATATATATATATATATATATATATATATATATATATAAATATATATATATATATATATATATATATATATATATATATATATATATATATATATATATATATATGTATACAGATATATCTATATATATATATATATATATATATATATATATATATATATATACATACATATATACATATATATATATATATATATGTATATATATGTATATATATGTATATATATATATATATATATATATATATATATACACATATATATATATATATATATATATATATATATATATATATATATATATATATATATATATATATATATATATATATATATATATATATATATATATATATATATATATATATATATATATATATATATATATATATATATATATGTGTGTGTGTGTGTGTGTGTGTACAAGAATTTCGGAAAAAATTAACTACACGGATGTAATGTTATCGGATCAACATTATCGGGTTAATTTGGTTCGGAAAAATGTTCTCGACCTTTCCAGAAGGTCCTACTTTCTGTTCTCGTTGCCTATTTTATTACTTCAAAATCTATAAGTAATTTCGAAGTGCAAAAAGAAATTCTTTGTTTTTCTTCATCAAACATTATTTAATCATTCACCAAGAGACAGTTAATTTGTCAATAATAAAGAAATAGCCAACATACAGTTACCAAGATAATAAATGATGTCATGAGATGCCTTTATCTATGATATTATGTCTTTAATATATTTCAATATGGTTTTAAGTATTTCTGTATTATTAATCATTTTTTTTTACAAATAAAGTTTATAATCATAAATGTATGTACAACCATAAAAGCAACAATTATGTATTTAGTAAACTTTTCTGCATACACCAAATTAAAAAATAAAATATGAAATTTTGTAATTCATCTATTTGCATGAGAAAATCAATAAATACCTCTAAACATAATAGAAATAAATATATATTCCTTTTTCCAAACTTTATTGCGTATATTTATTTTTATATTCATTTGTTAGAAAACAGAAATCGTCTTGTGTTTGTTTTCGTTCATTTTCTAAAGCAGAACTACGTATTCAAATCAAAATGAATGAACTATTTATATTTAATTACCGAATATTTACTCTTATATTTGAATAATCAAACACGTAAAAAATCATACATGAAAAATAAAATAAATGTTTATTTACACAATTTACCAAAAGCTGGAAGCTATTAGCCGTCGCATAAACTAACGACTGTTGATAACTAAACACGCTTATTTTCATCTTTCGTTATGCCCCCAGAAACCAAATATTGCGTAATGAAAAGAATGAAAAGCACAAAAAAATTGTCAAATTAATAATATTTTGATATATTAAAAAGGACTTTATTCATTTTTTTAATTCATTGAATATTTCACATGCATCTAAATTGACTCAAACGACATATGCATTAAAATTTTTAATGTTGAAAACTAATATTTGAATACAAAACTTATGCATTGATAAATATTTACTATGGTTATGTAAACTTAAGCCATGAGTTTATTTTTTAAAATTTAAAACGTAACTGATCTGCAACTGTAAAAATGGGTAAAAACAGAGTCTCCTAGCAAGGTTATAAATCAGCATTATGCAATATATAGGTGTATTAACACTACAAAGATGAGAGAGATAATTTCAATAACAAAATTTCAAACTCAAATAATTTTCCTTATTTTTTGTTTCTTTATTTTCATTTATTAATCATTCATAAAGATCATGCAGATAACTTTTTTATTGATCAAAGTCATACGCTAGTATAACTAATAAAATATGTATGGGGTCATTTTGATCCCTGAAAAACTCTTTACATCTTTGTTGTATTTCATAATTTATCTTTAGTTTTTTTTCCGACGAAACAGTAAGGAAACGAAACGGGTTGGTTGGAAGAAACACATCCTTAGCTTTTGTTTATAAATTTATTTTAATAAACAATTTTTGATCTACAACACACGAGCCTAAACATTTTGCATAAAACAATAGCTTCCGATAGCTTCAAAGAATTCATGAAATATTTACGTTTGGAGTTTAATTTCACAAAATCCAAATGATTTAATATAAAATGACTAGTATCAAAATGTGAAACAATGACAATAAAAATTGTTTACTTTCTTATAGACGCGGGAAAGTATAATTCTAGAGAGATAATTATTCCTATATAAAATATTGTTCCAACATATGCTGTAAATAGCTGCATAGATTCGAAATTAAAGTTTGGATATCGGAAGATTATAGGTCAAAATAATAGCTGCGTGGTTATCTAAGTATTTTAGGGAACGTGTCTTAGAGAAAAAATGAAAATAAACCCAGCTATCATACTGTTGGGAAAAATTCCAGTATGCTGACTGAAAAAAGGATTTCATATTACTTAAAAGACTAAAACTGCCAATTTTTTTAAATACCTTTTTTATGCAGAAAATATCAATTTAGTTCACAATATCAATTCAGGCTACAATAAAGCTATAAATAAGTTTTTCATTGAATAAAACCAGTTTAATGATCTTGAAAGAGAAAGCTGATAAACTTACGTATTTATAGAGACTGTAAAAATGAATTAGGTATGTATGCTATATCACAATATTTTCATTTAAGTTGTACATACTTTTTTATTATTTATTACACGTGATTTAGATTTAAATTTGAAATGCCCAAGGAATGATCCCTTATAAAACGTACATAATTTTCAATTAATGTACTTTATCAATAACAAATTATATATATATTAAACTTTTAAAAACATGGAAAATATAAATAAATCATCAAGTGAGACAAAAATCAAAATAATAATTTTAAGTTTAATAACAACTATATTTAAAATCATGTTTCAGAAAAAAAGTATGAAGAGGTATCGTTTTGTACTTATTGAAAAAGAGATCACTCAAAATAACCTCTCTTCTTCTGTTAGGCGTACAGAAAAGTTCACATTTCCATTGTTAAAATATAACATATTATTAGAGAGTTTAAAAACCCATTATGAGCTTTTATTTTATTCATAATAATAAACGCCTTACGTGCCTAAGCGAAATTATATAAGTATTTTAGAATATCCTAATCAACAGAATTCAAGAGACACATTTATTCTTCGTGTTACTGACATTTGTTCTAGTTAAATAGTTAGGAGGATATTGAGTCCTCTATATTAATGGTTGGTTCCCATGTACAATAGCTAATAGAAACGTATTCAATGCCAAAAACGTTTCGCGAAATTTGCTCCATGACTGATAAGTATGCAGCATGTTTTGAGCTTTGTACTAGCGAGAGATAAATCGGGCAAAGTAAATCCGTGACTGAGAGTAGGGAAAATTTCTGAATATGAATCGATCCCGCGGCCTCAACGAGCTGTTTCCTACAAGGGGGTGTATTCAGAATTGCTCACAATGAGAAAGTTTGTCAAATGAGATACAAGTTTTTGAGCCCTTTCCCGCTTCAAACCAGATGCATATACATCAGAGAAAAGATGTGTCCCCTTATAAATATTTAATGCTACATCTATCTTAGCGATAGCAGTGTCACCCTGGTGCATAAAATTTAAAGGGAAAGGATGCGATTGGGTCCAATATTATATTTCTTCTAAAATGCATTTTTGATAGGGTGCGCTTGGGATTTCAGCGATATAAATTTGAATTTTATAGTAAAGATAAACAATTATGTGAATACATTTCAAATAAATGTTGCAAGCGAAGATTCAATGATTTTACTTCTTTAATGACTAAAATAAAATACTTATTAAATGACCATAGGGGTCTCCCTAAAAGATTTCAGATTGGTACAAAAAGAACAAGAAACACTTATTATAGGAATTTTTATGGATAATGCCCTCCAACATCAATGCACTTTTCCCAATAAATTTCCTAATTTCAAAATCCTTATGCCATCCCTTTCTTAGAAAATATACGATATGTGCTTATATAGTCTTGTAACAAGTCTAGACTGTGACGTAGTTTGCAGCGCCCTCTATAGAGTATACCAAGAAAGAACCGAGTTAGAGGCTTGCTGTCGACCGCCACTGTAGTATACTGTTGAATCCTCGTCCCATTATATTTATATTTCTGTTTTGTGTGTAAATAGTGACGTTTCGTGAAAGTAAAGTTTTGTTAAATTAACCCTCGGCGTCTTTATTTATCCCAACCTTATTAATCTTATTTTTAGAAAGACAACTGACCACATAAATTGTTTTTGGAGTTAACCTCAACATTAAGCCTCAAAATAACCAAACCTCAAGGAACAAAAGCCTCAGATTGCAATATCAGGTGGACATAGTCATATTGATGTGCTTTTGTAAAAGACATTAGATTTTAAATCTATAAGACTGTCAGTCGATCATTCTGTATCATTTGGTAACTGTAGAAATCAATTAACACTTTTCGTATAGCCAACGGCATTTTTCTAACTACTCTTAACAAGAGATATCCTGTTTTTTCTTCATCAAGGAGAGAAATAAACCCCTATATAATTTTGTGAAATATCGGAATACTGTAGCAAAAGATGACACTTAATTTTCAAAAATTTTCAGATATTGAAACCTTATTTGTTGATTTAACCCCGATTTAATATTATAGAATACAATAACCCAATAAATCACACTCCATTGTTTTTTCAAAATATATTTTACGAACACTAAATTACAACTATTTTCATAAAATAGTCCAAATTTCAGTTTTAATGATTCTCTCATTCGTCTCTTTCTTTCATTGACTCACAAACTTTAAAGTAACCGAAGTATTGGAATTAATGATTAAAATTTATACATTTATTCAAGAAAAAATTCATGTATTGCTCAGTCAGTTCTTATGTCTATAAGTAATTTTCTAAAAACAAATACATAAATCTCGATTAAAACACTCTTCTATAATACCTAGAAATTTTTAAATTCTTCATAGATTTGTACACAAATGTTGAATTGTATGTTATTGCAGTAACATCGGAAACTATTCATATCTCTGATTAATATCTATGGATGAGATTCTTAGATTCATAAAATATGTAAAGTCTACAATAGAAATAACAGCTTACTTTGGAAAATAGAGAAATTATTAATAAATAATTTTTATAAAACACAAAAATCTAATTATAAAAACCTGATATTTATTTATAAAAGTGACTAATAATTTTTATAATATATTTATAAAAGTGAAATTATGCGATAGTATTTACGTCAAACCGAAGCTATGATTTCAAAATGAGTATGTCCGAAGAATGTTAAAAAAATAAAATTATTCGTACTTGTTTAAATTGTATAATGAAAAAATATTTTGTTTTTCTCTGATTTACATGTATTTTGAAATAATAAATTTTAGAAATTTTAGGATTCCCATTGAAGTATTAGATATATCATCTAAATGCACCATTTTGGTTTATTTAGTAGTTTTGTTTTGTTTAATTTTCGTATTCCCCCCTCCCAATTTTTCAGCCACTTGAGTCTCTTATGAGACTCTTTGATTTTTACTTAAAGTGTTAATTGTGAGCAAAAGCTTGTTTCAACATACTCCAGACTTCCAGTTAATATATAAGAATTCACATAGTTTTTTTTAATTTTTTTTCATATAATAAGTGAGAAAGAGGGTTAATATTACTTATAGCAGCAAAAAAATATTTTTTAGCAGACAACTAAAGTGTAAAACATACCGCCAAAAAAATCTCAAAAAATAAACTTTTTTCTCCCTCCCTAATAGAGGGATCAATTCCTCTTCGTGTCTAAAATATTATCTGAAAACCCACCATTACAGAATAATTATCTTCAAAAAAATGAGAAGGGGAAAAAAGTTGAAATAGGCAGGAGTGAATTTCTGGATATTGGAGCAGATATCTTTGATATCATATCCGTTAGGCTTTAGTGTACTTTTTCCAATACAGTAGATGCGGTACAGCATTCCGGGTAATGGCTGTAATTCTTAGACTTTAATTTCGAGGGGTGAAAATAAACAGCATTGGATCTTATTACTTTGGAAGATTTAATGGACTGCTTTAGGAATGAAACTTTGGAATGTTCTGTTGTTCAGGAAGTAAAAAATAATTGTTATAAGACCATGATCAGTAACGTTATAGACACGGGATATATGGTGGTTTGGAACTAGCTTTAAAGTATATAGTTAACTATGTTTGCTATTTATGGTATCTTTACTCTACTAAATTATTGCGTACTAGTTTATACTTTGAAGTAAGAAGATCATCATAGACTAGAATAATGTATCTAATAGTCTAAGTTTTATGTGAAAACTTTAATCGATTTTCGACTTTTAACTGTAGGAAATTAAACAAAATATTTGTATTACAGAATTTTTGTTAATACAAAATGTGTATACAATCCACCAGAAAATCTACCTGTTAATGAGTTTGCTTAGTCTTCTGTAGTATTTTAGTTGTATAACTATACCTAACAACATTAATAACTTAGTTTATAATTAACAACAAATTTTATTTGCGAAGAAAAATACACTTTCAAACTAAAAGAAATAACATTTTTAGTGGTTAAATAAATAGTTAATTTGGTTTGGAGTGCTACGGTCTACTTTTTGCTACACGAGGGCTATTGAGGCCGGGACCTACAGCTTAAAGCCGATTCCGAACGGCTACGAACATCCATGCCACTGTGGGATTCGAACCCACGAACTCCGGTACCGAAGGCCAGCACCCTAACCAATCGGCCATCGTTCGGCAAATAAATAGTTAAAACTATACATAAATAAAAATCAGCAGATTATATGTATTATATATTTCAGTCCTCCTAAGATTAGGAAAAAACTATGTATAGTGCAACAGTTGACTTAAATTTCAATTTTTATGTTATTAATATGGAAAATTCATCTGAGAATAAAATATTTAGTTACATATATAAAGGATAGAATTATTATAGACATTTTGTACAGAAATATATATTTTTTCATTTTTATTTCAACTTAAGTTTTTCTAGGAATGTTAAAAGAGAATGCTATATTTATGGTAAAACATATATTCTAAAATTTATGTACATAAACTACATGGAGAATGAGTGCTTATTGAGCAATTTTAAAGAGACTATTTTTAATTCTTAATATTTTTTTAAGTATTTAGTATTTTGCATTGACATATTAAACATTTTTACATAATGTATTCCTAAACACATGTTAAAATTCTGAGTTAACAAATTTAAAATGAGAAAATAAATAACTTTCTAAGTGTACTGTCTCTTAAGGCGATGGTAGACACATAGCCTTTAATTGTGTTCCTACAAAGATGTAATTTAGCTAAATGGTTACGAACATTTTCTGTATCTATGTATACTTGATTTCTCGAATAGAATCGATCCTAATTAAAATTATATTGAACTGCTTGAAATCAGATACTAATGTGATGAGGCGATTTAGATCAGTTATATAATTTATTCATTCATACAAGAAGTAAAATGCTCGGGATCTAATCTGACCTCATCACATCTTTGTAAAAGACAGATGACCATAAATTTATATTCCACGGATATTGTTGTCTTGTACGGTGGTCTCGGACGGGGTTCTGATCCCAGTCCCAGATTAGAATCCGGTCTCCGTACTTGACATTAAATAAGAATGTACCTTTGTGGAGTTATTTATGAGTCTCTAAGGGACAGTGCCCAATTAGAAGGGATAAGGTTTCCCACGTTGGCGATCTCAAGGCGGGTTTAAGCAGACCAATTGGATTCTTACAACTATCCCGATTGGAGGATAAGAAGGAAGAGGGGACAAGGATGAAATTAATAAAATAAGAAATATCGAAAAAAAAGAAAAGGTGAAGTTGTTCGATAGTCGAGGCGAAGAGAGGAGTCCGACAGAAGAGTTTCGGAAGTCGAGACGAGGAGAGAGTCCGACAGAAGGTGTTCGATAGTCCAGACGAAGAGAGGAGTCCGACGGAACGAGTTCGAGAGTCCAGCCAAGTCCGACAGGAAGTGTTCCTGCATCAAATAGCACGGCCGCACCCCAAAAACTCAGGAGGAAGCCCCTGACCAGACCGACGAAAGATCCACAGATACATATCAGCCAGCAGTGTTCCGGACACACCATTTTAATTCCCCAAAGGTACCCCCTTTTACATACATTTTGAAATTGAGATTAGGTCCTCTCTCTTATATTTACATAATTACTTAAGTATTAAAAATTATTGTCAGAACTAATTTAGAAGATGTTGACAAAGCATAGTTTATGAAAATTAGCATAAGTTTTGTATGTACATAGATGTATATATATTATAATAAATTTACCTTTTTTATATTAAGCTAGTTTTGAAAGCTCTTAATTTAGCTTTGAGTTTATTTTTATATCTTATGTCTGTAGTTTCTCAGAACCTGTGGTTAAATTTAGTACTAAAATACTTTTACACAACGCAATCAAAATGAAATCCCACTATACATTTGATCACAGGTTATTACTCAAATAAAAACGAGGACTACACAACAACTAACATAAAAAGAAAACGTAATACAAAAAAAGTGGTAGTAACCATAAGTTATATCATGTTATTTCCTATTTTTAAAAATATAAATTTTAATATATGAACAGAGTTGAATTTTTCATTCAACTCCTCACTATAGAAATGTCTAAAATGAATCTAAAAGTTTAACAATATGCATTGTTAAACTTTTAGAAATTCAAAATATAAATTTTAAAAAATCTCTAAACCGATTTTAAATAGACAGTCTCCGTGAAAGTAACTGAAATCTCTTACAATCGGAAAACATGAAGAAATTTATACAAGTCTGAATAAAATATATTTGCTCAGGAACTGCTGTTCTCACATCATGACTAATTGAACGATATGTTATCTCTTTTCATTATAAATAAAATGCATAAAAATAAGTCAAAATATGCGTAATCATATTTTTATTCTCTCAGTGCCTGAAGAATATTAACAATTTCCAGCAACGCAGTTCCGAATTATTAGTGAAAATTAGATTATTCTAATTTTTATGCAAATGAATTACATATGCTCATTTTACCATGCAATAATTGCATTATTTTATTCATTCTGCTTAAATCGTATCACTCCGTATTATTAAAGTAATGCATTAAAACAAAAATATGATTTCCAACTTTTGTCTTCCCGTGAACTGCATGTTATTATAAACCTGAATGCTACCTCTGGGGAACGCAACCTATCTCACCAAAATACTTTAAAATCTAAATGGATTTTCGTTTTAAGAAAAAGTGCGAAAGGACGAGAAAAAATATTTTTTTTAAGTAGAGGAACGTCTTACAAATCAATAACGTTGAGTTCGAAATGCCCCTAAAGGGCAAAATCTAAGACCTTTTATACGGAAATTCAAGCATTCGAAATACAAAACATTTGTAGCTTTTGTGGAATAGGTAAAATTCGTGTTTTTTTTTAAGAATGCGGGTATTCAATAAACAGCAAAAAACTATTTTATTTTTACGAAGTTGAAAATAAAGTCAAGTAAGCTTAATTTTGGTATTCCAGAGTGACAGAAAAAAATATCCAAGCGAAGGGAAGGATAAAATTAAAATACATTTTATTACTTGTTTTGTTAGAACTATCTTAGAAGCCCTTTACAGCTGCACATATGAAAAAAATGCGTTAAATTGTATATTTCTCTTATATATGTTGTGACTACAATTATTTACATTTAACAAAAGTAATATATTATCCATTAGAGTTATATTTTAGTACTTTTTCAACTCCTCTTCTTAGCCCACTCTCCTGTTTCTAATCATGGATCTTGTTGGTGCTTCAACCACATTTGGCGAAATTGGCGTGCTTGCAGCTTGCGTGCGTGGCGTTTGAAATCTGGCGAGTTGATCGTAACTCAACAAATTGATACATAAACAAAAACAACATTTTGAGGAAAAATTTTACAAAAATTGAATATTTAAAATCTAATTGAATTAACAAAGAAAACACAAAGGAAACACATAACATTCATACTAAATAGACTGAAACATTCACTTAATCACAAATTAAATAAACTGAGTGGGATTTTCATCACAAATTTGTGATTTAGTGTAAATTATTAAATTAATTTAAAATAAGAGATTTGAAAAAAAATTTTCAATTTTACAACTCCTCTTCAACCTCCACTCAAAATACGTGTTCTACAAAGATCGGTCGATTTACTTGAAAAATTGAAATAAAAAATAAGTATCTAACGTGTTCTGCAAAGATCGGTCGATTTACTTAAAAATTGGAAAAAGAATTTACCAAGTATCTAACGAGTTCTATTAAGATCGCTCTATTTACTTAGAAAATAAAGAAAAATTTATATAAAAATATACCATTCAAATTTAAAATGGTTAAACAGAAAACAGAAACTCAAAAGGCTGCTCGACTTCAAAAACGTCGTGAACAGTATAGAGCTAAACGAGAAAAAGAAACTTCTGATGAGCGAGAAAAAAGGCTTGCAAAGACAATTCACAAAAAAATTGGAAAATACCAAGAGAAAGTTAGTCCAAAGGGATGAGGGAGGGTAGGCGGGATCTCATCCAGCAAAAAAACTTTTTGACTTAAAAGAAACTGTTTATTGAGTGGAGGTTGAAGAGGAGTTGTAAAAATTGAAATTTTTTTTTCAAATCTCTTATTAAAGAATTATCATTATAAAATATGTTATAGTTTCGTATGTTCTGTGTCTTGTATACTACTAGAATACCGGTATTCAACAAACATGAAAAAACTATTTTATTTTTACGGAGTTAAAAATATTGTGAAATAATCTTAATTTTGGTACTCCAGAGTGACAGAAAAAAATATCCACGTGAAGGTAAGTATAACTTTTAAATTCATCTTATTACTTGTGTGACAGTGCAGCTATGTTTTACATCAGGTTTACGAAACTAATTTGCTCGCCGCACTCGCAAAATGTGCGTTGCATGCCCAGGTATTTTTTCGCGACTCCAGGAAGCGTGTGGTGTGAAAACGATTGCACTTAAACTTCAACAAGTTTTGGAGAGTTGTAATTGGTCTCCAGGAGGCGATCCAGGACCCTCCTTGGAGTCCCGGTCCTTCTTTACAGAGCAGGGAAAGGACGCATTTTGCACAGGACAATGGAACAACGAACGCATCAGCACAGGATAATGGAAAAAATATAGGGTTGCTGGAGTACTCCAGAAGGAAGGAAAAGAGTGGACTTTGGTAATTTTTCTTTCAGGTGTAGCACGTGAAGGGTTTCGTTTACTTTTTAAATTTTTTATATATTTTTTTAGCATATTTCTTTGTCTTTTGTTCTATATTTGAATATTGTAATATAGATTAGTGGTATTTTAATATAATGAAAGACGATATAAAGCAAACTTGGGTTATTAATGTCTTTGAAATAACAGCAGCAATGTACTACAGCACAGCATTTTTTCACATCACACGCTTCCTGGAGTCACGAAAAAATACTTGGGCATGCAACCCACAACGTGCGAGTGCGGCGAGCAAATTAGTTTGGCAAACCTTATGTAAAACATAGCTGCACTCTGACAACTTGTACTGTTAGAACTAACTTACAATCCCTTTATATCTGCACATATGCAAAAAAAATGGGTTAAATTGTGTATTTATCTTATATGTATTGTGACTACACTTATTTACATTTAAGAAATGTACGACATTAGAGATATATTTTTAGTACATCCATTAGAGATATATTTTTAGTACTTTTATAAGAATTACCTTTAGAAAATATTTTATAGTTTCTTATGTCAGGTGTTTTATATACTACTGGAGTACGGTTATTTAATAAACAGCAAAAAACTATATTATTTTTAAGGCGTTGAAAATAAAGTCAAATAAGCTTAATTTTGGTACTCTAACGTGACAGAAAAAAAATATCCACTAGAACGGAAGATTAAATTTTAAATTCATTTTATTATTTGCTAGAATTGACTTATAAATCCTTTACAGCTGCACGCATGCAAGAAAAATGTGTTAAATTGCGTATTTGTCTTATATGTGTTGTGACTACATTTATTTACATTTAACAAAAGTAAGATATTACAAGTTAGAGATATATTTTTAGTACTATTTAAAGACTTACCGTTAGAAAATATTTTACAATTTCGTTCGCCATGTGTTTTATATACTACTAGAATACTGGTATTCAATAAACATGAGAAAACTATTTTAATTTTAAGGAGTTAAAATATAGTCAAGTAAGCTTAATTTTGGTACTTTAGAGTGACAGAAAAAAATATCCAAACGAAGGGAAGAATAAAATTTTAATTCATTTTATTACTTGTATTGTTAGAACTAACTTATAAGCCTTTATAGCTGCACATATGCAAAAAATGAGTTAAATTATGTATTTCTTTTTTATATGTTGTGACTACAGTTATTTACATTTAAGAAATGTAAGGTACTATCCGTTAGAGATATATTTTTAGTACTATTTTAGGAATTACCTTCAGTAAATATTTTACGGTTTCGTATCCCATGTGGTATTTAAACTAATTGACGATCCGATAGACACTGTCCTGTTTTAACGCTGTAAATATAAAAAAAATCATAAATTTAACCATTTTGAAGGGAAAGTTAGGAACAAAATATTTTAAAAATACTTAACGTCACTAAGCATACAGTCATCACAAAAGTATTTACATTAAATTAAAATCCAAACATCGCCTGTACAGGGATTCGATCCTGGGACTTCTCGTACTGAAGCCTGCACTGACATTGTGCCACATATACTTTAGCAGTGAAAAGTTTCAAGCGACATTATAATAGTATTAACCTATTAGCGCCCAGTGATCTATTTTTAGACCGCTAAACATAGCTTGGTAAACTCGCTTTTAGATGACCTTAAACCCACCCCACACATTCTACACTGCACAGGGGGCAAGACAAGGCATGCACCTGTTTACCAACAAGTGGTTTTCTTGTTTTGTTTATATCATTGATCTAAAGCGATAAGAGAAAGTTTGTATCGCCCTTTCGTTCCGCCGTTTTTCTACGTTTCTTAGCATAAACACTGAAAACAGCTAAGTAATAAGCGAAAGTTAAATTTTTTTTGGCGATTTAATATCTTCATAGATGTAGCTATCAGAATATAAACCGATGTTATCTTAAAACAAATATAAATAGTAAAAATTAGTGTCAAAATACTGCTGATCTAGAAATAGATCACTGGGCGTTCGGGCGTTTTTTTCCTGACTCTGGTAATATTACGTTTTTTCACCTTTAGATGAAAATATGAGTTGAAAAGTGTTTAATAGCTTTCAGGATGCAGTTGATTATCTGTTTTCTGAACAAATTAAAGAGGATATTATTGCCATATCCACTGATGTAGATGAACTGACAAATGAAGAGAAAATAGATGATAAGTTACATGCTCCATTTGTAAATGATATTGTTGGTAAAATAGAAGTAATATCAAAATATGAGTGTGATTAAATAGATTTACCTTCAACGTTTGAGAGGAAGCCTAAAATATTAAAAACAGAAAAGCCAAAAATTGTTTGGAAAAAAAACCCGAATTATACCAAATGGTCGGAATTAGGGGAAACGTATAAGAATAATATTTTGGCAATGGAAAATGATCTTGCAAATGCATCTTGCATCATTGATTTGAAAAACTTTTTTCTGGTGTTTTCTGATGTGTAAGTATATAACGTAATTGTGGATGAGACTATTTTCTATGCTAAAAATGTCAAAAACGACCATGATTTAATTATCACTAAAGAATATATAAAGATATTTATAGGGTTTTTGATATATATTGGCTATCTTACTCTTTCAAGTGAAAGATATTATTGGAGTGATGTAGAAGATTTAGTGATAGGTCTTGTACAGAATCTCTTTTAATAGAAATGCTTACCTATAAATAAAGTCATATATTCATTTCCAAGACATTTCAAAGGCAGATGAACGTAAGAATGACAAATCAAGATAAAACTCCTTTTGGAGAGAATAAGAGGTAAAATATGGCACTGGTGTGTATTCACTCGAATAATTGATATGGCTGTAGTTAATGCAAGTATTCTGCACAGAAATATTCATAAAGGTGATTCTATGCCCATGTAAGATTTTCGAAGAGCTGTTGCTGTAAAATATCTAAAATTGGGAATCAGAAAAAAAGTTTTGAAAGGTCGACCTTACAGTTTTCCTTCATCCTCAAAAGCTAATCACAGTCATGATGTTCGCTTTTATAAAAGGGATCACAATATGGGACAAAGAAAGGGCAAAAGACGCTGTCGACTTGTAGGGTACCAAGGAAGTCCCCTAACATATTGCGTGAAGTGCGATGAAACTTTATGCAAGAAGTGTTTCTTCAAATTCCACACCAAACTGTAGAAACATTGAAATTTTATTATTTTAAAATAATTAAACTTTACTAAGTACATTCTGTAATATTGTGAAATTCTGCATAAATAAACGTTTTTTAAAAGAAAATGCATTAGTTTTCATCTATTTGGTTCGATTTTACCACGTTATTGAAGTACTACTGATTGTTGTGTATTTGCTAAAATATATCCTCCGAACGCCCAGAGATCTATTTTTAGATCAGCATTTTTTAAAAAAACTAAGGTACGTATTGATAAAATTCGATAATAATATTCATATTGATAGTAAAGTACACCCAATTTATGAATTATATGTCAGTGCGTCAAAATAAAATATTTTGGGCTTTAATGGGTTAATTATTAAGATGAAACAGACAGAGCGTCTAGGCCATGGGCATGTATAAGTGCAGTACTCGCAAGAAAATACAAAATTGAATAAAAAACTAATTGCTCCTGCGGAATTTTGTTTATTTATATTCAAAATAAACAAAATTCAGCAGGAAGAATTAGTTTTTTTTTTAATTTTATATTTTCTTACGAGTACTCCACTTACACGTGCGGCTGGCCTAGACGCTCTGTCAGTCTCATCTTAATATTAATGATCGTGCATTCTGAATTTTGAATAAAAAACTTTTTTATGGGATAAAATTGTGATTGTAAACCTATTGGATAGAATAGTTAATGAATTTAGACTTTGACTTAAGAATTTTCTTGAGGTAAAATGATATGTAAATGTTCAATATTACTGAAGAAGTAAATAAGGTAACTTCTTACCTTTTGTTTATGCTGGGATTCTCATGACGACAGTATAAAACCAAACCACGGCTGTTGAACACACACACTTTTTATTTCACAACATTTCACGACACATAGAGAATCAACCGAGACATGACTACAGAATTATGAATTATGTTACGCTTTGTTCATATATGAATAAGAATAGAATACAGGAATAACATTTTAAAACCGACGCCGAATGTCCAACGGTTTTTTCTCCTCGACAAACTTTTGTTTTTCCCACCGCTCAATAGCGCCATCTATCTTTCGATGGCGAAATTAATCTAACACCTATCTCGAATCAACTTATCAATTAAATACAAAAAATTTAATCAAAATCAGTCCAGCCATTTAGGAGTTCTATTACAAACACACAGACAGAAGATATATAAAGATTAGCTACATGAACTATATTATATCCTATCTGAGGTATTTTATATACTATTGGCTATATGAGGTATGTTGTCTAAGTTTATAAATGCCTTTCAGTATTCATCAGTCGATGTCATAGGTAGAAAAATTGGGAAAAATTATGGGAATTTTCTCCATTTGGTTAGAAAATAATTGGACACATGTAATATATTTACAGTGAGTGTATTTACAATATGCTATCACTTTCAAATATGTTTCTTTTCCTTAATTTTACATTTTAAAAGTTATCTTATTGCTCGTATACAATATTATTACTTTTAATGTGCGGAACATACATATTAAAACTCTTTAGAGGCATAAAAGCAATTTTTTTTACAGTGAAATACCTTAATTTACAAAATATCTGCTATAAACTGTTTTAATTAAACTGTTTTAATTAATTTGTTTAAAAAAACATATAAAAATATAAATTTATACAAATTACGAAAAAATATATTTAATTAAACTTTTTGGAGAAATAAATTATATTATCGAAATAAGCAAACAATTCATGGAGGATCATTTTATCAAATATTATGATACCCATATTTTTAAGTAATATTTTAACCTTAACAGTAATAGAAAATAAAACTTTAAATTAAGACAAATTATGTGTAAAATATTTAAATGAATCCAGGCATACACAATGCCTAATTACTTGTTGGATATTTTGAAAGGACAAAGACCGATTTAAAGAATATAGAAACATTGGTGAAGTTATTTTATTTCCAGCTAAATTATTGTGTCATAAATCATTATCACAAGATTTATCACGTGTTAAAGGTTGAAAAGAACTGAATAAAAATGTTTGTTTTTCATTTGCGAATTGCTTGTACATATACAAATGAAAAAAAAAGCTCATAAATCGGAATAAATGGAGCTTGAAAGGGAGTTATAGAACGTTTTTAGTCGAAATGAAATAAATACTCTTAGTATTCATTCAACTTAAACATGTTCTCTGTTGCATTATCTACAACTATAGTTAATTTAACTCTGATTGGTGCAAAGACTTTAAATAATTTTTAACATAAGTACAATTAATTTGTGTATGCCCAGCAACTAAGATTAAACTAAATTCATAAAAAAATTAAAATATTATAATTATTAATTAAATTATTATTTTTATATTTTGATGATTTATAATTTGTCCATTGCATTTAAAACTTTACAACTTTAATTTTTTAGTAAGCATTTAGTTTTACAACTTTTTAGTTTACAACTTTTTCACATAATTCCATATTACTATTTAAAACATATGTTCGAACATATGAGGGTATTATTCCACGAACTGATTACACAATTATTTAAAAAAATATATACAAATGTATGTAAGTACGTTGAATTTTGAAGAAGAAATAGGAATTTTTATAAATGTAAATTGATTTTTATTAATGTAAATTAAACTAAACTTAAATTGAATATGATGTTATATATGAACCGTTTCTGAATATTTCACAAAATTTGCATTTTTATTTTAGTTAGTTGAGCATTATATAGTAAATCAAAACAGACACAATTTCCGCAAGGAAACATAGAGCTGCTTGATTACGTAGCACTTAATGGTAAAGATAAATTTCTAAAGGATAGTGAAAGTTACCGATTTATTTCACGCAATTAAGCAGTGAAAACTAGCATTTAATTATATCTTTATTTCCAAAGATGTTTTGGAATTATTATTCAATGGTCATGGGTACCAATTTAATGGAACAATTATATAATTAGAAATATTCACTTTTTCTAAGCATTTAAATTTCCTTTTATATAAACAAATGCTGCAGTAATAGTTTGTCAAAAATACAGCAAATCTCGAGTTTATTATATGTAAGTAACATGATATAAATGTATGTAAGTACCTTGGATTTTGAAGAAGAAATATGAATTTTTCTAAATTTAAATTGATTTTTATTAATATTAATTAAACTAAACTTAAACTGAATATGTTGTTATATTTCAATATAACTTTGTGTTGCAAGAAAAAATTTCTAATAGTGTAAGAAAAAATAATACACAATAAAAGAAGTAAAATCTTCATCCTTGTTTAAAAAACTGATTTATTTAAATTATAATGTAAATGTATACGATTATACATTAAGTTAATATTGTGCAAACATTTTTTGGCATTTACGTTCTTTAAGACCAAATACTAAGTGAATTTATATGTGATGGAAAGTAATAATGGCTTCAAGACATGAAACTTAGTGAGACATTGCTGAGATGTTAAAGAATAAACGACCAAACTGTTCTATTAATTCAAGATTCACTATTTGAACGTATCAATTTATTCTGCATTGAAACTTCTACTAACCATGTTGTAACTCTGAAACATGATGGTGATACACAATGGTGTTTTATGTCTAAAGCGTATATTTACTATAACTCTGTAACTACGGAGTAAACACGAGTCTCATATTTGGTGACTGGATGATTACTCCATCTTAAGTGAAAGCTTATTCCTCTCGCTCATTAACAAGGTTTTACTAAACAACATTTCAATAGTCAAATCCATATGCACACACGTTATGTGTGTTGAATACTAATAATAGAATGAAAATTTAACATTGTACGGGGCAAAATTTATAGTAATTTATAAAAAGAAACTGAAAAATGATGTTGAGTATATAAGGCATGAAACATTAAACAACACTTTTCAAAGTTTCCAAAATTTATCAGTATTATTCGTTGAGGTATAAATGTGTGAATTATACAATATATAAACTTTAAAACTAGAAGAAAAGTCTCTGAATCACAGATTATTCTAGACGCTAATCATAATTCTGATTATTTTTGTAGTTATTTTACTCTTCAAAACATTTCTTCAACATTTTTTATTGTTAAAAGATTATTTTATTTGTTTATAAATTACCAAACTATTGATTTAGAGTTGTTTAATAACAATATCTACGATTTTTGGGATAATTGATGAAATTGATTTAATGGTAAACAAATGATTATTCTGTTAATATTTTTAAGGTATTTTTCCAGCTATTCCACCAATTATTTCATTATAGATAACGAAATTCATGTCCACAAGCTGTGCGCAACATTACATATTACCAAATTACTTTTAGGTTCTCACTGTACATTTTGAATTTTTAAAAGGAAAATAAAATGAATGGGGTATTTTTTACGTTAAAGTAATATAAGTATTATCAGTTATGTTTCTTTATACTTGTTAGTAAGTTTTATGTATAAAAGTTTTTTCTATACCGTAAATATTTTAATAAGTGTTAGACAACCAGGTATTCACTTATGCATTTTATAAAAAATTTTTGAAGTGTTTAAAGTTAGTGAAATCTCGTATGACTATTTCAAACAGTTACAAATATTGAAACAATTAGTTAGTGTCTCTTACCCAGATTGATTGAAAACATAAATGACATAAAATTTCTGAACATGATCAATTGTCATTTATTAGAAAAGAAATAGTAGATTAATTCCATGAGAAATGCATGAGTAAACGAGTTCATTTATTTTTTTTGACTGCGCAATCAAAAGGGAAATGTTATCTACAGTTTTAATTGTAATTTGAAATTCAAAGAATGCACTTTCCGTATAGACTATAGAATTGCCACGATGAAAACCTAAATTTCCGAAGTAAAGATTTCCGATCATGGTCAAGCGGTATTTATTAGAAAAAAAATAGTAGGTTAATTCCTGTAGAAATACATGTGTAAACGAGTTCATTTATCATTTTTGATTCAGCAATCAAAAGAGAAATGTTATCTACAGACTTAATTGTAATTTAAAATTCAAAGAATGTACTTTGCGTATAAACTATAGAATTACTACGACAACCTAAATTTCCGAACTAAAGATTTCCGAACATGGTCAAGCGGGTTTATTAGTAAAAAAAATAGTAGGTTAATTCCTGTAGAAATGCATGACTAAACGAGTTTATTTATTTTTTTTTGACTGCGCAATCAAAAGGGAAATGTTATCTACAGTTTTAATTGTAATTTGAAATTCAAAGAATGCACTTTCCGTATAGACTGTAGAATTGCCACGAGGACAACCTAATTTTCCAAACTAAAGATTTCCGATCATGGTCAAGCGGTATTTATTAGAAAAGAAAAGTAGGTTAATTCCTGTAGAAATACATGATTAAATGAATTGATTTATCATTTTTGATTCAGCAATCAAAAGAGAAATGTTATCTACAGACTTAATTGTAATTTGAAACTAAAAAAATGTACTTTGCGTATAGACTAGAGAATTACTACAATGACAACCTAATTTCAGGGGGGTTCCGATATTTTCTATTATGCTTAAATTGCACATTTACAGTAGTATTGTCAATTATGCAAATGCTATTTCTTTACAATGTAAGATTAATTCTAAATTCTATTTTTTTTTTCAAAATTTATTCATATTATTAATAAAAAGATCTGAAAGAATGAAGGAAGAATTGTGAAAAGAAGAGAAAAAAATGAAACGTGCTGTTTTAAGTATTTCAATCTCAGGTGGCCAAGAAATTGAGCGAAGCGTGTTATTTAAAGAAAGCATTAGTTAAGAGAATCATCTAATATCCAAACTAAAGTTAATGAGCAATTATCGTATTAAAAAAGTTTACACTTAATTAAGTCATTTCCTAAAACTAAAACTTACAAGAGAATGATGGTCATTTTGTCTTATTTAAACACAACTGGGGATAAAAATAAATTTCACAATTATAGGTCTAATTACTTAATAAAACAGCTCGTAGTCGCAAAGTGCAATACACTGCACACTTTTGAAAGTTTACTTCCTGTCAAAATAACTTTCTTTAAAACTAATTATCATGTTCAGCGAAAAAGCAATTATCCTTGTTTCTTTTTATTGCAAGAAGCAAGGAGGAATTAGATACAGAATGGTTTTTTTTTCTTCCTATGACAAATTAATGCGGTTAAACGGTCACTTGACACTCAGTCACCAAAGCGTCATTTGACCCAGGCTAACACACTGAGAGAATTATTCTTTTCCTTTAGGTTAAATGAGCTCAGTGTTTACTCTGCTAATCACCCTAGACACCCATGGAAGAAAAACAAACTGTTATTCCGGAAAGTATTTAACAGTGTTTTCGTGGTAGCTCGTTCCCTTTTCCCTGGACGATCGTTCTATATAACGTACAAATACCAAGAAAAACTTCAATCATATTGCATAAAAAAGGAAGAGCGTGTAAAAAGTAAAACATTTGCACTTCTTCTATATTGAACTTAGCTACGTAATAATCATCAGAAAATCGCCAATCCTGTTATAAAGGATGAAAATTGCGTCCGATTCTGTTATCTTAATTGTAATTACACTTTATCGGGGATATTTATTTCTTAGCTAATGGTATATATTATAAATATATCTTTGTAAAGAATACTAATGTTACGTTGGCCTAATGTTCGAGAAAGAAATTAAAACTCATTAAGAAACACATGAAAAATAGGTTTTGATTAAATTATTTTATAAACAAATATAAATGCCTAAGGAATACAAATAGTTGAATCAACTTATCATTAGTAGATCGAAGACTGCTCTCGAGTCGGCGTCAGCCTGAAAAAAATAAAATGCTATTTTTTCAAATGGGGTCATCCACAAGACACGGATGCCAGGCTTCTGGTAACAACCTTGTCCCTCAAAAAATTTCCGACTCTCCGCGGAGACAAAAAAAAAAAGAGTTCACTCCAGAACGGCGGGGTGAGAGGGTCAAAATTCTCCAAACGAATGGACACCTCTATTGGCTGGAAGAAATCTGAAGTCGCTCTGCATTCAAACCGGTCCTGCCCCGGCATGTCCCCGAAGACCCACGGGGTGACCGAATGTAACTTATTGTTACAATCTTTAAAAGAAATAGGAAATACGTGTGCTAGAAAAGCATATTCTATATCTTTCTGTCGTATGAAATTGGGATTAAAACCAATCTCAACTTTTAAAAAATAGAAAACTATAAACTCATTCCTTAAGAAATTTTACTTTTCTGATCTATAAATACCTCGGCTTTATTTCGCATTGTCTTGGGATAGAGATATATTAAAGGTTATTTTTAAATTTTAAATCATTTTTTGGTCATTAAGCTACGTTATAAAACAATTTTTTTTAAGAATATTATATCATTAAACATAAAATAAAAATAGCACAGAAAACGTCAAACCAAAACACTGTCCCGAAACTATGACTCCAAGTAAAGTCCCTTCTCACTTTTTGTGTAGTAATTCCGGTTCCAATCCGAAAATGTCTATGATGTAACTATTTCTCGGTTAATTCTTAACATTAATAGATTTCTGAACTTGTAGATTCTAATATAATTATACAAATGAATATACATATACATACACACACACAAACACACACACACACACATATATATGTATGTAATATATCAAAATTATTTAACTTACTAATATTTCCTTAAAAACCTCCTCTCCCCCATTTTAATTCCTTTAAATCTTTTGTCCAGCCTCTAAATAGTTTAATCAAACGAATTTTCAACACTTTCAAGAATTTTTTCCACAAATGTAAACTTTCCGTCTATTCAGCACGTTTCCCAGCTGTCGCCGGTTTTTACTGATCTTGCATTTAATTCACTTATTAAGTTTTTTTTCACCTTGAGAAAATTCTTTCCGTCTTCGCTCTTGGGTGCACCTCTGTTCAATCAGAGTGATTTTCCTTTCTCTGTTGTTCAGTAGAACAGATATGCGTTGTAGCTGCTCTGAAATAAAATTTTAATTAGACTGGTGCCGTTCTCTTCAAGGTCGGCCCGACTGTATTTTTATTACTGCTAGCTGTTGAGATTTCTTTTTATCAAGGAGTTTTTATAAAAAATGGATAACACACACACACACACACACACACACACACACACACACATATATATATATATATATATATATATATATATATATATATATATATATATATATATATATATATATATATATATATATATATATATATATATATATATATATATATATATATATACATATATATATATATATATATATACATATATATATACATATATATATATATATATATATATATATATATATATATATATATATATATATATATATATATATATATATATATATATATATATATATATATATATATATATATATATATATATATATATATATATATATATATATATATATATATATATATATATATATATATATATATATATATATATATATATATATATATATATATATATATATATATATATATATATATATATATATATATATATATATATATATATATATATATATATATATATATATATATATATATATATATATATATATATATATATATATATATATATATATATATATATATATATATATATATATATATATATATATGGATAAGCCAAAATATAAAACCACTTTGGTAATATTTATAAAATTCTTACAATGGATACTTCTGAATTCGGTCTCTAACTTCGATCATATAAAGTACCTACATAGATTCAGTATTTTCAGTAAAATTTTTCTCTATTGTTCATTGCAGAAATTATTCACATGCAAAAAAAGTAACATATCTTTTTTTTTTACTTAAATGACTAAAATTATATATTTTTGGATAATAATTAATCACTTATTACCTTCTATGCAAAACTAGATTCTTCAAATAGTTTTAAAGACACTGACTTTAAATTTCGTTTAATATTTAAGTTAATATTTGGATATTCTTTGAACTAATAATTATTTAAGTCTTTATCTTTAATAGCTTCAAAAAAATGGCAATTTCTCAGTAAATTTTGTAACTTTAATATTTACTTATTATTTGAATAAATTTTCGGAATAGTGACAAATATTAAATGAATGCGTTAAAAATTGAATGTAACGTGAATTAAACCGAATATTTTCTAACTCAAGTAAACATTTTGCCAAAAACATCCTCAAAATCCCGTATGAGGGATATTTTTTACTAAATACTGCTCCCATGCATATTTAAGATGATATTTCTTCTCAATAATAATAAAAGTGCAGGCATGTTGAGCTTTTCACTATCTGATGTTGGTTGTAATTTATTTGATATTTACAACTGCTCTTCTCTCAAAGAATGACTAATAGTGTATTCTATCATTTGTTATTGGAAATAATCTGGTATGTGAATGTTTTTAATGTACTCTACTTTTTCTTTGGGTAAACTCAAGGAGTGGTCAATATTGCATTATGAAGAAGGGGACATACACTTTCTTGGAAGTAAATTTAGCAAGCAACATGTTTGCTTTATGAATGATGAAATATAAAGTAAGTACTCCCGCTATGTCCAATACATTTTCTTTAATATGAATAGGAAATAGAATGTATATCTTGAAATAGCACCAAATTTCAAAATTTAAGTATCAATACGAACATATTTAAATTTTTAACACTTAATATTTCTTGATTAGAAAAAAATAACTTTTATAAACATCTAAAAAATTTTGATTTTTATAATTTTCTGTAAAATTTGATGTTATTTCAAAAAAATATTATATTATTACAGCATAAACTATATCTGGATTGTATATAACAGTTTTTTACTGAAGTAAGGACAAGAGTATACATAAACAAAACTAGATTTGAAATTCTTGCAAAACTATAGTTTAAAGTATAAAAGAAACACTTATTCACGAAAGCACAATTTTTTTCTATGAAAGCTAAAATTTTCGTTTTGGAAATTTGTGCATAAAACTTTTTGATTTTTTGGAAAAAAAATCTAGATTAGCAATGGAGTGTCTGTGAAAATGACCTCCAAACTTAATGAAGATTAAGTACAAAATCATAAATAAAAAATTCTTTCTTTTCATTAGTATCAGAAATATAGAAATTAGATGAAATCCTATCATTACGATGATAAAAACCTAAATTTAACAAATTTGTAATTTTATATTTTCGACTATAATCACAATACTCATTATATATAAACTCATTATATATACTAATTTTTTTCGCAAAAGTATTGATCTAAAAGTATTGAGTAAAATCAATGAAATATAAGAATTACAATACTCTAAAATAATAGAGTACTGTTTCTGTACATCATATTAAACACATGAGATTTAAGTAAATGTAATTAGTTTTGAAATTCTGGTTAACAAAACTTTAGTAATTATTTTTAATGTAGTTTAGGTATTTATACACAAAAGAACTAATTAATGAAATTAACATTAAAAATTTCGATTTTTCTTTAGAAGAATGTCTTAGATTACTAATGGAATGTCTCTAAACATGACGCCGAGTTATATTCATAGGGTCTAGTGCATTTCAAAGGAATATCACATGCTGAAAGTGTCTTTGTTTGTATAGATCTTAAGACATTGAATGTATAATAAATATATAAAAAATGATACATTTAACATCTGTTTCATCTATCTGGTTTATGTTCTGCATGATAATATTATAAGCATTAACCTAAATCTTTAATTAGATTCTTCCGAAATATGCATTCTTTAAAATGCAATAATAATAAAGAATATTTATTTTATATAAAGACTTCATAATAGCTGGAAAATTAGAAAGAATTGGTTTGGAGAGCAAGGGTCTACTGTTTTGCTCACGAGGGCTAATGACACCATAATAAAAAAGAATAGAAGTAGAATGGAGAATAATTAGACCTTGAAAATAAATTAGATTTTAAATATCTGAATGATATTAAGTCTTCCTATTGATAATAAAAATGTATACACATAGAAATTTTAGTAATGTTTTATGTAGAATTTTTTAAACCTGGAGAGTAGTTATATTGCATGGTTTAAATTTATTCTCTTTAAAATGTTTCGTACTTTTTATTTTACTGAATTAAGTGGAATCATTTCCCAATTTTATAGCAAAAGAAAAACGTTTCTGAATATTTCACAAAATTTGCATTTTTATTTTAATCAGTTGAGAATTATATAGTAAATCAAAATAGACACACTTTCCGCAAGAAATTTTTCTCTTAGGTGAAATGAAGCCAATTAAGCATAGAAGGAAAATGTCTTAATTTTATTTGAATAAGTAATGCAGAAACCACATCTAGTAATTTTCTACTAAACTATGAAATGAAATTTCAGTGCTTATGAGTATTTTAGAAAAAAGAGATAGACCGGAAAAATATTTGCATCACATTAAATTTAATAAAGATTTTTCTCGATATTATCTCTAGATAGTAAATGTATATACCACAGGTTAATTCAAGATGAGATATTTTTAGTCTTGTTTCCATTTCGCAAACAATAACAGCGAGATAGGAACTATGGAGTGGCTTGATTACGTAGTACTTAATGATAAAGATAAATTTCTAAAGGATAGTGAAAGCTACCGGTTTATTCCGTGCACTTACGCTGTGACTACTTGTATTTAATAATATTTTGATTTCCAAAGAGGTCTAGGAATTAATATTCTATGGTCATCGGTACCAATTTAATGAAACTATTTTATAATTAGAAATAGTCACTATAATATTTTTCTAAGCATGTGAATTTCACTTTATATAAAAACAATGCTGCCGTAACATTTTAATCAAAAATACATCAAATCTCTAGTTTATTATATGTAAGTAACATTTTTTTATTAAAATAAATTTCTCTATTACAATCCCACTGTAAACATAGATTATTTTCAGATTTTGTATTTTTCCATGACGTTTAGTAATAATTTTACCACCATTTATTTAAAATAATCAGCAGAAAACTAATGCAATTCTACAATATATTTTATTTAAACTGATTATTTTATAATGTTTAGGACTGTAATCTCCTTCTTATTTTTGTATTGTGGTTCACAGCATTGTAACACTAAATAATAATAAGAAGATAACACTAATTAAGAAAAAGAACAAGAAGCAATATCAATTCAAATCCCGCAGATTTTCAAGAATTTTGCAATGTTATACATAATGAAAACATTCATCACAATTTCTAGGACACATCTAAAATGTATGACAGATAGATATAGACGAAACAGGTATGGTTTGAAGATTTCTAAACTAGATTAATGCCTATGATAAATTCTGGCATATAACTACAATTAAGTTTCCAAAGTTCTGGTATAACAGCAATTAAGTTTCCAAAAAAAATTATAACAATAACCTAACACTCACGTGTATCAGTTATTCTAATGTTATTGTACATACCTTAATGTATGGTAAAACATTCTTGTCGGCCGGAGTCTCTTCCCCAATAACTTCGATCGTTTCTCAAACAACTAGATTTACATGTTTCAGCTGCTTTGGGAAGATTTTAATATAAGGGACTTATGTTACCTAAGAAAGCAATAGTACCCAAACAGGGATACAGAGAAGTCCATAAATGCGTCACCTTTAATCGATATTTACTTTACAATTTCTAAAAATACAAACAGGGGAAAATATCATTAGTAAGATTTCTAATACCAATAGAACAAATCTAGATGTCTTTTTCCTCAAGTACACAGTACATTTCGGGCTTCATTAAGTAAGAGACGAACTCAAAAGTTTACCCAAAATAAAACACAGTAAAATTTAGGTTACATTAAAACCATCATTTACTACTTCGGGTACTGAAGTAATTTTATAATATCCTTTGGTTCCCCTACGACAATAGCCTTGAAGCTTCATGAACATCTCATGAATGTTTTTTGTCAACTCTCTAGCGTAAAGAGCAACCGACGTAAAATTTGGTACTTAGCCGTTCTAGACAAAGTCTTTTCTTATGCCTATAGGAAATTAATCTGAATATATAAGAAATAAAAGTCCTACGAAAATATTAGCAAACCTCCTACTCTTCCCAGCAACAAATATATATATATATATATATATATATATATATATATATATATATATTATTAGCAATAATTATATAAGATATTATGAACTGAAAAATATATATATTAAATATATATATATATAAAAATATCTATATAATATATAACCTAAAATATATATATATTTATACCCAATAGATCTAGAGTACCCGGTCACAATAAAAGAAAATCTTGAAACCCTTGACTCTCAGGTCAATATTTTTAACAAAGTTTCAACTTAGAATGCGTAGGAGCGGCCTTTGTTATTTTTATGAAATCAAAAGTCTTTTATTCCTTTTGAATATCACTGTACAGTTGAAATTTGATCTAACAGAAATTTCAAAAGAGGCCTTTTATTTTAACATCAAAAATGCTAGAGATACAAAAAAACCTCAGTAAATTTAGTAGATAATTATCATAGTAAAAATTAATTATTGTAAAGAGAAATTAAAGGATTAAAGAATATCAGCAACGATAGAGGAAATTTGCTAGCACTTTTATAATATTTTTATAAAGTTTTATATTATATATATATATATATATATATATAAATAAAATATACATATTAATATATAAAGATATATATTTAGACAAGATTTATATATATTAAAATTATATATATATAACAAAAAACTGCTGCTGAACAGAGCGAGCACCAGAGAAGACAAAAGAATTTTCATCAGAAAAATATAAGTTAAATCATACTTTATCTCTTAACTATCAGAAACGTGAAAACCATTGGATTAAAGACTACTAGGACTACGGAATCCATTTAATAAAATATTACATAGATATAAAAATATATATATATATATATATATATATATATATATATATATATATATATATATATATATATATATATATATATATATATATATATATATATATATATATATATATATATATATATACAAATATATATATATATATCAAAAACACACTGCTAACAGAGGAGCACCCAAGAGCGAAGACAAGAATTTATATAGCGAATTTAAGTGTAAGATACCGTGAAGCCATTTACACCTATAACGTGTTATAGACAGAAAATTTACATACATAGAAAGGTTTATATATATATATATATATATATATATATATATATATATATATTTATATATATTATATATATATATCTATATATATATATATATATTATATATATATATATATATATATATATATATATATACAACTCTAACGTTTCAACCTGATGGGTGTTTCAGATACTTGTGTATGTCTGCAGCTTTGGATTTAGATCTGTAAATGTTCAGCAGTAACTCAGCATTAATGATACATTTCAAAAATCCGCAGTCGGTCCCAGAGTTCACATGCGCAAAGTAAATAAATAATAACAAAATTATCCGCATTGAAGCACAAAATCTATTGCCTTGGCTAATGGAAAACCAAAACATCCTATCAAAAATCTTTAAAGACAGGACCTTTCATTTAGTGTTCCAGTTAACGGTAATAATGTAAATAAATGACATCACTTAAGCTCTTAGCTCTTAGAAGTTTCTCATTGTTAATCATAGTTAATATTTTTTCTTTCTTGTGCTTCTCTGTAAAATCCAAAATAATTTAATCCATCTAAATTAGGCACAGTATTAGTATTGAAATGTAAAAGGGCAGAACCCAAGGTGGTGACTGTTTTTAACATAGAACATTGAAAGGAATCAGAATAACGGTAGAAGTTCATATTGCGAACTTCCCCTTTTACATTCAGCAGTTATTCTTCATTTAATGCATGCAGACAATTTTATGTCTAGTTCCCACCCCTTTCCCCTTTAAGAAACCCATATGTAAATGTCGTCCCATGTAGGGGAGCCTCAACTTTTACACGGTTTGTACTAACTAATGTTTGTCAATTATTTTTTAATTTATTATTAGTTGTAAGTTCTGGACGAACACTATTTATGGGCACAACTTCCTACAACCTTTTATGAAAGATAGTGCCCGGTCCGAGCGTTCAACTGTATTTAACAAAAATTATGCTTAAATACTGAGCAAAACACTCACCTATAGTTGCTTGTTTTTGACTTATAGATGTTTAAGGAATAAATAGCTGCCTTGGTGACGAATGTTTAGTTACGTTCTAAGCAAGAAATTACTGAAATATTTATTAATGAAATGTTTAACTATTATTATTATGAAGATCCATTTATTTAACAGATAACCAGTTACGTCTATTACACACATCATCTCGTTATTGTCTAAACATAAATAATACAAAACATTTATTTATAAAAAATTTAACAAGTGTTCACAAGAAATATAAAGCGTCAAAAATATAGTTCCATGCTTAAATTTGAACTGTGGTAAATGTGATTGAGAATTTTCTTTCTTTTAGTTAACACTATAATCTTTCAAAACATTACATTTAAATAGCCATATTTCAAGATGTCATTATATAATGCAGTCATTCTAGGTATAAAAAGAAATAGATTTCCATTGAAATAAAGATTTAATATACGTTCAACAACTTAATAATCTACAAAATTTTTGACTCCTAGCTATTTAACGGATAAAGAGTTGCCGTGGTGACGCCTATCTCGATATGTAGCCTATAAAAGTAAGAAATTACGAAAGTATCTGTTATTAAGTTAATCTTTTATGTATAATATGTGTGTGCGTATATATATATATATATATATATATATATATATATATATATATATATATATATATATATATATATATATATATATATATATATATATATATATATATATATATATATATATATATATATATACATATATATATATATATATATATATATATATATATATATATATATATATATATATATATATATATATATATATATATATATATATATATATATATATATATATATATATATATATATATATATATATATATATATATATATATATATATATATATATATATATATATATATATATATATATATATATATATATATATATATATATATATATATATATATATATATATATATATATATATATATATATATATATATATATATATATATATATATATATATATATATATATATATATATATATATATATATATATATATATATATATATATATATATATATATATATATATATATATATATATATATATATATTAAGGAGAGATGTAGTAAAATACATTACTAATATTAAGAAATATAATAATGAGTTCAATTTTTACTGTTGGCATTAAAAATATACATGTGAAAAGAGGCACATTTTATAATTCAGTCTCATTTAAAAATACATGAGTGTAATCAATTATTCTACTTTTTAAAATGATATCTGAAAATACATAAAGTAATTAACATAAAAGTAAAATGAGTTACATCTTTATTCACTATCAAATCCCTCAGGTGAGACTGGTAAACACTCGTGAATTCTTTCCTTTTTGGATTCAGCATTCTCAAAAATTATGCTGAATATCAATGAAAAAAACTTTAGACTTTTTTCCTCTTCTTTATGCTGTATCTTCATTCAAAATTCAGGATGATTGTGCCATTACCTGCAGTACAGATGTATAGAATTCATCAATTAAGAATTTACTCGTAATTTTTATAAAAAATTAAGTATAAAATTTTTAAAATCCATTTCATATTTTCCCCTATTATGAGGATATATAAAAATGCATTATATACAAAGTGTTTACTAAAGAAAACTTTCTTTAAAAATGCTTTTTTTTTGGTCCATGGAAATATTACTCCTATGTATAAGATCTTATAAGATTTATTACAGTTTTTTTACAAGGATTTTTCCAACAAGCAACGTAAGTCCATTTTACCTTTCATAAAATGAAATCATTTAATTGTGTTAACTAAATTGTATTTAAAAAATTTTATTTGCATTTGTACATATGTTAAAATATACCCTAGTGTTTAAGCATTACCTAAGGTCTAAATTTGACGAATTACTTTTGATGCAGACATTAAGTATCTGGTCTATATTAGCTATTTCATCTGGATTTCACTTTAGTTCTGAATCTCCCTATATGAAATTGATATTATATTAATCATACGATACAAAAATTGGACTAGATCAGTAGTCATATAGAATAACTTTTAATAACAGAAGGGTTTTGAATAAATATCCCAAAAATGACTATTTATGCGTACAGATGATTTTTGAAATCAAACTTTATGACCTCTCGTCACCGGGCTGACATATGAGTTTGTAGCCATTCAAAAACTTTTTAAAGAGTCACTTTGTCTAAAACTGACCTTCATCTTCCTTAGCAAACATATCTTAAAAAATTACATCTAATAAGATGTAATGAACACACATATATTAATAGCCTTTATTGTTTAAATGGTTTTGCAAGAAATATAATTTTAATAATTAATATGCATCTAATATATAATATGCACCCACCTCAAATATATCTTTTTTAATCTATAAATTTTTTAAGTGCTAATGGAAGATTTTAATTTAAAAGAGAAAGAAGATTTCAGTTTTATCTTAGAAAGAATGATAAATAACCGATTGAAATATATTTCGCGAAGTTCATTAAAAGTTTTCACCCAAATTTTGAGCAGTTGTATGTATATTAAATTCTCGTTGAAGACATAACATTGGGTGTTTCTAAGAAATTAAATTCAACGTTAAAAATATAACATTATTCAACACTTGGCGTATTCGAGTATTTTTTATAAAATGTATATTTGCTTTGTTACATATATAAATTTAATTTTATATCATTTTAACTACCACCACATCAAAATAGTCTTCTGTACTGGCAATACGACATTCCCAACGTTTCATTCATATTTTGAAATTTTCCTTCTCAAGAGTCTTTTGTTGGGCTCGCAGAAAGGTGTCTTAATACATCTGAACGATCCATGTGTCTTAACGGGTTTAAGGCATTCATGATTGCACAATAAAGTATACCCTGTGGATAATAAAGTAAGGGGTGGATGGGGAACAAGATCTTTCGCCGGGTAATATCGGTAGTGAAGGTATATGTGGGATAATAAATTATGTTGGTGTACTGACAGAGTGTCATCGTTCTGTAATGCAAACATCGTGATCTGCGGATCACTCCTTAAACATTCTGAAATGTATTAGAACAACTGTCTTTATACCATTTGACATCATCTATGATAGATAGTTTATTTCTGACCAATAAATGAAAACACAACTAGTATTAACCCTGATCTTTGATTGGAAACTTAACCTAGCAAAATTACATCAATTTCATGATATTTAAATTAATAAAAGAACTACAATGGTATATACATTCCTCACATATTCTTTGTTAACAAAATGAAATATCTCTGTAAAAACTTTATTATGCTTGTAGGTAAATTTGCACTCAAGCACACATTGTCTCTTAAGCCGTTTGATTGTTGCTTTGTCCCTAAAGCGATGAACTGTATGTCAACTTGCTCAACTTAGCTGCTGAGCTAGATGGACATAACTACACAAGGCGAATGGAAATTTGATACTAAGATCTACCTCTAGGTAAATTCAGTACTCCCACCTGGCTCTCCGGAGCACTTTTTCAAAAGTTCGGTCATTAGTTTACCACATGTGTGTGATCTAAAATTACATTTGTTTTACATAAAAATTTGTTTGCACTGATAATTAGACCTATTTTGAACACAAATAGTAGCTAATTCAACGAGTAGAGATGAATCATAGATTGAATTTAGTTTTGATCTAAACAATCAATGTAAATGGAACCTGTAACTATTGCTTGTATCATATTCCGCATATATACAAACATACACACAATAAACTGGTAGTTAAATAGAGACTTAATATTTTATGCACACAGTTTTAATTACATTTTAATTAATTTAATTCAAAATTTAGACACAAAAGGAATGCTTCTTTTCAACCAGTTCATTTATATAAAATTTATCAATAGTTTTGATTGACATTTAATATGTAAAAACCTATGATAATGCTTTAAAAAAAACATTTTCTTGCACAAAACTTTGGATTCTCTAACACAGTGGTTTAGTAAAACATCAGTTATTTTTCACATTAAACAAGCTTGTAATATAAATTAACAATTTACGTAGCATACTAAAAGAAGTTTAGTAAACACAACTTTAGAATAAGACATTAGTGTCACGACGGTGAATGTTAGCTTTTCTCTGAAACAAATGGTTGCATTGTAAAGTTAATTAAATGATATATATTCCAGAGTAGTGCAAAAGTTATGAAAAACAATTATTTAGAACTTGTGCTTCATTAATTATAAGAAATACACAAAAAAATCTTACAATTTATAAGACAAACTGAAAGAGAAATTCTGTTATATTTACTGTAAATAAAATATCGAAGAATGAAAAAACACCAATAAACGTTTGAGTTACTTCTTTACAAAAACTTTGTGAAATACAATTTTTTCTAATGAAGGTGTCTTGCTTAAAATAAGCAATTATTAAAAGGGTTTATTAATATGTTTTTAAGTAATGAAATTATAAGGAAACTTTTAGAATCACAAGGATTATTAATGAAGCAAAATATATTAATCTGAGAAGAAACACAATTACAAACAGCAGAAGTTTTCAGATTTTTTAATAAAAAACTACCACTAGGAATTACTGATTCAATATAAGAAATAGAATGTTTTGGTGAACTTGTTTACTAAACAGGATAAATATCTATAACTAGCATAGAGCCCGTCATACGACGGGATTAATAAAATTTATAATTTCCGAGAATTGTAAACTACCATATGAAGCAAGTAAAAAAAAATGGTTTGTTATTTGGCTGAGAATTATCTGGTACAAGCTAAATAATTTGTTTATCTTCATACTCCTCTAAAATCTCCCAATACTGTGAATGCAGTTTAGAATCAGGTTGAATTCATTTATTCAAACCATGTGGTTATGTATAAAAAACAAACTTACAAACTTCTTATTTTTCAAAGATATACAACTTAAACGCAAGATATTTATTAGTCTGGGAAAAAATATCATAAATTTTTATGAAAAGAATTTGTTATTAATACCGATGATAAAATTTTCATTGGAACAAAAAATAATCCGCGATTAAATTTAAAATTTTCACATATGTACCTAATCTATTATTTAAACCAAACAAAAAAGAAAATTATTTAGGTAATATCTAAGTTCAGTGATAAAACGTATGAAAATAATGCAGGCGATATTTAAATAAATTAAAATAAGAAACGATTAACTGAGACGATTAAAGGAATAAGGTCATAACTCTAGAGAATAAATGTTATTTTTACCTATTTATTATGTGATTAACTTAATAGCGTACCCTTAACCGGGGAACATAGGGCTTGATATAATGGCATTAAAAGATCGAAAAGGGGGAATGGGTGAATTTCGAATGTTTTAAAGACTAGTTGTGAATTTTGCTAATCATAACACATCAAAAATACAATATGGATGCCGCTATCCATGCCAGGTCCAACCGCTTTATAAATTCTAGGACAGACGAACAGATAACTTAGGCTATTATTATGTAGGGAATATGCGAAAACTGTAACACAAATTATTTGTCGCAGCGTATTTTGTCTACACCAATATTCTTTAAAATATTTTTTTTAAATTTGAATAATTTTACATTCTTTTGAAAACTGTTTACCTTAACTTAGAGTTTTAAACTTAAGTCTAGCTTTTATGCATTTAAAGATATGTTGATTAATACTATTAATTAATGACTGCTTGAACTGTAAAGGTCTGGTTGTTCGTTGCTTCTTACTTAGTTTATACTATTAAATTTGTAGCCTTGCTGATTCTTGCAACTTTTTGCCTTAGAAAATTTTTAAAAATATAATATGGAATGAAAAAGTTTCGTATATTCAAAATTTTCCATCTCTAAAGAAACGAAGATATTAAAAAATATTTTTAATAATAAGTAAGAAGTATTTTTTAATCACTACTAATCTATTAAATCTAGTTTACATTTTATAAATTTTAAAAGGTATTTGTCTGATAAGTGGATTTCAATTTTTTGTGGTGTCTGTATGTTATATCATATTTCACAGATGAATTATTTTATTTATCAGCACTAAATAATTTATAAAGTTATGTTCTAATTAATGATTTAGGAAACTTTTTATTTTAAACAGAGTAATATATTTTATTTTAAATTAGCATATAGCCGTCAAATGACGGGATCAGAGACTTTTTTCAGAACTGTAATGTACTCTACTAGGCAGGCAAAAAAATGATATTTAATAATTATTAAATTTTACAATTATGTGCACTAAAAATTATTCCTTTTAAACTTTACTCGTTTTTAATTTTGCAATTCCTAACTGATCAAGAATCTAGTTTAGATGATTCTATCAATTATAGGTTTTCGGACCACATCGGGATGTAATTGGTTTAAAGATGAGGATTCTAGGAAATTCATCCCAAATTTTCAGAAATTTAACAGCAATACTCTGAAAGCGATGTCTTATAACGAAGGGTACAGTTAAATCCCAAACGTCCAGTGAGCTAGATCAGTAATATCGCGATCATCGGTCATCGATGGGGCTATTTGAATACCCACCATAGTACACTGTACATTGATTGGATCAAAGAAATCTTTCAGATTAAAGATCCCGATTGCAAGTCATTCCGATTCACTGCTAAAAGACTGCCTTTGCAACATAAGATACAAAAGGGATCGAAATAAACATGCTCCGTGTACAACTAACAAACGACTGAATGGGAAAACATTTCCCCTTTTATATTTAATAAATAGTGTTCCATTTTACAATTATGCTGACTAAAAGTTATTCGTTTTAAACTTTACTCGCTTTTAATTTTGCTAACCTTAACTCATCAAGAATCCAATATGGATACCTATATCCATTCCAGGTCCAACCGTTACATAAATTCGAGGACAGACGGACAGATAACAAAGGCTATTACTATTTAGAGG
>CM063508.1:87773889-87786389 GCA_032207245.1 Pardosa pseudoannulata
TAGTGTCATTTTCTTTTTGCTGGATGCAGATGCTATTATAGGTAACTTTTAAAAATTTATTTTAAAGTACATAATATCATGGACTAAGGAATACATGACTATTAGGAATACATGACTAATTTTAAGTAATTTATATTCTTTCCTCTAAAAACATTTATTGCACCTTAAATGTTTTCAGCCTTTAATACTTTATTATTTGAATTACTAAATGTATACAATACCCAATGATAGAGGACAGGAGTTATGTTTTTAAAATTAAGTCATCCTGTACAATAGAGTTAGTAAGTTCAAATTTCACTTTTCTGATCTATAGGTATACTTTGGAGATTTTACATTAAATATTAACTCATTTAACAGATTGTCGTGCTGTGAACAAATAATATTAATGGTACCTACAAGTTAATAAATAAATAGTTACATGTTAAATTTTAATGGTACCTACAAGTGATAATATAATAATTTTAAAATGTTTCTTCGACATATAATGAATTTTAGCAAAACAATTAATATAAATCTTAGACACAAATTGGATACTACATTGAACTAGGCATAGAGTTATCTGCAAAATGCATCATTTACAATACTAAATATGACTCTCTTGAAAAAATACAATTAATGATCAAATATTTAAATTCGGAAACATATAATACTTTCAATGAAATGAATTTATCAACTTTCGCTCTAGTAATTCAACTTACAACATTTCCTTAAAAATATCTATCCTCTATGTAAAATCATAGCAAACAAGTCATTTTTATTGAGTTAACAGACTCAAACTTTGTTAAAACAAATCATAGTGAACGTCGAAAGTACATTACATCCCTCCTTTTAAATTGAATTAGTGAATATGTACCTTCACATTCTTATAAATTCTTGATACTATTTCTTTTTAATATACCCATATGCGATTTAGTAAAATCATCCAGAAGGCAGTGGTAACATTTAAATCTGCCCAACTTTTGAAAAATAATGCTACAGCTTACGGGGGTTTTATTTGATTTAAGCATTTCCCCAGAGAATAGATAAGTTAGGCAGAATAGCAGAAAAAGAAGTCATTCCCTGGTGTTTCTATTAATGCGATTTTGTTGCATATGTCTAAGAATGCAATGAATATTATTGGTTATTCATTTATCTGAAGCTAATAACATTCTGATGCGATTCCAGATACGAACAGTTTGATATTTTTTTTTCTTTTCTGGGGAGAAATGCTCACATGATTGAGCCGTATTGGACGTAATCCAGCAATTATTTATGTATTCCTTAGCAGGATGTTGGTGACCATAAAAATTGTGATATGGAGAACATAAAGCTTTTATTTAACCAGGCGGTTGCATATATATTGAATACATAATACGTAATAAAAGTATAATATCGTCTTATACGGTAGCATATTTTTCGAATTTACTGTATTCTATTGGAAAATTGGAAAATAGGAAAATACATATGTATTTAGCTAATTTTAAAGCTATATACTCTAAGTTATGATTTTTGAATGATTACTTAATCTAAACGAGTATTTTATAATCCAAAACCATTAATATTAGGTCGTTTAGTATATCTAAAATCATTTACTTTATCAATTTTAATGAAATGCTGTTGCTAAGGATATTTATTTCATGAAAATAGAAACTTTAAATAATTGTACATCGTGTTTAGAAAAATGTTGTTTATTTAGAATAACAGCTTATCGTAATGGTTTTGTTGTTAGAAGTGTTTTTTTTTTATCTTTAAAATCTGTAGAAGTTTTGTACTCATTAATTTGCTTCAGTAGAAAATTTATTGAATCTAGTGCGAACTATCTTTTCAGAAGACTTCTGAGAAAAATAATATTTATCGTTACAGATCCGGTTTCTAAATAAAAAAAGAAGAAACGAAAAGGTATGGTACCTGACAATTAACAGAAACTAATTAGTGAGACTTCATAGTAAACAAAATTAAGCCTACAAATGAAGCAGCTAGAATTTTAAAGTTATCACAAATTATTTTATTCAGTGAATGTTTCGGTGGTAACTACACCAGGAAATTAGAGGGTTTTTTTGTTTTTAGTGATACCTTTAAACTTGTGTTATATCTGATATCAGATTGTATACAAAAGCTAATACTAAAAATATATAATTTTATCAATTTGGGGCACTCCTTTATGTGCTACTAGCCGGAATATATGAGTCGCATTAGACATTTTAGGTGGTATATCAAAAGCCAGTAATCAATGATTGTTTCGGTCATAACTATATCAGGAAATTAGATGGTTTTCCTTCTTTTCATACATTTTAACTTGTGTTATATATGAGGTCAGATTATATGCAAAAGCTAATACTAAAAATATATAATTTTATGAATTTGGTTCACGCCTTTCACGTGATACGAGCCGGAATATACGAGTCGCATTAGACATTTTAGGTGGTATATCAAAAGTCAGTAATCAATGATTGTTTCAGTCGTAACTATATCAGGAAATTAGATGGTTTTCCTTCTTTACATAATAACTTTTTACTTGTGTTATATCTGAGGCCAGATTGTGTGAAAATGCTAATACTAAAAAGATATAATTTTATAAATTTGGGGACCGCCATTTATGTGCTAGGAGCCGGAATATATGAGTATCATTAGACAATTTAGGTGGGATATCAAAAACCAGTAATCAATTATTGTTTAGGGTGTAACTATATTAAGAAATTAGATTTTTTTTCTTCTTTTAATAATACCTTTTAACTTGTATTATATCTGAAATCAGATTATATGCAAACGGTAATACTAAAAAAATATAATTTTTTAAATTTGGGTGCCGCCCTTTATGTGATAGGAGCCGGAATATATATGTCCCTTTAGACATTTTAGTTGGGATATCAAAAGTCAGTAATCAATGATTGTTTCAGTTGTAACTATACCAGGAAATTAGAGGGATTTCCTTCTTTTCATGATAACTTTTAACTTGTGTTATATAAGAGGTCAAATTGTATGCAAATGCTAATACTAAAAATATATAATTTTATAAATTTGGGGCACGTCTTTTATGTTCTAGGGGCGGAATATATGTGTTTCATTAGACATATTAGGTGGGATATTAAAAGCCAGTAATCAATGATTGTTTCCGTTTTAACTATACCAGGAAATTAGATGGTTTTTCTTCTTTCAATGATACCTTTTAACTTGGGGTTATATATGAGGTCAAATAGTTTTCAAATGCTAATACTAAAAACATATAATTTTATGAATTTGGGGCACGTTCTTTATGTGCTATGAGCAGGAATATATGAGTCTCATTAGACATTTTAGATGGGATATTAAAAGCCAGTAATCAATGATTGTTTCAGTCATAACTATTCTCAGAAAATTATGTGGGTTTTTTTTTCTTTTCAGGATACCTTTTGACTTGTGTTATATCTGAGGTCAGATTGTATGCAAAAGCTAATAATAAAAATATAACATTTTATGAATTTGGGACACGTCTTTTATGTGCTATTAACCGGAATATATGAGTACCATTAGAAATTTAGGGTAAGATAGAAAAACCAGAAGTCGTGTAAGAAAAGTTTACATAGGTAGGACACATATTGTATCCACAGGCGCCAAAGAGTTAGTAATGCAGTTATAAAGTAAAAAATTTTGCAGTCAGTTGCCTTATGTTGTTTTCTCTCTGAACGTAATACGATATTAAATGCGTAGGAATTTACGAATTTATCTTTAAGGTATTTTCTGATTCATAATTTTTTAAGTGTTTATAGATTATTATGTGTAGTGTAATAATCTATTAGTAAAAGGACGGATTTTTAAATGCAATCCATACTACCATTGAAAAATATTCCTTCTAATGAATTTCGTGACTTAGAATATTTTATAACCAAATTCAGTGACAAAAACGTATTCCCTCATTTCCTGTATATAAACGCTTTTTCAGTCTAGGAAATATCTCATAATGGGTTTATTATCTGCTGCTAAATTATATATTAAATAATATAGACAATAAAACTAATATAGATATAATTGGCTTTATAACTGCCTTTTCCTATTATGGAGTTTCGAAATGAAATGTACGTAGTGGGGTCTGGTCAAATCCACCTCCCGTATCTAAACAGAGTCCATTGATTTCCCAGTGAAATCCAGATATCCGATGGTCCATCCTGCAATTTTTCTCCTGGCATGAGGTCTGTAATTCAGAATATTCTATTATTATCTATACAGCAAGTAAATGGCTTAACTTAAGGAAAACTATTGTCATCTACTTTCATTTTTATGAAAACTGACAATTATAAATATCCAGAGTAAAGTTCTATATGTCGGAATATTGCTCTCGTCTCATCAGCCATCATTTCATAGAATTACTTCAAAAATAATTTTAAAAGATTCAAGAGAAATTTCGACTATGCCTAATGGTGTTTTTAAAACGTTATCTTTTTTTAAAACTATTTTTATCTCCTTCTTATTTTACCATTCAAATTTAGAAATAATTAGTTTGTGAATTGCTTTTGTTAAACATATTTATAACTGAAACATACTACAGACTGAAGACTCATTGAGCTTAAATAAGACAAACATTTGGACTAAATATAAATCGAAGTTAAATCGTATTGCAGAAATTGGGAATTAACTAAAATGAATTTTATGAATAATGGAACCCAAGAGATAAAAATACTTTTCTCTTATCAAGATAAGCCTGAAATTTTGTGTTTATTATGATAAACTTGGAAAAATGCACGTAAAGACATTAAGCCTTATTTTAATTTATTCTGCCATTCATAAGACGCTAGAAATTACTACATTGATAAAGTTATTTAATATTTAGTAGTTTAAAACAGAAGAAATAAATTAACTGTGAAGTGTATAAAAAAAATTTTATACATAAAACTGCTTTTAATGGAAAAATATAAAATCTTAAAATCTTTTATATACCCCATTAATCCTATTAATGTCCATAACGCTTGATAAAGGCAACAATTTAAAGGTATTATATAACATCTTGAATGGAAAAATCCTTTATGTGAAATTTTAGATCATTATTTATAAGTAAATAATAACGATCATAAGACATTTTTTAGCAATTAGTGTCTTATTAATACCGTCTTTTATAAAAAGATGTGGTAATACTAAGCATTTTAAGATAAAATAATATAATAGAAAATAGAGTTCCTCTATAATTACGAGTTTTAAATTATTTGTGGGACACTTAATGATGAAAGTTTTATTTTTGAAAATCAATAGATTTAATATGAATATTATGGTATAAAAATATAATGGAGGTTGTTTAGGATTAAGCACATAATTACAGAAGAGTATTGTTTCGTGAAAATTTTTCACTCGTTTAGCATACAATTTTATTTATATTTTTTAATTTTTTCAGTTGGATACATGCCAATTTTTAATGTTACTTTTATTTGTGTCTTAGATGATTTACATACAACTGTTTCATGCAAATCAATAATTTAAGAAAATTACTTATGTTACAAATTATTTGAGAAAATAGTTTATAAATATATAAGTATATATATATATATATATATATGTATATATATATATATATATATATATATATATATATATATATATATATATATATATATATATATATATATATATACATATATATATATATATATATATATATATATATATATATATATATATATATATATATATATATATATATATATATATATATATATATATATATATATATACATATATATATATATATATATATATATATATATATATATATATATATATATATATATATATATATATATATATATATATATATATATATATATATATATATATATATATATATATATAATATATATATATATATATATATATATATATATATATATATATATATATATATATATATATATATATATATATATCCTATAATGATAATGTAATAATCAATTAATCGTTTTCATGGGAACGGAGAAGGAAAAAGTTGGAACATAATAAGTGTGAGAAATTATATGTATCAGTTATGTAAAATTTGTCGAATTACGTATATCGTTTATAACACTCCCTGGAAATAGTCAATATTTTATAAGATATAACAAATTTTACAAAGTCATTTAACACTTAAAACATATTTTGTAACTAATATCTCTTTTATGGATCGTCAGAGAAATACACTAAATGACGTTCTATTTTCTATGACGTTCTAATTCTGAAAATACACTATCACTTTATTTGTGCAATTATCTAAATGTTTTTTTTAATTTTAATAAAGATTAATGAAATTTAGAAACACTTGGTGCAAGTTCATTTTCGTCTTTTTTCTTTCATTTCTCACATCTTTGCTTCATATATGTGCACAACGAGTCTCTTTTTTAGATACCACTAGTTCATAGACTAGTAACTACCTGATAGAGTATCCTAATGATACAGAATTCTTTTTGCTGTCAACACAACCTTGCCAGCATAAAAATCATCCAAAATTTCACAAGAACGATGAATTCGGAAAAGTAATACTAGATCTATGTCATCAACATGAAAAAGAAATTCTGTTATCAATATAAAAATATTAATTTCGTCAGTAATTTTAAATACCATGAGGACGATAATTCGGGAAGGTAATACTGGTTCCATGCCTTCAACCAGAAATTGAAACATTCATATCAACATAAAATTCTCATTTCTCCCCTACTCAAAAAATTTTACACTAACGATGAATACTGAAAAGTAACACTGCATTTGTGACATCAATATGACATTGAAAACGTTCTTATCAAAATTAAATTTTTTAAAGAACATTGTAATATGGTTATGAGATTATAATGGATGAAACTTTAATCGTAATTACTCAAAATATTCAATTGTACAAACAAAAATTGAAACATCTTGTCAAATACATATTTTAACGTCAATATATTTATTCTAGGGAAGCTTATACGTTGCGATATTGTAGTGGGTTTCTAAAGCCATATGTACAATATCTTTAAAAGAAGTAAGATAAATTAGTTATCATTAAAGTGTTCTGTATAGATGTGAGGGAAATATGTCTCTGAAAACTGAATTGCATGTTTCAAAACAACTTACAAAATGATGTTGCTCGTATATTAGGTGCTGCTGTAACAAAGGTATTTGGGAGTGCTTGGTACTTCGAGGTATCCGAATCAAAGATTTGTACTGCATACATGAAAAATAAAAGCATTCACTATTTCACAACGAGTAGATATCTGTTGATTAGCCGAGAATTAAGTGAATTCAGCCTGCATGCAATGTCAAAACCAAAAATATAAGGTGAGAGTTTCATAAAATGAAGAAATAAGTAAACTTATTACTTCATTTCTCCTACATTCTATTTGAAGGATGAATGCGGGAAAATAATTCTGGATCTTTTTAATCAAAATTGCATTTAAATATTCTTATAACAATAGAAATACTTATTTGTCCAGTTTCCCTAATTTCTCCAGTAACGATGAATGCGGGAGAGTAATAATAAATCTATGGTGATAAATTCAGGACCAAATGAATCAACATAAAATACTCATTTCTACAGTTCTCCAATATTACACCGGTCTCATTGGCCCTCGTGTTGCAAAAACTAGACCGTAGCACTCCAAACCAAACCAAACCAAAACAAAATTACACAGAAACGATGAATACGGAAAAGTAATACTAGATATACACTCAAGAGCCAAAACATTATGACCACCTGTGTTAGCGAAAACCGAATAACGCGGGAATTATATCTTACTATTCCCCTGTATCTCACTTATTTGTTGTTTTCAAATAAGAGTAATTTACTATAAATCACAAAGAAATCCAATCAAAGTTGCTTAATTGGGAATATTTACTTGCCGTATCATTCCAATCAAAGTGATACGGCATTGTGTTATAATATTATTATTTTCATAAATCATAAATAATCTGATCCGCTAAATGCGAAGTATCTCATTTTGTAATCTGATTCCGTTTCTGCTAGCTTAAACGCGTTCATTTAATGACATGTCATAATTCTTCAGCCACCTGTAAATGAATGCAAGATCAGATATTTATAGAATTCAAATCACTCAAATATATCGATTCATTTGGCAAATCGAATGCTCAAGAATGCTTATCTGTTTAGATCATGGTTTGACAAGTAATGAAAAGTTAACCATTCGTTAAATTTATTTTACTCGTGTGTGTACGTATTCGAGTCACTTGGCTATTTCAACCTCTTTTGTTAATTTTAATTCCCTAAAATTTAAAAGGAGAGAAAGTCGGAGTTTACAGTTTAGCAATCTGTATTATAATATTTCAGGAACAATTATTTGTAGAGGAAGATAAGTTTATGATAAATACCTAATGTTTCAGTCTGTAGTAAGAAGTATTTTATAACACATGCTGATAAATAAAAAAAAATAAAAATATTAAAAATACTATATTATTAATCGTTGTATTAAAACATTGTGTGCGGGTACATTAAACAGAAGAATTCTACCGTAAGCGGGCGTTTTGATCGTAAATTTAGTTATTCAGTTAAATCTCAACAGATCGAAAATTATTTACATTTTTAACTAACCTTTCGTATTTTATATTGAATTATACAAACAAATATACATATATATATATATATATATATATAAATATATATATATATATATACATAAATATATATATCATTTTCGCAAGGATAAATAAAAGGTTAATTTTAAATCTAAATTGATTTTTTAATCAACCTTCCCGTTCTGTGGTTCCGCATCGACTGATGTAAAAACTAGTTTTTATTTGTCTAAATTATTCCAGAATCTATGTAGTAGACAAGAACATATGGCTTCATCTTCCTGAATATACCGTTATTTTTGTAAGCACAAACCATTGTGTTATATTGTTGTTAAAAAAAGTAAAAGTCCTGAACCTTTAATAATGAATTTTTACAGGATTTTTCACGATGTTTTAGTATTGAAAAAAAGTATTTGCTTTTGGTTTTTGATAAAGTAAATTTTCTTTAATAACACAAACATCTCCGAATGAAAAATATAAAATGCAGTTACCAAAAAATAAATTTTGAAACATTTATATTAACAACTTAATTTTTATTTGAATATGGAGAAAATATCTGTTTTATTCAATATTTTGAAAAATTTCTGATATTTTAAAATTTAAAATTATGTAAAAACTAATAAGAAAATAAATTGAAAAAGAAATATCTTTTATAATTCTATTAAATAAAACATTTTGTTCTTATTTACATAATTGATATTGACTGAACATAAAAGATAATTACATTCTATTTATCAGAAATATTTTCTTAATTAACAAATGTCAAATACTATTTTACTTGAATAAGAATGAAATATGAATATATTTTTCAATCTAACACTCTTTAAAATAGAAAAAATAATTTTTATAAAGTTAGATTCTTACCAGCGATGCGGAAGAAGTTATATTCTTTACAGAGGAGATATTTTCATTTTACATTAAATCAAAAGTAGGCTACTAGGATGAAGATATTTCAGCTAGAAAGGTATTTTGTTCTTTTAAACCAAGGAAATGGGTTATTATGACTAATAAACATCTTTGTATTTATTTTTTCTTAAAGGAGATCAAACTTAATCAATATATAAGATATATCTCTCTAGTTCAAATGGAAGGCACTACTGAAACATTCTGACTCTTCTGAAGTACGAAAATTGTGGAATAAAAATGCTTAACGGAATAAGTGTGTTCTGTTTTACAATAGGGGCAAATGATGACAACTAGAAAGTCTCCATGTTGAAAAATTTAGTGACTAAATGTAGTCACCAAATATTGCTACATGTCAATTTATTGGAATATTTAAATATGAATAAAATAGGTAGTGAATTAAAAAATACTAAAATAATAAAATAAGGATAAAAATAAAATATATACTATTTATCATTGATATACATATGACTATTTATTTTTCAGATTGCTTTAAAACAACATAGCCAATTAAAATTTTATGTATGCTAACTGTAGAATAACACTATTATTATTATTATTTCACCATTTATTATTTTGTGTTTTTTATCGCATTTGTGAATTTATAGATAAAAAATCTATCAGTAATTTTCCCGATAAAGGTACTGAAAACATATCTTACATCAATGACGTGTCATGTTAGTTTTAAAATATGAATTTAAAAATTGCCTCAAAATTGATATTTATATCTACATTTAGCTTATAGTTCTTTAAATGCAACTGCGAATTTAATGCGAAATAAATGTGCAATGTTTCTTTAAATCTGTACAAAATGAAATATTTCATGGGATCCAAGATTTATCCTCTGAGTTTTGTAATATTCATTTTTAATACCGAAATATTCGTTATAATCTACTATTGGATATTTATTTATACGTACTTCTGTTTGTAAAACTAAGTAAATGTATAAGTATTTTTCCTGTAAATCTATTCAAAATAAAATACTTTTATGTGATCCGTTCTGTTTACTATGAGTTGTACACAATGTCAACCTTAACAAAGCCCACCTACGGAGATTTAAAGATACACGTGTGTTGACTCCTGATAGCTTTAGAAGAGTGAAAAGGAAGGCATCTGGTACTAAATCTGTAGAGGCTTCCCTTTTTCTAAAAGCTAGACGAGGAAAAGGTTCAGATATTCCAAGTTAACATGAAGGGGAAAGCCCATTATTAAATCTCAGCAAACTCCACCTAATGTAAGCTCGGGGAAAGCTTCGACGTCCCGAAGGATTTAATATGCGTAGAAAGAAGATCAGCCGAAGAGTGTGAAGACCCCTGTGACGAAAGTTTCAATAGGAAGGATGAAGGGGAAAGTGAAGATTAAATTGACGCCCTGTAGGAAGAGAGCAGAAAATCTGGAAATAAATATTTTTCCTGAATATTTTTAACTTCTGAATGATTTGTTTGTATTTCCTTAACTTTCAATCCTCTCTAACACTTTATTCGTATCTTGGGAAGCATTCTTATGGATTTAGAATAATGTATACAATAAAAGGTGTGGTTAATCATGAAATTTTATAAGTGAAAAATTTTGCTTTTTAAGTATTACTCAGATTTAAGCTTCATTTTATGCATTTCATTATTTTTGTTCAAAAATTATACTAAACTAAGTACTAATTACCTCACATTATATTCTTTTTAAACAAAATGATTATATTAATATCTAAAAAACTATCCTTACCTATCTTTGTTAATGTATCTATTTCTATTATTCATTTTTAATTTTTTTTGCAACATATTGTACATTTAAATTTGGTTCCCCTTTGTTAATGCTAATGTATCTATTTCTATTATTCATTTTTAATTTTTTGCAACATATTCTACATTTAAATTTGGTTGCCCCTTGTTAATGCTAATGTATCTGTTTCTATTATTCATTTTTAATTTTTTTGCAACTAATTGTACATTTAAATTTGGTTCCCTTTGTTAATGCTAATATATCTATTTCTATTATTCATTTTTAATTTTTTGTAACATATTATACATTTAAATTTGGTTCCCCTTTGTAAATGCTAATGTATTTATTTCTATTATTCAGTTTTAATTTTTTTGCAATTTAATTTTTTTGCAACATATTATTCACTGAAATTTGGTTTTCCTTTGTTAATGCACATTTACTGTAAGAAATAATGTGCCGTAACGTTGCAATCAAAACTAAAACCATAAGTTCTTGCCTTAGTTTCACAATATACATATGTAGATTTTAATATAAATTTGTTAATATATACATAATTGTTTATAAAAATTCCTTTTTTGTCCAAAAATTTATTATTTTAGCTTTAACAAGACTTTTTATAATTGTTTTAGCAATATGCTTTCGAGGCATTATCAAAAATTATAAAAATTAAAATCTTCTGGAATTTATACGTCTTAGGATTGCTTTTATTCCACACCAAAAAATGGCCTTAGCACAACCACTAATCTAAAATTCAACCATCTTAAAGAGTCTCAGGACTTTTGAAATATTAAAATTTTCATTTTTTATTATATAATGCTACATCATTTTCTATGCATTTTTGTAAAATCATTTTATCGTAATTCTAAATAGAACTCCAATAATGTTTAAATATATAATTAGATAAAAGAACTCCGGGATATGAGGAAAAATATTTATAATTAAATAAACGTACATACATGTTTTAACATGACTGGCAAGCTTACATTTCACGTTTTTTTAACACTTAGTAAAGTTCTATATGAGCCGTAGTGGCACGCAGAAGTCTAAACGGTAACTACATCTTCATGTCCTGGTGAGTTCAGAACGTGCCACAAATTGACTATTGTTTAGAAGATGAATATCAAGTATTTTCTCTGCATACACAAGAATTTGAAATGCAGAAGAAATAACGGAGTTCTGTACTTTCTCTTGATACTGGCCTAATTTTGTTCAAAACACTCCCTGTTTCTTAAATGCACTGAACCATTGACGAATGGTTTTGTCAGAAAAGTTAACACCATAGTTACGTCGAAAGTACTTTGTACGGTAAAAACTTCGTTCTATGAGCCAAATCACACATTGAGCTTGTTGCGGAGTTGCGATCATTTCAATTTCGCGAAGTCATTTCAAGGTCAACGCCCTGCAGC
>CM063508.1:87796389-87806389 GCA_032207245.1 Pardosa pseudoannulata
TGTCTACGATGAACAGTTGCTGAGAAATGGCCAGTAAAATAATTTACTATGTATCCTTCATTTGAATATATTTTTCAGTACTAAGCTGATTTTGTTTTCTAAGCTTATTTAATCTAAAAAAAACGTACACTTTTTTCTTATTTTTCAAATAGTCATTAGAATTAAAGTAATCACTTAGCTGATCAATAAAAGAGTTCTTAAATTTTAAACTCATATATCTTGTTACATATTTTTAGTCTAGTTTCAAATTTTGCTAAATATAATTATGGGTTATGGAACAACGTATAAAATTTTAAATTAAGGTATTTTAAACAAATGAAATTTTAACCTTAAATGAAATGCTTTTTTCAAAATTTTTAAGATTAAAATATGTCTACGATAAACAGTTGCTGAGAAATGGCCAGGGAAAGAATTCACTATGTATCCTTTGTTTGAATATATTTTTCACTACTAAGCTGATTTCGTTTTTTTAAGCTTATTTAATCTTAAGAGAAACATACACTTTTTTTTCTTATTTTACAAATTGTCATTAGAAATATAGTAACCACTTATCAGATCACTAATTGAGTTCTTAAATTTTAAACTCATATATGTTGTTCAATATTTATGTTACATATTTTTATTCTATTTTCAAATTTTGCTAAATATAATCATGAGTTATGGAGCAATGTATAAAATTTTAAATTGTGGTACTTTAAACAAATGAAATTTTAACCTTAAAAATACTACAAAATTAATGCTTATTTGAAATATTTTAATAATAATATGTATATATATATATATATATATATATATATATATATATATATATATATATATATATATATAATATATATATATATATATATATATATATATATATATATATATATATATATATATATATATATATAATATATATATATATATATATATATATATATATATATATATATATATATATATATATATATATATATATATATATATAATATATATATATATATATATATATAATATATATATATATATATATATATATATATATATATATATATATATATATATATATACATATATACATATATATATATATATATATATATATATATATATATATATATATATATATATATATATATATATATATAATATATATATATATATATATATATATACATATATATATATATATAATATATATATATATATATATATATAATATATATATATATATATATATATATATATATATATATATACATATATACATATATATATATATATTATATATATATATATATACATATATATATATATATATATATATATATATATATATATATATATATTATATATATATATATATATATATATATATATATATATATATATATATATAAATATATATATATGCTACTCACAGTTACAGAGAAATGGCTGTCAATAATTATACTATGTATTCTTCATTTAAATTTTTTTCATCTTATTTTTTTATTTATCTTATTTTATTTTATCTTATTTTATCTTATTTTTTAATCTTATTTTATCTTTTCGCAAATGAATTTTCAAACATTATACAACAATGAGACCTTCCCCCAAAAAGGTGTTACCAGAATTGCAAACAGTTAACCAGTACACAGAGCAGAAAATAGTACATTACATTTACTAAGAGAAGAATAACACCATACTTCTCTTAGTGTGATAAATAGAGCGCTGTCGAAAAGGATAAGATAACACATAAAGGATCTAGCCAATAACAGCGTAGAGAGGTTCTACCTAAGGGGATTTAAAACTTTGCGTAAGCCTTAATTGCAAGGGAAACAACGATTAGATTATATTACACATGGTGAGAGTTTGGACATTTTGCAGGGCCTTTTGATTCATGTTACGATTTGTATTATTTTAATAGTTTAATTTCACAAAATCATTTATTCTTCCATCATTTATACTAGAGAGAACATAGTACCTTTCATGAATTTATTATAACTTTTTGGATTGAAAAATAAAATAAATATGTTTACTTATTTTTTAACAAATAGTTTGCAAATATATTACTAACACCCTCGCTTTAAAATAATTGTATTCTCTTACTATGTCATGTAGTATAGTTTTATAATAATATGAAACATACACAAAAATCGAAAAAAAATAAGTTTATTTACCTTCAATGTAACTTTTGCAATATGTATATTAGGTAATAAATGTCTATGTCAAAATGAAATTAAATTTCTGTTTTGTGTTGTAAATCAAAATTTTAACATTGTCTTACATTTTAAAATTACACAAATTCAAAATTATTAACTAATTCAAATATTAAACAAAAGTTTAGGCTTCATAGGTTATAAAATAAAATATATTAATCTTACAAACGTTACTGATGTTACGATATATAGAAGATACTTAGCTTCAATGTATGTTAAATATTATTTATCAATTTACAAATATCACATGTTTATGGATTTCCTTTTTTTCACATATGTATGTATTTTATAATCTTTTTTAAAACCATATTGCTTCATGCAACAAAATTGAATGATTTTTATAAAGTTAGAGACTCTAAACTAGGAAACGTTTTACATCTAACTGATAAGAATATTTTATTTTAAATTGAATTAAAAATTAAGGTGCTTTAATGTATACTTTTCAGGTAGAAAGGCACTATATTTACATAATATTAGGTTTTAAATTATTGTAAGTTTCTTTTATTAACACTTACACTTTTAATATTTAATTGCTGTGTAAATCAAATTGAACTAACAGTTTTTGGAACGTTTCATTATTTTAACTAGAATATCCCATAAAATATTTAAATAAATAGTGAACATTTTTTTAAACTATTATAATATAATTGTAGAAACTATAGGTATTATTGAACAAAATAAGCCATAACAAAATATTTTAACAAAAAAAAATATTTCTCCTAGGTAAACATAATTTTTAAAACAATATTAAATAACTTTAAAAACATCTTATACAAATGGTTCGTAGAGACACACGTATAGCTATTTCTAAATAAAATTAATAAAATTTACTCTGGTATGTCTGGTATGATGTATAAAAGTTCAAATGCCTTTCCTCAATGATCTATGAGTTTGACTTGCTGATGTCTAACTTACAGAATCTTGTAGTTATAGATATAAGGATCAGATATAATTTTTAAACATAACACTCCCATACAAGAAGTCATAATATAGCTCAGAGATAGAATGTAGCTGTGAGGCATTGGACTAGTTAGCTTATATGAAAATGGGAACTTGTGTAATGCTAATTATTTCACACATTTTTTAATATACATTATTTATACAAGTTAATATCAACATTATATATTTAAAATATTAAGTCACTTGAATATTTAAAAAAATTGTGAACTTTCCATTACCTTGTTGTCAACAACTTTCAGTAAGACTTTTAATCTATTTATGTTATATAAATGTGTGCACATTGCGTCCATATATCACAATATATGCTGCATGCGAGATGTAAAAATACCATTGACTTCACTGCAGAAAATGACTGAATAAATTTGAGCTAAAATTCTTTTGAGGGAAAACCTATAAAGCATCATGCTGAGAGAAATGTTTCTAAATACTTTGGACTCTCTCATTCTTCGTTTTATAGCTCATTTGCTGAATGGCCCATTACATATTTTCATGGTAACATTTAAAAAAATCAAATTACAAATCCTATTTTAATTACGAAAAAACTATAGCTCTATCGTCATCTGTCTATTCTCAAGAGAAGTAATGAAAAAAATATTGTACAATCGTAAAATGATAATAAACATTTTATGTGTGAAAAACGACATTAATTAGATGTGAAACTACTTTTAATTAGATGTCGTATTATTAATTTAAGTATTTGTAAATCACTTTATACATATGAATGACTTAATTCAGTAAAGGATTCATCCTTTTTGCAATATCTAGATGAAAACCTAAATTGGATAATATACATTTGCTAAACATATATTTATATAACATATTACATAAATATATCATTAAAAAGTAAATTTCGGAAAGAACTATTTTCTAGAAGTTTTTTTTTCTAAAACCTGTTGATAATGAGATATGTACGTAATTTTAAAATATTATTTGTAAAGATTATTTTACAGTTATCCCGCATAAAGAGTAAAATTTAGTATAGATATAATAAAGGCATCAATCTGGTTTTATTTGCTAGTCAATGACTAATACACACGTATTTGTTTAAATAAAAAGGTATTTAGATGGTTTAATAAAATGGTCTTTTATAAATTGCTTAGATTTTTACATATTAATAATTAACTTTATTTTATCCCCTATATAATAATAGCCTACGTTATCTGTCTGTCTGTCCTCAAATTTATGAAGCGGTTGGACCTGGAATGGATACAGGCATCCATATTGATTTCTTGATGAGTTAGGGTTAGCGAAATTCAAAGTTTATCATCTCCTAAACTATCTATCCGATTCTAAAATAAATTGGTATAAATATGCTTCACATCACAGCGGAAAATACTGCCTTGTTTAAAACATTCGAAATCCACCCTTCCCCACTTTTCGAGCGTTTAATGACATTATTTTGAGCCCTATTTTCCCCGGTTAAGAGCAGGGGATTAAATTTATCAATTTATCACATAATAAATAGGTAAAAATAATATTTTTTCCAGCATTATGACGTGATTCCTTTAACCATCTCAATTAATCATTTCTTATTTTAAATTATTTAAATATCGTCAGCAGTATCACTGAATTTAGATATCACGTAAATAATTTTAGCTTATATTTGGCTTAAATAATATATTAGGTACATATGTGTTAATTTTAAATTTAAACATCGATTATATTTGCTGCAATGAAAATTTTATCACCGGTATTAACAAAAAATACGTTTAATAAAAGTCTAGGAGCCTAGTATAATAATAATATCCAATACAGTAATGCAAAAAAAATGAAACTTTAATTTATGAAATTCATATATTTTATATATGATTTTTCTTAATGAAATATAGGTTTTCGTCACAGGTTATGTTTTATTAATTCAATGATTAAATCAATAGAAGAAATGAACGATGTAACTCACGTTCTTTCACTCTAGCATTAGTCAGATTCATACTTAGAAATTAGCGTTGTTATATACCAGATAAAATTAGACTTTGACTATTATAAAATGTTCCAAATACAATAGGATGGCACAAGTATACAATTATGCAATCATTCAGATTTTTTGGACTATCTACACGAAGGTAATCAGGTAACTACTGTGTGAGTCATTTACTTGGCTCATATTGATAATTTAACTCGTTGGAAGCTAGGAAACAACTGTATCAACATCTGTGTCATCTTACTTAGGTCAGTCTTTCAAAGTATCTCTATACTGTTATTATTTATTAAAATAAATTGGTACAATGTCTACAAGAATATTTTAATAGTGAAGTATTTGATATTAATTTCAACTTTGAAAAGCATATTTTCCTGCTATTCGAGCTACTTTCGTTTGTTTATTTGCATCATGGTTTTACTTTTCTGAATAAGCTATGACATTTTACCCACGATAGTGTTCTAATTATGAATATTTCTTTTTAACATTGTAATTCCCTAAATATAAAAACTCCATATGCAAAAAATATGAAACATTAATTTATGAAATTCATATAATTAATATATGAAATTTGCTGGTGAAATATAAATTTTCATCAGAGCTTATGTTTTATTAATTCGATGATTAAAATCAATAGAAGAAGTGTACAATGTAATTCATGTTCATTCACTCTAGCATTAGACAGATTCTTCATAAAAACGTTGTTATATACAAGATAAAACTAAACTTTGACAATAGAAATGTTCCAAATATATAGGATGGCACTAGTTTACAATCATGCAATCATTCATATAAAGATTTTTTGGAGTATCTACACTAAAATAAACAGATAACTGCTGTGAGAGTTCTTTGCATTGCTCATATTGATAATTTAAAAGTTGGAACCTGGGAAACAACTGTGTTAACATCTATATCACCTTACTTACGTCAGGCTTTCAACGTATTGAATGTTGTTATTATTTATTAACCCTCTAAGCGGTTTGCACGTACAATTCCGCCAAACATATGATGTATTCAAAGCCGTTCTCACGTACAATTTTCAACCTCCAAAAACGTTCCGAAAATGGATATAATATACATTTCTGCCAGTGCTTTTTTCCATGCAATTTTGCGGTAGGAGGGTCAGGTCGATTGTTTGGGAACTGCACCCATCTTTGACTAACATTTATTGAGGGATGCACCCCTACCCCCTGATGAACAAAGACACTGATAGATTTTTATAGCTTTGTAAATCTCTATTTCGAAGTATTTCGTTTCCGGAAACAGATGTATCTCTAATTGCACCATTTAATTATCTTGGATGACTTTCGTATAAATTATAAAGTCCCTCAAAGAATATTTTTATTTGTACTTTTCGAATCCATTCTTTCTTATGGGATGGTCTTCGAGACTTGAAGAGCTTTATATGTATTAAAAATTTACAATTTATAATATCTATTTATATATCTATTTATAACCGGAAGTAAAGGGACAATAACGAGGGTGGGTTTCTTGTATTCCATTCTAATCGACTAAGGGTGAATTAAAAAATCATAGAACACTTTGGCCACTGACACAGTAAACCTTTAGCGTATTTTTGGAGACATTTTTTATCGATGTGTTTCACTTGGAGGGTTAAAATAAATCAGTACAATGCCTAGAAGAATAATTTAATAGGGAAGAATTGTGTATTAATTGCAACTTTGAAGAGCCTATTTTACTTCTCTTCGTTATGCTTTAGTTTGTTCATTTGTACTTTTGTTTTATTTTTATGCATAAGCGATGATATTTTATCCATAATAGTTTCCTAATTATGAATATTTATCTTTTTAACATTGTAATTCCCTAAAAATATAAAAAACTCAAATATTTGATAAAACTGTCAGCATTAGATTACATTATTTTTTTTTCAATTTTATTCTGTGGAATTCCTTTCACACGATATCAAACAACAAAATAAATGTTTAGTTTGTTTTTACATGATATTAATTTCGCCTTTTCTTCTCATTTATCCCGGTTGTTTTATGTTGAATTCCCCACAATATAATAAAATGAATGCTGATAAAGTTCCTAAACAAGTTCCCGAAGGAGAGATTAAATGGGAACACCATTCTCTTTAATCAGCCAATTTCCTTTTAACATTAGCGTATCCCAGAGTTTGGGAAAAATTTTTCTTCTTCGGTGTCCGTGAAGTGAGAGAAAATTCTTAACAACACCTTTTTAGTTACTAAAAGTTTAATTACGCGTGTAATGTTTCCTTCGTCAACAACACTTCAGGATTTGTTAACTTAGTAAATTTCTGTACTACTATTTTTTTAGACAGTGGGAGAGGCTGTGTTATATTTGACAATGTACTTCAAATGTACTTTAATGTCAATATTTCAATATGAATCCTGAAAGAAATTTTCAGTCCATATCTATTTATTACTGTCCGTTAGAAATATTTATTAAGATATTTGAGGGGAATAATACCTTGTAAAGGAATATGGCGGAAGATTAGAGTTTATTTTATATAATTATATAAATACACAATAAAGTTGTACAAAAATCATAAACTCATTCGTCTACTGTAAGATTATAAAATTATATTTCAAATTGGATCCCAAAATGTAGAAATTAAATTAAATCCAAACAATTAATTTAAAAAATAAACAACCCTATATTATATCACTATCCGCAAGATTTAGAAAATTCATTTCAATTGATAAGCCCTCTTTTTCCTTTGTATATACATTTGTAATGAGTTAATATTATTCACTTAATTAAAAAGTGATGTCATTTTACAATGACAACTCAGTTATAATTTTATTATAATTCTACCTTTATATATTTTATTGAGATTATAATTATTTCCTATCGAAAATATTTCATTAAAATTAATTCATTCTATAAAAAGGTAGTATTTATTTGTAAGGTTCTCTTTTATCTATCGATGAAAGAATCGTAATTGTGTATTTAATTTTAGTTATCTTGTGAAAACAAATGTTGGCAACTAAGATGTATATTGTCAATGTCCGCCATAGTTGTAAAATAGTCGCAGTTGCTTTAAGAATAACAATAAATCTTTGTGTTTGTGATTAAGAACTCTTTCCTAAAATCTAAATTTTAAAAGGCTGATAATAAATCAACCTTATATATTACACTGTAACTTAAATTGTTGATTAATGCATATATTAAGTCATTATATAGACCGTAATTAAAAATATAATTTTACAGAGTTCTGATATATTTAATGGTTCTAAATTTTTCAACATAATCAATTTGTAAAAATAATAAACTATGTCATTATTTTTACAAAATCTTAATAATTCATAACTTTTCATATATGTTTATATAATTTTCTTAAATATTTAAAAACTTCTAATACATCTAAACTGATAGTTTGGTCTGCTGAAAGTTTCTGAAAAATATCTGAAAATCCTTAGACAATTCCGAAAAGGTGTGTCGCATACGTGACAATCACATGGAACAAAAATAAAGTATTCTTACTTATAACGTATAAAGGTTGTGTTTGGAGCTGTACGGTCTTGCTTCACATGTGTTAGTGACATCGTGACCTACTGCTTAAAGCTAATTTCGAACAACTACAAATGCTCATGCCATTAGCAGGATTCAAACCTCAAAGAACAGTGGCCTAGCATTCGCTCATAGTTCGGGCTAACAAATGATTTTGTACATGCTTAGTGCCGTAATAAACGTAACTGTGGTACTTAGATAACCTTGAAATTAATGTTTAAAACAAACTGAATTAATTAAAATAGAAAAGCAAATTTATCTATTTTATTTATGAAAACCTAGCAACCGAATATACTGCAATGCATGAAGTTCATACTTCAAAGATGCTGCAAAAATCAGGAAAATGTCGCAGAAATATGCAACAGAAACAGCAAGAAAGAATAAAACTAAACATTATGGAACTAATTAAAAAATACTGTAATGCCAGAATGGCACTGATACAAAATATATTTTGACTAAGAAACTGAAATATAAGTCATAGAACCTAAAAAAAAGGACCTTCCACAACTATAATCGTTGCTTGATAATATTTGTTTACACTTGCATATATAAAAGCCTTTGACGTAATGTCTGTTTCAGTTGCCTCATGTTTCTGATGCGTAACATTGAGATCGAAAATGTATTAGTGATCTTTACTGGTGATCATCAACCACAATAATGTTGTTAACCGTCAATTGCCATCCATAAAATCAAAGTCAGTGATAATGACATTTTGTAAAGGGCGTAGGTGAAAATATTATAGTAACGATTAGCGGTAACTGAACCTATGTTGAATTGTAGACCTTAGTACACCAGTTCTAGGGGATACGGTAGCCTGATTGGTTGAGCGCCAGTCTCGTAATCGAAAGGTGGCATGTTCTGTCCTCGTCTCGGCCAAAGACCGCCGTGTTGCTAATGGAAGTTGGAGCAAGTTAAATATATCTTGACTGCAAAGTCCTCCAAATTCCCATTACAAATTATACCTCTAGGGGTACTGAATCAGGGGTGAGTCGGTCCCTGGTTTGGATCTAAAATTCTGACTTACGGATGTATGAATGAGTGTGTAAATGAGTTCGACCGGTCCCTAAAAATGTTGTGTCGTGTGTGTTCGAACAAAATAGTACTTTCACCTTAATGGTGCTTAACGAAAAAACTTCTGCCTTAATTCGAAAGATCTTCTCTCATTCGGGCTTGGTATGATCAAGTGGCATTAGACCCACCCACCACCCACATCAATTCTTCCTTATGATTTCCACACAAGCAAGACCCCGAAAAAGGTGATACTAATGTTAGATGAATGTATGTTCCCACCTGTCTTCATATTATATGCTGGTAGAGATACATATAATTATTTACCCGAGAGAAGTGATTCATATTGGTAAAGAATACATAAATAAAGAGATCTGTCATGCTTGAGCTCTCTAGACTACTCTAAACTGTGTCCTAGATTGACGGCTACAAATGG
>CM063508.1:87811389-87841389 GCA_032207245.1 Pardosa pseudoannulata
GATTCAGTAAGATTCTCATTACGGCAGGTTGCTTCATTGACTGCGTAAATTTTAATTGGGTTTACAACAATAGGTTTTGGTGCCGTTAGCTCTCGAGTAATAAAATAATCTCCATTCATTCATTCATTCAAGTTAACTGCAGTGCTCAATTCTAAACCGTTACATGATCATTTAAAGAAATTAATAAAATATTGATATGACATGACTGCAGTTACAATCTAATGTTTCAAAAAAATTAATAAACAACATATATTTGATACGAGTTTTGCTTAAATAGTGCTTTTACTTTTCCAAAAATGATATCTAAAATATTTTTAAATCGTGACTTTAACCCCTTCCCTGTTTTGCCCGTAAGCCGTACGGGCACAACTTTAGAGCCTGTACTGATTTCCCCGTACACCATACGAGCAATCTGATTTCTATTTCGCTTGCACTGTTTCGGCCGTATTTTTTCCAATTTTAGTAACTGATTATTCATATAGATGTCCAGTAAATGATAGTTTGTAGTTTATTTTATTTTCTACTCTGATTGGTTCAAAAGCGGGTTTTTTTTTCGCATGTTTTATATCAGAAGACGAATTGATATATTTCAGTGCATAGCTTTCTGGTTATGTTTTACTAACCGCCTGATAATTTTATTGATGTAAGAGTTGAATAATATATTTTTACTTTTAAATAATGGGTAATTCAGAGCGTATGGAGCTTATTTCTTGTGATTCGAACTCTGACTCGGAATCAGAAACGGAATTACCTGTAAATGATAGTAGCGAAAGTTTACTAGATGACGTGGATAGTAGTGACTGATAGTAGTACAGATGGTATCAGTCAATCAAGCAATTTTTTAATTAATTGTGATAATCCTGGATCTCTTCCTAAATTAGATTCATAGAATTCTAAAAATTAACTTGGATATCGATGAGACTAAAGGTAAACTTAAGTTCTGTGATGCTTACATAGAAAGAAAAAAGGTGTAATAATTGCTTAAAAATATTAGAAATGTTAATTTTAATAACATATCTTTACTTAAAAATGTAAAAGGAACAAAAAAATGCAATAAAAAATGTGACACTTTTTTTTACCGAATTCTGAAAAAACAAATGAAACTGTCAAAGTTTTCAATTATATTTTAACCCTTAATTTGGGTAAGTCCGCTACACCGGACTTGTAAATTTGTGACTAATATATAACATAATTGTCAGTGTTCGCAACAGCGAACATTAATTATCTCAAAAATGGAAAATGATATATTTTTGTGTTTATTTTACAGAGATCCTAATGTCTATACAGACATGGGAAAATAACAGAGGTTAAAATTAAAAAAATATTTGAAAAAACATCTTGTCAAATTAAGGCTTAAAGGAAAAAAAGTTTATGGTACTAGCCATTATTATTATAAAATATTACTATAAAATATTCATTTGAAATTTTAAGCGACATTAATTTCTATAATTAATTTAAACTAAATTTAAGGCGCAATATTTTTCTTAGAGTTTAGCGTGATCAATAGCCATTTATTATGGATTAACGAAGCGTGCTTTTAAGCGAATTTTGATTGTTCGTGCCTCAAAAAATGTTTTGTTCGTTAATTAAGGTTAAGTACTTAAATCTACACTGTCTTAAATAACTAAATTCTTAATTATTTATTATATTTTAGCCAATAGTCAAGCGATGATACGTGAAATTGAAAAATAAAGCAAATGTCAATAAATAAAACATTTTGGAGGTAATCTAAATGCATAATTGAAAGTTTTCTTTCAAGAAAATATTAATCACGAAGTTGTGATTTTAGTTTAATGAATACTTCTGTACAGTGATTTAATAATTATCTTAGTTTAACATATGGTTTGATGTTATTTTTTACTAATAACTTGGTAGTTTGAGAAGCTCGCTGTTGTACATTTATAATAATTATATAAGAAGACAGTTAATCAATGAAAGACCAAGAGTAAAATTTATTCTGTAAAAGTTATAAAGTCATTATATTTAATAAATATATAAAATATAAAGCTTTAATTTTCTCTTAGTAATCATTGCACTAGTTCAGTTTCCTTATTTTAATGTGAAACTAATATAATTATAGTATGAAAAATCACTCTTTTCACTCTATAAAAATTAATAAAAAAACATTTTTAATCTATAACATAATTTAGAAAGTTTTCTTTCAAGAAAAAAAAAATAATAACTTTGTCATTCTTTGAAACACAAAGTTTTAGAAAATATAAATAATATAATAATCACAACTAGTAACTATGGTATCCAATCACAAAATATAATGTAAAGGAGAAATATTAGATTCAAAATATAACCTGGTAGTTTGAAAAGCTCGCTGTTGTATATTTTTAGTAATTGTTAAAAAAGCAGTTATTAATTGAAAGATTAAGAGTGAAATTTATTCTCTAAAAATTATAAAGTCTTCCTATTTAATAAATATATAAAGTATAAAATTTTATTTTTCTCTTTGTAATCATTGCACTAATTCAATTTTTTTTTACTTTAATGTGAAATTAATATAATTATAGTACCTCTTAAAACAAATCACTCTATTTTTATTCTAAATAAAAAAGTTTTATTATAACATCAACAAAAAAACTCTACACTAAAAAAAACAATAATAACGTTGCCATTTTTAAAACGCAAATTTAAGGAAACAAAAATAATATAATAATCAAACTAGTAACTATAGTAACCAAAATCAAAAAATAATGTAAAGGAAAAATATTAGAGTCAAAATATAACCTGGAAGCTTGAGAAGGTACCTGTTGTATATTTATAGTAATTATAAAAAAAGCAGTTATTAAATGAAAGATTAAGAGTGAAATTTACTCTCTAAAAATTACAAAGTCTTCCTATTTAATAAATATATAAAAGAATTATTAATAATAAATATATAAGTATAAAATTTTATTTTTCTCTTTGTAATCATTGCACTAATTCAATTTCCTTATTTTAATGAGAAATTTATATAATTAAAGTACCTGTTAAAACAAATCACTCTCATTTTACTCTAAATAAAAAACTCTCTTTTACAGGCAAAAAATACGCCCTTTTTATTATAACATCAACTTCAGAAAAAAATTCTAAACTAAAAAAAAAAATAACGTTGCCATTTTTAAAACACAAATTTTATGAAACATAAATAATATAATAATAATCGCAACTAGTAACTATAGTAACCAATCACAAATTGTAATGTAAAGGGGAAATATTGCAGTTAAAATATTTTGCAGTACCAAATCATCTGTTTAATAATAGCTATACACTGGTTATAATATTTGGAGTTACTAATTTGTATTTATTTTTCATAATAATCTGAAAAGGTAAAAAAGTACTTTTATAGTATATGATTTTAAATTTTCGCTTCCAACACTGAGTTAATTTACTGAGACAAATGAAAATGCATATGTATACTTTGACCTATTTCAATTTAATAAAGTAGAGTCCGAAAGTTTTAGAAAAAAATAAAAACAAATCACTGTCTTTTTACTCTAAATAAAACACTCTATTTTACACTAAAAAAAACGTCATTTTTATTATAACATTAACTTTAGAAAATAATTCTAAAAAAAAAACAATAATAACGTTGCCATTCTTTGAAACACAAAGTTTTAGAAAACATAAATAATACAATAATCACAACTAGTAGCTATAGTATCCAATCACAAAATATAATGTAAAGGAGAAATATTACATTAAAAATATAACCTGGTAGTTTGAGAAGCTCGCTGTTCTATATTTATAGTAATTGTTAAAAAAGTAGTTATTAAATGAAAGATTAAGAGTGAATTTTATTCTCTAAAAATTATAAAGTCTTCCTATTTAATAAATATATAAAGTATAAAATTTTGTTTTTCTCTTTTTAATCATTGCACTAATTCAATTTCCTTATTTTGATGTGAAGTTTATATAATTATAGTACCTGTTAAAACAAATCACTCTCTTTTTACTCTAAATAAGAAACTCTCTTTTACCGACAAAAAATACGCCATTTTTATTATAACATTAACTTCAGAAAAAAATTCTAAAGTAAAAAAAATATGAATAAATAAATAAAATAAAAAATTGTAATAATAATAATAATGTTGTTATTTTTAAAACACAAATTTTAGGAAACATAAATAATATAATAATCACAACTAGTAACTATAGTAACCAATCACAAAATATAATGTAAAGTGGAAATTTTAGAGCCAAAATACTTTATGGTACCAAATCATCTGTTATTTAATGTCTATACACTGGTAATAACATTTTGAGTTACTAATTTGTATTTATTTTTCATAATAAGCTGAAAAGTTTAAAAAAGGTACTTTTATAGTATATGTTTTTAGTTTTCGCTTCCAACACTGAGTGAAATTATTGACACTTATTAAAATGCTTATTTATACTTTGACCTATTTTAATTTAATGGAGTAGAGTCCAAGCGTTTTCGAAAAAATAAAAACAAATCACGGTCTTTTTACTTTAAATAAAACATTCTCTTTTACCCACAAAAAAGGTCATTTTTTATGACATTAACTTCAGAAAAAGATTCTAAACTCTAGAAAAAACAATAATAACTTTGCCATTCTTTGAAACACAAAGTTTTAGAAAACATAAATATTATAATAATCACAACTAGTAACTATTCTATCCAATCACCAAATATAATGTAAAGGAGAAATATTTGAGTCAAAATATAACCTGGTATTCTGAGAAGGTAGCTGTTGTATATTTATAGTAATTATAAAAAAGCAGTTATTAAATGAAAGATGAAGAATAAAATTTACTCTCTCAAAATTTTAAAGTCTTAATATTGAATAAATATTTAAAGTATAAAATTTTATTTTCTCTTTGTAACCATTGCACTAATTTAATTTTCTTTTTTTAATGTGAAATTAATATAATTATAGTACCTGTTAAAACAAATCGCACTCTTTTTACTCTAAATAAAAACTCTCTTTTAGCGACAAAAAACGCCATTTTTATTATAACAACAACTTCAGAAAAAAATTCTAAACTCTAAAAAAAAAAAAACAATAAAAACGTTGCCATTCTTTGAAACACAAAATTTTAGAAAACATAAATAATATAATAATCACAACTACTAACTATAGTAACTAATCACAAAATATAATGTAAAGGGAAATATTGCAGTCAAAATGTTTTGCAGTACCAAATCATCCGTTTCATAATGGCTATACACTGGTAATAACATTTCGAGCTGCTAATTTGTATTTATTTTTCATAATAAACTGAAAAGTTAAAAAAGTACTTTTATAGTATATGATTTTAGTTTTCTCTTCCAACACTGAGTTAACTTATTGATATATATATGAAAATGTTTATTTATACTTTGACCTATTTTAGTTTAATGATGTAGTTCCCAAACGTTTTCGAAAAAAGTTTGAACTAATACACATCTAAGGTGTCTTGTCATCCTATTCGTTACTAGTCATAATTAAAATATATAATAATAAAACTTGAATACATATATTATTAAAAACTATTTCAGGCATCTTCTCTTTATTCCATCTATAGAGTATTTTCAAGCAACGTCACTACTATAATGCCCTTTTCATTTATTTTCATATTTATAGCAGCCAATAGGTGAACAATAAATTGCCCTTTCGTTTGAAACATAAGCCAGAATTGCCATAAGTTGAATTGTTCCCTGATGCGTGAAATCGTCTTATATAACATTAAAAATTAATTAACAAGAAATAAGTATATATTTTTGAGATGTTGGAATCAAATTTTACACTCTGTCTCTCAATTTCTATTAAACTTTGATTATTTTTCGTATATACTGATTGTATATTGTCGTATATACTGATACTCCGAATACTTATCGTATATACATCTTTCGTATATACTGATCGTATATCTCTATTGTATTTCGTATATTTCGAACATCGAAATACCATATTTTCCCTAGTATGATACTGAAAAAGGAATTAAATCTTCCGATCTTTGACAGTTTGAAGAAGATATTTACATTTTATTCTCTCTTTCAGGCTGCAAATTTTTTAAGCCTTTTTCTTCTCGCATGTCTGGCTGTTTTATATAAGTCCCAATACAGACCCACCACACGAAATTACATATATACTTTAGATGTTCACTTTATCTTTTGTTCATATAGGCTAAATATGGCTTAGATTGTATTCCCAATTTCGTTGAAATAAATATCTTAGGAATCAGTGTCTAATGAATACTACTTTTTTTTAACACTATACTTTTTCTACGAAGACACGTTGCAGATTACTGATACATCACTATGGAGACCAGGGTAGCATTGGATTCCCGTGAATACCTGATATATTGTCTTCGGATGGGCTCAACAAAATAGAGCGTTTTCTTTTCAATAATCAATATGGTATAATGAGTTATTAGAAATATTGAATATAACTGTTGCCAAAGTATCATTTTTCATTAACTATTTTCATATTAATATTTACATTGCTTAATCGACAATCTACAATTTTGATTTATTTAAGATACTTAGTTGTTTGGTACTTAATTATTTGTAATTTACATAAATATATATATATTTACAATGAATGTTCATTATTTTGAAAGTATATTCATTTATTGTGGCTCTATGAGCATTAAAACACACAAAACAATAGCCAAAGAAAAGGATAGTTCTGAAACTCTTCCAGTTAATTAAGTAAAGTTATATCTAATTTGAAGATAATACGGACAGTATGAAGCATTTTTTTAGATTACTAGTTTTAAATAAAATTATGCAAATTACAGGCTTTTCGAATTATTATTAATATGATATTTACTATTAGAAGGAATAGGAATAAAATATAAAACAAAACAATTAAGCATTTTTTTGAGAGTGTCAGAATGTTTTAGTTCAACAAAATTGCATTTCAAATAAATATTCATTAAATTTTATCTAAGTCACACATTAAAAAGAATGTACAAATGTTGGTAAATTTTCTTAATTGAATTGCCTACTGTGATGTCAAACACGAGTGAAAAAAATTGATAATAGTTTCATCACAAAGGAACAATACACATAAAAATAATTTTTATTTAAGAATTATTAGAATGTTTTCACAGATAATTTTTAAAAAACGTCGAAAGGACTTAAAATATCGCCTTGTTGTAAAAAAAAGAATAAAAAATGTTTGATTCAGCGTTGCACCCCGATTTTAACAGCAGATGTCTACAGAGACACTGCACTGTCTCAGCTTAATGTTTCTAAAGTTCGTCGCTTGTAGGGATAACCTCGATATAGGGATAAACCTAAATGTTATTTGGGATAACCTCGACCAACCCTGTACTTCCGACCTCGCTTCAAGCGAATTTCCTTTCTTGTCTCATTTAAAAGAAACACCTAGAAGTCAGACGATTTGCATCTGTCAAGAAGATAATACATTTTGCGACGACTTGACTACACTGAAGGAAAGGGGTTTTACTAGGAAAAGTGAGAATTTCAAACTCATGTAAAGAATCGACAAGTACGTAAACCAACTATGTCGAAAAATAACTTCACGTATGTTTCATTATTCGGATGAATTGGTTGGTATGAAACAAATTGTACATGTTTCACTGCAGGTTTTAGAATCTTACTTTATCATCAACCCTTATAAGTCATATAACAAACATAAATAAAAATCATCAATTTTGTACCCCATAATATTGTTTTATGATGAAGTAAAAGTTTTAGATCCCTCTGTGTATCCCTATTGTCGTGCAGTCCTCGTTTATATTTGAGTATCAACCTGCGATCAAATGTATAGTGGTGATTTATATTTAATTGCGATGTGTTAAGTATTTTTGTACTAAATTTAACCACAGGTTCTGAGAAACTACAGACATAAATATAAAAATAAACTAACAGCTAAATTGACAGCAACCGTGACTAGTTTAATATTAAAAAAAAAGTAAATTTATTATAATATATACATGTATTTACATACAAATTGATGCTAATTTTCATAAAATAAGCTTTATCAACATCTTCTAAATTAGTTCTGACAAATTTTTTATATACTTAAGTAATTTTGTAAATAGATAGATGATCTAATCTCAATTTCAAAAATGTATGTAAATTTGGGGTACCTTTGTGGGTCTAAAATGTTGGGCCCGGAACACTTCGGGTTGAAGGGTATCTATGGCTGATCAGGAGAGGGAATCTATATATCATCCGTTGGTCTCATCAGGGGCTTCCTCCTGAGTCTTTGGAGTGCGGCAGTACTATTTGGTGCAGGAACACTTCCTGTCGGACTTGGATGGACTCTCCTAGTCTGGACTATCGTGCACCTTCTCCTCTGGACTCACGAACAATTTCCGTCGGACCCGACTTCACTCCCGACTTTCGAACACCTTCTTTTGGGACCTCCGAACCATTTCTCTGGGACCTCCAAACCATCGTCTCATCTTTCAGATTTTTCATATTTAATTATTTCAACCTTGTCCAATCTTCCATCTTGTCGTCCAATCGGGATAGATGTAAGAATTTCATTAGCCTGCTTCAACCCCACCTTGAGACCGCCAACGTGCCAAACCTTATCCTTTCTAATTGGGCACTGTCCCTTAGAAGCTCATAAATACTCCACAAAGGTACATTCTTATTTAATGTCAAGCACGGAGACGGGATTCTAATCTGGGACTGGGATCAGAACCCCGCCCGAGACCACCGTACAAGACAACAGTATCCGTTGAATAAAAATTTATGGTCCTTCATCTCTTTACAAAGATGTGATGAGGTCAGATTTAGATCCCGAACATTTTACTTCTTGTATGAATGAATCAATTATATAACTGATCTAAATCGCCTCATCACACCTATTTTACAATAACTATTCCAGTATTTCTAATTTGTATGCAGGTGATAAACCACATATGATTTTGTAGCTACTCTTTGTTTTACGATATGGTATGCAAAGTATCTGGAAACCATTAAGTCTATGAAAATCTAAATTATCTCCCATGAGTACAGTTACGTCACATAAGAAAGAAAAACAAAACAAATGATTTCTTTTGATTTTAAATACGATCTAAAAAGTATTGTATCTGTATAAAATTGTACACTATAGAAGTTTGACAAATCAAAAAGTAAATTAGAAAATAACAATTAATAAAAAATTACCAGTGTATTACTATAATTAATCTTAACATATTGTGTGCGAGCACATTTTGCAGTGGAACTGTACCGGGAGCGGGCGTTTTGCTCGTAAATTTATTTATTCAGTTAAATCTCAATAAATCGAAAATTATTTAATTCTTTAACCAACTAGTCATATTTTATATTTAAATATATAAACAAATATATAAATATAAATATATAAATATCAATCATAAGATTTTTGTAAATAAAAAATATATTTTATAGTAGATAAATGTATAATAGTATCGTAAATATGAAAAATCAAATAGAAATAGTAGTATATAGTTTTATTTTTTCGAATTATGTTACATATTGTGAGAGTGCAGCTATGTTTGACATAAGATTTGCGAAACTGATTTGCTCGCCGCATTCACAAGTTGTGGGTTGAATGCCCAAGTTTTTTTCGCGACTCCAGGAAGCGTGTGGTGTGCCCAGTGAAAATAATTGCACTGAAACTTCACCAAGTTTTGGAGAATTGTGAATGGTCTCCAGGAGGCGATTCAGGACCATCCTTGGAGTCACGGTCCTTCTGGTCAGAGCCGGGAAAGGACGCATTGTAAAAAGGAGAATGGAACAACGAACACATCAGCACAGGATAATGAAAAGTATAGGGTTGCCTGAGAGAAAGAAGGAAGGAAAAGAATGCAGCGTTCTCTTGGACACTGGCAATTTTTTTTTTGAGGCTTAGCACGTGGCGTGCTTCTTTTACTTTTTAATATATATATATATATATATATATATTATATATATATATATATATATATATATATATATATATATATATATATATATATATATATATATATATATATATATATATATATATATATATATATATATATATATATATATATATAAATATATATATATATATATATATATATATATATATATATATATATATATATATATATATATATATATATATATATATATATATATATATATATATATATATATATATATATATATATATATATATATATATATATATATATATATATATATATATATATATATATATATATATATATATATATATATATATATATATATATATATATATATATATATATATATATATATATATATATATATATATATATATATATATATATATATATATATATATATATATATATATATATATATATATATATATATATATATATATATATATATATATATATATATATATATATATATATATATATATATATATATATATATATATATATATTATATATATATATTATATATATATATATATATATATATATATATATAATATATATATATATATATATATATATAATATATATATATATATATATATATATATATATATATATATATATATATATATATATATATATATAATATATATATATATATATATATATATATATATATATATATATATATATTGCATATTTTCTTGTCGTTTGTTCTAATTTTGAACATTGTAATATAGATCAGTGGTATTATACTATAATTAAAAGCAATATAAAGCAACTTTGGGTTATCAATGACTTTCAAATAACAATGCAATGTACTACACCACAACATTTTGGTGCCTTGAACATACACCACAACATATATAAACATTTTTATAATCATTTAAATTTTTAATTTTCCAGAATTGTAAAGTTCTTTATGAAGCAGGTAATTTTTTTCTGAGAATTATCTGGTGGATGCTCAATAATTTGTTTATCTTTATTGACCGCATGTTGGTAGGCAACCTTAATTTATCTTGTCATATTACGTGAAAGGATGGAGAAAAGAGGCTGTAATATTGACACTAATTATTTGGTAGTAATAATGAATGATGTCCAAAATTTAGCGATTTGAGTGCAAAGCATGTGGGTATATATAAAAAACAAGCACACAAACAAATAAATTTCATATTTTATGCTATATATTTATTAGTCCATGAAATAGACTAGTAGAATTTTATGAAACGATAAAATTTTCATTGCATCAAAAAAAAATAATCGATGATTAAATTTAAATTTATCACGTATGTACCTAATCTATTATTTAAGCCAAATATAAAAGAAAATTATTTACGTAATAGCTAAGTTCAGTGATAAAATGTGTGAATAAGAGATTTGAAAAATTTTTTTCAATTTTACAACTCCTCTTCAACCTCCACTCAAAATACGTGTTCTGCAAAGATCGGTCGATTTACTTGAAAAATTGAAATAAAAATTAAGTATCTAACGTGTTCTGTAAAGATCGGTCGATTTACTTAAAAATTGGAAAAAGAATTTACCAAGTATCTAACGAGTTCTATTAAGATCGCTCTATTTACTTAGAAAATAAAGAAAAATTTATATAAAATGAATGTTTCAGTCTACTTAGTATGAATGTTATGTGTTTCCTTTGTGTTTTCTTTGTTAATTCAATTAGATTTTGAATATTCAATTTTTGTAAAATTTTTCCTCAAAATGTTGTTTTTGTTTATGTATCAATTTGTTGAGTTACGATCCCCTCGCCAGATTTCAAACGCTACGCTGCAAGCACGCCATGCACGCAAGCTGCAAGCACGCCAATTGTTGAAGCACCAACAAGATCCATGATTAGAAACAGAGAGTGGGCTAAGAGGAGGAGTTGAAAAAATGCAGACGATATTTAAATAATTTAAAAAAAGAAATGATAAATGAGATGATCATAAAGCAAGAAAAATTTTTTATTTTCATCTACTTATAATGAGAAAAAAGTAATTAATTTAATCATTGCCAGCCCTTAATCGGTGAAAAAAGGCCTTAAAATAATAGTATTAAATGATCGAAAAGAGGGGAAGGGGTGGATTTCGAACGTTTTCAAACTCGCTTTGTATTTTGCTAACCTTAACTCACCAAGAATCCAATATGGGTGACTCTATCCCTTCCAGGTACAACCGCTTCATAAATTAGAGGACTGACGTATAGACAACTTGGACTATTATTTTATAGGGGATACAACTAAATCATATTTTTGCCCATTTAAACATTTTGAAAAAAATTTTTACTTCTAATTAACAACATATTACATGTTAAAATTAAGAAAAACTTATGAAAAACATGAGGAAACTGTATTCATGGAAACATATTATTTCAATATATATTATACCTGTGAAAAAACAAACGTTGATGATTAAGTTCAGATGTTCAGAAAAGAAAAAGTAAACTTAATACATGTAACGTTATTTACTATCCAAATATTCCTAATTTATTTAAAGGTAATAATCTGGGCAGGAATGAAAAGCTACTTTGGAATTTATGGAAACATATTATTTCAATATATCTTATGCTAATGGAAACACAAACGTTGAGGACTAACTATTACACTACGAAAAAAAAGTAAACTTAATACGTATAACCCTATTTCCGATTAACTATTCAAATATTCCTAATTTATTTAAAGGTAACAATCTAGACAAGACTCAAAAGATATTTTTATTATTTCAATATATATTATACCTGTGAAAACACAAACACATATTGATGATTGAGTATTAGACTGAGGAAAAAAAGTAAACTTAATACGTGTAATCTTATTTGCAATTAACTATCCAAATATTCCTAATTTATTTAAAGATAATAATCTGGGCAGGACTCAAAGGTTATTTTTATTATTTCAATATATCTTATACCTGTGAAAACACAAACACACGTTGATGATTGAATATTAGACTCTGGAAAAAACGTAAACTTAATACGTATAAACTTATTTCTGATTAACTATCCAAATATTCCTAATTTACTTAAAAGTAATAATCTAGGCAGGACTCAAAAGTCATTTTTATTATTTCAATATATCTTATACCTGTGAAAACACAAACGTTGATGATTGAGTATTAGACTGAGGAAAAAACGTAAACTTAATACGTATAAACTTATTTCTGATTAACTATCCAAATATTCCTAATTTACTTAAAAGTAATAATCTAGGCAGGGCTGAAAAGCTATTTTTATTATTTCAATATATCCTATACCTGTAAAAACACATACGCCGATTAACTATCCAAATATTCCTATTTTATTTAAAGGTAATAATCTGGGCAGGAATGAAAAGCTACTTTGGAATTTATGGAAACATATTATATTTCAATATATCTTATACCTGTGAAAACACAAACATTGATGATTAAGTATTACACTGAGAAAAAAAAAGCAAACTTATTACGAGTAATCTTATTTCCGATTAACTATAAAAATATTAATAATTTATATAAAGGTAATAATCTAGGCAGGACTCAAAAGCTCTTTTTATTATTTCAATATATCTTATACCTGTGAAAACACAAACGTTGATGATTGAGTATTAGACTGAGGAAAAAAAGTATACTTAATACATGTAACATTATTTCTGATTAACTATAAAAATATTCCTAATTTATTTAAAGGTTATAATCATGGCAGGAATGAAAAGCTACTTTTGAATTTATGGAAACATATTATTTCAATATATCTTATACCTGTAAAAACAAAAACATTAATGATTAATTATTACACTGAGAAAAAAAAAGTAAACTTAATACGTGTAACCTTATTCCCGATTATCTATACAAATATTCCTAACTTATTTAAAGGTAATAATCTAGGCAGGACTCAAAAGCTATTTTTATTATTTCAATATATCCTATACCTATGAAAACACAAACATACGTTGATGATTGAGTATTAGACTGAGGAAAAAAAGTAAACTTAATACGTATAACCCTATTTCCGATTAACTATTCAAATATTCCTAATTTATTTAAAGGTAATAATATGGGCAGAACTGAAAAGGTATTTTGAATTTAAAAAAAAAAACAAATTATTTCGATATATCTGATACCAGTGAAAACACAAACATTGATGATTAAGTATTACACTGAGAAAAAAAAATTCAACTTAATACGTGTAGCCTTATTTCCAATTAACTGTCCAAATATTCCTAACTTATTTAAAGGTAATAATCTAAACAGGACTCAAAAGCTATTTTTATTATTTCAATATATCTTACACCAGTGAAAACACAAACGTTGATGATTGAGTATTAGACTGAGGAAAAAAAGTAAACTTAATACGTATAACCCTATTTCCGATTAACTATTCAAATATTCCTAATTTATTTAAAGGTAATAATATGGGCAGAACTGAAATGCTGTTTTGAAATTTATGAAAACATATTATTTCAATATAACTTATAAGTGTGTAAACACAAACATTGATGATTAAGTATTACACTGAGAAAAAAAAATTCAACTTAATACGTGTAGCCTTATTTCCAATTAACTGTCCAAATATTCCTAATTTATTTAAAGGTAACAATCTAGACAAGACTCAAAAGATATTTTTATTATTTCAATATATATTATACCTGTGAAAACACAAACACATATTGATGATTGAGTATTAGACTGAGGAAAAAAAGTAAACTTAATACGTGTAATCTTATTTGCAATTAACTATAAAAATATTCCTAATTTATTTAAAGTTAATAATATAGGCAGGACTGTAAAGGTATTTTGGAATTAAAAAAAAACAAATTATTTCGATATATCTTATACCAGTGAAAACACAAACATTGATGATTAAGTATTACACTGAGAAAAAAAAGCAAACTTAATACGAGTAATCTTATTTCCGATTAACTATCCAAATAATAATAATTTATATAAAGGTAATAATCTAGGCAGTAATTAAAAGCTATTTTTATTATTTCAATATATCCTATACCTGTGAAAACACATACGCCGTTTAACTATATAATTATTCCTATTTTATTTAAAGGTAATAATCTGGGCAGGAATGAAAAGCTACTTTTGAATTTATGGAAACATATTATTTCAATATATCTTATACCTGTAAAAACAAAAACATTAATGATTAATTATTACACTGAGAAAAAAAAAGTAAACTTAATACGTGTAATCTTATTTCCGATTAGCTATCCAAATATTAATAATTTATATAAAGGTAATAATCTAGGCAGGACTCAAAAGCTCTTTTTATTATTTCAATATATCTTATACCTGTGAAAACACAAACGTTGATGATTGAGTATTAGACTGAGGAAAAAAAGTAAACTTAATACGTGTAACCTTATTTGCAATTAACTATCCAAATATTCCTAACTTATTTAAAGGTAATAATCTGGGCAGGAATGAAAAGCTACTTTTGAATTTATGGAAACATATTATTTCAATATATCTTACACCAGTGAAAACACAAACGTTGATGATTAAGTATTACACTGAATAAAAAAAAAACAGTAAACATAATAAGTGTAAACTTATTTGCGATTAACTATCCGAATATTCCTAATTTATTTAAAGGTAATAATCTGGCAGGATTCAAAAGGTATTTTGGATATTTGCGATATGGTATGTGAGAATATCCACCAACCATAAAGCCTTTGGAATCCCCAAAAATCCATCTCTCATGTGCAACGATCCGAAACTAAAATTACCAAAACAGCATATTCCTAAGATACTACGTTGTCAGCGGCAGATAGCTGACATAGTTTGCGTTTGTTCCTCTTCAGTAACTTGACGCCTGTTCGGAACATCAGATTCCCGTCTATTAATCACACTTGCAGATGAGGCATGTCAAGAAAACTTAACTTATGTGTATCTACTGGATTTTATAATAAATTTATGTCGCATGCGTGCAGTTAAGAGCATGAAAACATGCCTTTGACGTCTGTATTAAAATACCTTCGATGTAAGGCATTTGAGAGGATTTTAAAAACTGTCAAAGAATTAAGTAGAAAAAAACGAGCAAAAATGTAAATTGGAATATATTGGCCTTTGGCAGCTAAATAAAAATTATAAAGATAAATTATTCGTTGTATAATTGTGTATCCTTATGAAATTACAGTAGACAGTACATAATCGTAATGTATTCTTAAATAAAATTATGAATTTAAATGTATATATATTTATATATATATATATTATATATATATATATATATATATATATTTATATATATATATATATATATATTATATATATATATATATATTTGTATATTATATTTGTATATATACATATATATATATAGCTATATATATATATGTATATATATTATTATATATATATATTATATTATTTTATATATATTTATATATATATATATATATATTATATATATATATATATATATATATATATGTATATATATATGTATATATATATATATATATATATATATATATATATATATATACATATTATATACATTTATATATACATATATATATACATATATATATATATATATAAATACATATATAAATACATATATATAATTATATATTATATATTTATATATATATATATATATATATATATATATATATTATATATATATATATATATTTATATTTATATATGTATATATTTATATATATATATATATATATATATATATATATAAATAATATATTATATATATACATATATTATATATACATATATATATACATATATATATATAAAATTTATATATAAATATATATATAAATATATATATATATATATATATATACATATATATATATATTTAATACATATATATATATATATACATATATATTTTATAATTATATATATATATATATATATATTATATATATATATATATATATATATATATATATATATATATATATATATATATTTATATATATATATATATATATATATATATATATATATGCTTGTGTGTACATGATTGCGTGCGAGCACAGATATCAAATGTTATAAATCTTAACAAGTCTTTATATTTAAAATGATTTTTAGATAGAATTTTTTTTTCAATTATTATAGTAGAGAAATGTCATACAGAAATATATTTTATTGTGATTAATTAGTTTGAATTTGAAAAGTACTATAATTAGAGATTTTTTTAGAAAACTTTAATTTTCACCACAAAACTGTCTTCTTTCTTGTACATGCCGAATGTTTAGGAGATAAATATCAAAGTTCGAAATTTCTCTAGCTCAATGTTTGGAGGGTAAGAGAACGTAAATTATATTTACACCTTTATTTAGGGGGGCAACGTCTCTCGCGTCCGGGGTCACGAGCTTCAAGCCGTACGTGCCCTTCGGGTAGTGCTAAATGAGAGACAACCTCAGGAGTATACCTATTTTAGGTATACATGGGTGTCACGAGCCTGGGGTTCACCTGAGTTATCTTTTCTAGTGTCTTCCCTAGGAGTCTAGAACTTGCCTCTGCAGTGCTTGTTTCTTACTGGGGTTGACCACATTAATCCTCGAGCCAAGACGGAACCTTTCGTAGGTCAGCAGCAGCTCTGTAGCTTTTGTGGTTGCGGTCGTGGCGACTGGTCTTCAGTGAAAGCTGCTCTATAAGCCTAGGTCAGCTGAGGAATTACCTTACACCTTTATTTTGGTTACCTTACTTTATTTAGGTTACTATACCTTTGAGTTGCATTTTGTTCAGTAATCGATTATGAATTGGGACAAAAATATATAATTAGGTTCAAAATTTTTCAAGCATTTCTTATATTTTAAGAATTTTGTTGCAACTAGACATTATCTTTGGATATTACTACTGTATTAGTAGAATCCCGGTTTTATATTCTTTCCTGTTTAATAATGATTTTAATATAATCTAACAATTTTATTTTTTCTTAATTCCGTTTTCTATACAGTTGAAAATTGATATATTTACTGAACTATTATATTCATTCATTTTGAAATGAATCATGAGTTTTTTTGAAGATTTTTTATGATACAAACAACGTGACTTACGTGACAACGTGACATTAGAGCTACACAATGGCTTATTTTTTCCATGCCTAGTATATGTTTAATACTATTGTAATAAAAGACACATTTAACTTAAAACAGTGTTTAAAATAACACAATATAATTTAAATTAAATTACTATACTAAACATTAGCATTTGGATTTAATCTCTTATGTGTATAATAAAATATAAAAATGAATAATAATTGAATTATATCCTTAATATTAATTTCTTAAAAGAAAAATTGAATGTTCATTTTAGTGCCTCATTTTGGAGGATTAATTTTGATGTATATATGTACGTGTGTGTGTGAGCATGTATACATTTAAGACGCACTAACTGAAAATTCAAAAAATAGCCAAGTTTTTAAATTCATGTTCTACATATTTTATATTTATAAATATATGGTATAAAATATTGAATTATACTGTATTATAAGACATTTGAAGTTGGTATCTAGAGATAGCTGTACTTACATCAGAATCTTCACAGTTCTAATGCTAAAATATTCTAAGAATAGTATAGTTTTCTTCTCGGAATTCATTTCTTTCATTTCCTTGGTACCACGCGATTAGATGCAGCCGTAAATTAAAGAACGAGGTATCACCAAAACACAACACATGGCAGTTCTTTCCGAAGTTCATTCCACTTTATGAATATTTTTGAACGTTTAACACGGGAGAGATCTCAAGCGAAAATTATTCCACTTTCTTTAACATTTTTAATACCATCTTGGATTTACAATTATAATGTTGCACTTTTGTCCTTTTTAAACTTTTATCTCTCCCCCTTTAACTGAATACATTAAGAAGGCGAAAGTATAAGTGTACGAATCCATGCCAACTTGGGGCATTAAAGCGGAGTTGGTATCTTGCCAGCAGTGATACATGAAACTTCATAGGATTTTATCCCGTTTTAAATTATAAAAGAGAGAAGTTTTCTTTATCACTTCTGTCTTTTTTCCCCCCATGTTTAATGCTATATTCCATCTAAAAGATAACGTTAAATATCAGAATAGAAGTGAAATATTAAGAGATATAAGGAAAATTTTAATGTGATACAGATAGAAAGAAGAAAAGCGGGAATTTTTTAATCACAGAAATTATAAAATGTTTTACTTTTCTACCGCCATGAATTAAGGAATTTCTTTTTTTAACTACGCATGTTTTAAGTTAATGTGTGTTAAAAGTTTTATGAGGAATAAAAAAAAGTAAGCATTAGAAATAGTGCATTTTAAAAATTCAACAACTCCATTAAATTTAAGTTTTAATGTAGTATCGATTAGTAAATGGAATAAAAGTGTTTTACTTTTCTACGTAAAATATAATATATTTTTTTTTATATATATATTTTAAGTATTTTATTTTAAAATATATAAAAGTAAAAAAATTAAAAATTATAAATATAATATAAATATATAAATTATAATATATTTAAAAATTATATATTAATTTATATATATATATAAATTATATATTTATATATTTTATATATATATCATATATATATATATTTTATATATATATGTGTATATATATATATATATATATATATATATATATATATATATATATATATATATATATATATATATATATATATATATATATATATATATATATATATATATATATATATAATATATATATATATATATATATATATATATATATATATATATATATATATATATATATATACATATATATAATATATATATATATATATATATATAATATATATATATATATATATATATATATATATATATATATATATATATATATATATATATATATATATATATATATATATATATATATATATATATATATATATATATATATATATATATATATATATATATATATATATATATATATATATATATATATATATATATATATATATATATACATATATATATATATATATATATATATATATATATATATATATATATATATATATATATATATATATATATATATATATATATATACATATATATATATATATATATATATACCGTATATATATGTATATATATATATATATATATATATATATATATATATATATATATATATATGTACATATATATATATATATATATATATATATATATATATATATATATATATATATATATATATATATATATATATATATATATATATATATATATATATATAAAGTGAATTGAAAAGTAATTGATAATACAGATCAATGACAAAATAATACGAACACCTGTGGAAAAATACAACGTATTTCACACGCATATCACTACAGCAGCGCCACCTGCAACCTAGTGAACTTGAAGAGTAATTTATCAGTATCTCAACAGCAATTACCTGCGTTGCATGCTTCTATCGAACTGTCTGTGATAAGTTGAAATGTCAGATTTTTCAGAGTTCCCAAGAGGAATGATAGTTGGAGCAAGTTTAAGTGGAGCATCGGTTATGGAAACAGCAAACCTTTCGTTGTTTGCAAGAAGTACGGTATCAGACGTTATGACAGGGTACACGAAAAAGGGTAAAACGACATCTTCAATGCACAACAGTGGACGAAAGACAAAGCTTTCTGATAGGGATAGAGGGGTCTTGAAGTTCTTAGTAGCCCCAAAGCACAAGAAATCGTTACATTATAAAGGATCAGTCACCTCCTTCATGCTTCTATCAGTTATGGATGAGTGGTAATTCGTAAACCCTTGAAGACAGCAACTAATGCTTCCAAGAGATGCCAATGTGGCAGAGATCACAAAGACTAGTCCTGAGTGGAGTGGCAACAGGTAATATGGTCAGATAAATCGTCATTCATCCTATTTTAGATGAACGGACGAATTTTTCGGCCGTTTTTTCATCCTTACCACAAATTTCTGCTACTAACTGTAACTAGAAAGGTGGTTAGAATGTCTTTTTTTTTAATTTTTGCCCTTATAAAAAATAAGTAATATGGAAAGGAAAATAACTGATTCTGACGAATCTATAAATAGAAGCAGGAGAAAGGCATCAAAATTGCAGATACTTTCTTCCTCTTCAGACGAGGATTTTGATATTGTAAACTGTAAAGTGAACGAATGTTACACAGAAGAAGAAGACTTGGTGTCTACATCAGAGAACGAAGATAACGATGAAGAAGGTCACGAAGAAGTAACTTCAGTAATAAATGAGTCAAATACGTTAAATTTTCATATTTTAATTCTCATCGTCTAATTGAATGCGTAGCACTGGTGGTACGCTCCGCCCGATGAGACAGTCTAGCACAGCCCACCGGTGGCTAGAGTGAAAGTGTTAAATAATTGGTTTTTAACGATTGACCGTAATACTAAGCTCTCCAAAGTTATAATGAGTAAGCCGTAATAACTGTAGGGTATTGTTATTTCCCCACTTTGGGTACACACCTTTAACTGGAATGGGGTACCTATATCAATCAAAGGCAATGTTGTTATCAATTTCATCTATGACCAAACTGGAATTAAAAAAACAGACAATCCTATGAAAAACTGTTGGAAATGTTTATTGATAAAAAATATCGATGCAAATTATTTCGCTCGTAACCGCATTTCTTCCTATGTAAATATTTTGAGTCAGCCGTGGTATAAATTGACTTTCCCGGTTAGCTCCGGCCTTTTTCTTTTACTCTGTTTGGTGTTGCTAAAAATGTTGGTAAGGAAATACGACATACTATGTTTAAAAATTCTTGCTTTAGTTTGACTTTAATACCTTGTTTATATTTTTTTATCCTTCGAGCTGAAAGAATAAACATCCATGAATTGAACTGTGTTTTGGACTCTGTACTTATATCCACATCATACGCATAACATGACTCTGGGCACTCTGCAAATATGATGAGATTTACCCCAACAAAAATGTGAAGAATAAAAGCACAATGCCCATAGTCATATATATTTTTCCAATTCCCCCCCCCCTTATTTTTATAGAAATATCCCGATCTCATTATAACCTTTCAACTGTTTTCTTCAATCCTCCATCTAGATTACGAAGAAATATACAATACAATCTTATAACCACTTCCTAATCTTATAATTACTTCCTTAAACTTAATAAATTGTTTGCGCTTAACTGGATATACAAAAGTTTTGCTTAAATATTAAAAGAAATTTAGTTTATAATACATATCCCATATCTCTTTTGAGAATTACATTACAAAAACGATTACAAACATCCAGTTTATTAAAATAACATTTTATTAAATTATACAATAAAAGTACGGCAGACAATTGCAGTTAGTTTACACGCCTAATTGGGAGAGAGAGTGCCAACTGCGCAAATAGTTCTTACATGAGATTAAAAGCAGGGAGCTAAATGTATGAAATAGCTAATTTCGTTTTTATTTGTTAATTATGTTTAGAAAGTTAGTTAAAACCATAACTCTTAACGTAATATTACGAAAATAATGTACGTTCATGGCTTAAACGTATTCTGTTTGAAATGCAATAGTTTACAGAGATAGTACATTATTTGCTTAAACTTTTAAAGAGCAAGGATTACGCAAAATTAACGGCAATAATTAATTTTTATTTTATAGTAAATTAGAACTCATTAAACTTGTTTTCAGGTTTTAACTAGAAACTAATTGCAAGTAAAATTTTTAGAGTTTACCAACTTTTATAATCAAATTAATTAAGGAGCAGTAAATATATATTTTATATGTAAATATATCATTGGGATATAAATGAGAATTATTACAATTGCTTTTATGATATTAGTACTGCTTTTCCTTCGTATTTAAACTGAGGTAGAATAAAAATGTAAATTAAAAGATGATATTTTAAATTTAATACTAAACACGGTGATGTTTACTTAATGCTTAATTATTTTGCTATTTTATTTTGTTATATAACAGATACATTAATTTGTTTTTTAAGCGTTTAAATCAGAATAAGTGTTAAATAAAATAATACAGTGTATCACTTTACAAATCTCTTTTTAATCACACTTGAAACCATTAATCAGTAGAAAAGAATTCACGGGCTATAGCTACATAAGTTACTGTATAAGGTATTACTGTAATTCACGTAGGAGTAATTTTTTTTTTGACCGGTTACATGCAGTTTTGCTGAAATATGTTTTTTTTTAATTCCGTTAAGTTTTTTTATAAAATCTCAATGAAAAAAGAAATATCGCTAGATTTTTGAAAACTGTATTGTGAAATACCATGCATAATGTAAAAATAAAAGAGTAAAGACATTTTATCCAACAATAATTCAATCCAAATGCATAAATTTATTAAAATAAGATTTTAAAGTTATGCAGCTGAGTCGATCACCATATCTAATATGTTTATTTTCGTCAAAGAATAGCATTATTTATAATGGTAAGTTTTTAAAATAAATGTATATATTGACATGTTCCTTTAAATGAATTGATTGCGAGTTTAAACTAAATTAAACTTGCAAGGAATTCATTTAATGAAGTTTGTTTATTAAATATTAGAATGTTTCTGATAAAGTATAACGTATTTTAAATGTCACGGTTTAGATATATTTTGTAGTTTTCTAACCGAAGCAAATATAAATTCTTTAAACGAATACAGAACTATAACCTACTTAATATATACTACTACAACACATGTTCCTTAAAAGGATGCCTGCAAAGAATTAATGTGACACAACAATTTGCCAAGATATACTTCGTGAGCACTTGATGTAAGATAAAACACATTACATAACTGGTTTCCCAATCATTATGCAACAACCTGGATGTACAGCAATTAAAACGCAGTTTTTATGCCACACTTAATGTCGATTAGCCATTAATGTTAGTTAAAATTATTTGAATATTGCGTTGAATATAAGGCACTGTAATTGATGAAAAGTATGATTTTTTTGGTACTATTACCCATAAGTTCTATTACCCATCTGTCATTTTCCTTTAATTTCCTTTATTATTGTTGTCTAAAGTAATAAAACGTAGTCTGAAATAAAGCTCATTTCATTTTCAGCATGGACATCTATTTGTGGATTACATGTCACAAATTAGTTGGCTGCAATAAAAATCTGTTACATAATTATGAATTACACAATAAGCATGTTTAATAGATATTTCTAAAGACTAAAATTATCTATGACAAAACATATGTTGGAACATCGTTTCAAACACCAAAGTAATCTTATATACCATTAGATATTACGGACCAATATGGCTTCAAAAGGGTCTAAGTATGTCCATTTTTTGTGTTACTGAGCATTGTTTTAAGTATTACGAATATTTAAGTATCCAAAATGAAGCCTGGTAATACTTTATTGTTTGTTTATAATTACTGACGCATAAAGCTTAAATAACTCTCTTTTATTCATCAAAGTATCGTTTATAAACAATTTAAGGGAGTTGTCTCATCAAAGTCGTTTAATGAATAACCACGATTAACGCATGTCACCCACCAATAGTAGGACGCAATTCTCTGTTTACACAAAGATTAATCATGGTTAGTCGTTAAACGACTTTCGTGAGACTGGCCCTAAATGTTTTACAAATTAATACTTGCAATTCTTACGAAAAAAAATTTGAACTTATGAACACAACTCTTTCCAGTCAAAATAATAAAAACAGAGAATGCTGACTTTGAATGGGTCACAAACGGCATCTTAAATGGTGCAAGGACTGTAGGAGTCCTTGGATTGAATGTGCTTCTTCATCCGAAAAAAAAGCCTTAAAATAGAAAGGTGTCACCACCTTTTGAATTGAATGTAGACAAAAAGAGAAAAAGTCAGTGTATGCATGTTTAGGTTATTTTGTAAAGTTTTATGTAAGTTACTATATCACTCATTCTTTTTTATATCCACTGCATCAGCTGCAGGAAAGTACTTTAAATTTTCAATCCGATCATTCACTGAAGAACTTTTAGGAGAAAAGTGTTATTTACGTAAAATAAACTTAGGATTGTAAGTCCAGAACAGCGTAGATTTTATGCTTTAGAAAATCGATTTCAGCAGAAGAAACATCTATCTTAGCTTCAAATTAACTACTCGAAAAATAACGAATTTTGCACACATATGCTTATATCCACCACAATAATTGATACAGTCAAACTCGTTTATAACGAGCTCGGATTTAACGAAAACTTGGATTTACCGAGAGAAGCGAGAATATTTGGTTAGATAAATGTTATGTCTATGGAACAGAAATCGCTTTTAACGAACAAGACCTGGTTTTAGCGAGCAATATTTTTCTGTCTTGCATTCTTTTTTCTCATTTTTCTAGTCTTTCGGTCTTATTTTTTTTCTTCTCCGCAGTTGAATACTTTTGTAGGAACAATTCCTCCAGCATTCCAATGTCAATAGGGAGGGTTCACAAATCCGGTACAATTGAATTTTTGCCACCAAATTCTACATCTGTTATCCAGCCTATGGACCAAGGAGTCATAAGAAGTTTCAAGTGCCACTTCCCTAAGCAACTGATTTTGATGATTCTGGACCAAAGAGATAGAAGTGGAACATCATCAAATACCAATGTCAACGTACTGGAAGCGATACGTTTGATGAACGATGCATGGGAAAATGTTACATCAACATGTATCAGCAAGTGTTTCCATAAGGCTGTATTCGAGAGTTGTCAAGACGTTCAATCCACTGAGGAAGAAGAGGTCGACAATTTCATACAAACTGAAAGTTTGGAAATGACCAAAGAATTTCTAAACTATGTATCCATCGACGACGAACTAATAACCTCAGATATACCGACCACCGAAGACTTATCTTCCCGTTTATTGTTTTTTTCCTTTAAGACTACAACTAGAAATTTTTCGCTGATGGGATGGGGTTAGTTGTAATTAAATTAAGAAAAGTATTTAATTAAATTAATGTAATTAAAATAAGTATTAATTAAATTTTAAGTAAACTCAATCATTTGACCTCCCAAGTACCCCCCCTTCTAAAGACCCGTTTATTACAAACACTCGGATTTAATGAGTTAATGTTACGATCCCTATGTGCTCGTTATAAACGAGTTCGACTGTACATCCAAAAAAGAGATTACAGACACAACAAACGGTAATCATAATTCTTAATTAACTCACAATTTCTTTAAAGAAAGCTATAATTTAATTAAAACCCAGAAACGTCTCTTCAGTTAATCCTATTTGTACAAAGTAATTCACTCGAAATTAAGAACGTCTGCCATCTCTTAGTAGAATCTATTCTTGAGAAACCATTTTAATGTATACACCAGTTATTCTCTAACTATTATTTTCAAGACTAATCAGTTGAATAAATGTTTGTAGCTTGATTCTAAAATAATTACATACTCTAATTGCATTTGAGAATTTATTTAGCAATCATAGAATAGAGATTAGTCAACGTCTTGTAAATGAACTATCGGATGAAAAGCTATTAAATACTATTAATTTTACTATACTTCTACTGACTTCGTGACTATTTATTTGCCTTATTGAAGTCGCTTGTGCTTAACAATGTAAATGTTAAGTATATTTTGAAAGTGTATAAATTTAACAGACATTTAAGGGCCGTTGGGTTAAAGTTATTATTACAACAATCTTAATTCATAATTTATATATACATATAAATAGATATTTGTGTAGTTGAATACGTTAGATATGCTATTTAATTTAATATGAATTGTAATATGTATGTTAAGTATGTATTTATTTCTCAACAGTCATACATTAACCGCTTCAAAGATTTCTTTTTATTTATATTATTGTAAACGAAACTAAGTGGAATTCTAATAGAGGATGTAATATTGAAATATGCTACATTTATTCAAATCAGTAGTATAAAATATTCCTTTTTTTGTATACACTAATTTATGTTAACTTTAATTAACATATTTAGAAAAATGGCATTCTTATGTAAAGTTGGCTATTTACCTAAAAGAAATTTACGAACAGGAAAGATAATTTACAAAATAGAAGTCAGAAATTAGCGTCCTTTAGTTATACATTTATTCAAATCAGAAGTATAAAATACTACATGTTTTGTATACACTAATTTATGTTAACTTTAATTAACATATTTAGAAAAATGGTATTCTTATGTAAAGTTCACTATTTACCTAAAAGAAATTTACGAACTGGAAAGATACTTTACAAAACAGACGTCAGAAATTAGCGTCCTTTATTTATACATTTATTCAAATCAGCAGTATAAAATATTACATGTTTTGTGTACACTAATTTATGTTAAATTTAATTAACATATTTAGAAAAATGGTATTCTTATGTAAAGTTGGCTATTTACCTAAAAGAAATTTACGAACAGGGAAAATACTTTACAAAATAGACGTCAGAAATTAGAGTCCATTTTTATTTTAATCGTTTAAATTCCAAATTAAGAAAGAATAGTCCTAATTTGGTTATTATATTAATTGAGAGTATATAAATGCAATAAAGTTTTAAAATTAGAGGAAATATTTTGATTATTTTTTTGTGATGTTCCATTATTAAAACATTGATGTGTTACATGATTATTTTTTTGCATATTCTTAAAGCTTATGAAAATAGGTGATTTAATGTCTAATAATTATTTTATCTTCTTAATATTAACTGTTTTGTTTATTTATCTTTAAATAATGTTCAATTGATAAATATTATTACTCTATAGAATTTATGCAACATTCGTTTCGGTTTTTCTAATTCTGTTTTATTATCAAATTTCACGTTTTTCTCATTTTGCTACAAGGTTTTCAGATTTTCGTTTCTTACTGAACCTTGGATACAGATTCTGAAATTTGTCTTCATATTACATCTCTTTTTTAATCTTGCCGAACATTCCTCATATATCGAGTGGCATAACAGCATCTAAATTATTTTCCTCACTATCTTCTTTATCAGTTATACCACCAGGTTCATCGGGCTCTAACTAGCAAATATCTGCATCTTCCTAATCAAAATCCAAAAGAGTTTCTAGAAATGCCAGAGCATGTATTGTAAGGCGTCTTTTAGACATTGTGTTGAATTTATGAAAACTTTATAAATGAAACCCATAGAAAGCACGTATGCACATTCTTCTCTGTCATCCAAAGAAACTCTGTATCAAAGGAAACGGATAACTATTTCAGCAAAAAGATGCAATAAGATACGTTTTAGGTGAAATTGCACCTGTCCTCAAATGCACAGTGCCGAACAATGGCTGATTGGTTAGGGTGTTGGCCTTCGGTACCGGAGTTCGTGGGTTCAATCTCACAGTGGCATGGATGTTCGTAGCCGTTCGGAATCGGTTTTAAGCTGTAGGTCCTGGTCTCATTAGCCCTCGTGTGAAAAAAGTAGATCGTAGCACTTCAAACCAAAACAAATCAAATTCACAGGTGAACCCCCCCCCCTCCACATCAACACATATGTTCAACCACCTTATCAAACAGAACTTATTTCTATTGTTATGACTTTACTAAAGTGAACATCAATGTAAAAGTTCCAGTATTATGATCTTTTCGAAGTATTGCAGCTTCCATTGACAGCTTTATCTATTTAGTTTTTTAGAAAAGTTGCTATTATTATCAGAATGGGAAAAATGTTTATAGTAACATACAATGCTTTGCACATAAATAAAAAATGTATCTTTGAAACGCCAATGTTCCAATACAAATGTCCATAAAAACGTAAATTTTACCTTTAAAATTTAAAGATAAAATTTTGCTTTTGTCGTATTCCAGTAGGATATGTTGTCCAAAGATATATTTTAAACGATTTCGGTTTTTTCCATTTAAACTGGAATTTTGTTAAATTTAATTGTAAGGGAGAATGAAAGGGATAAAATATAGTATAATTCAAGAACTGTAAAAAGATAAATAATTATCTAAACAAAATAAAACTTAAAATAATTTATAATGTCAACTAACTATAAAAACTTAAAAATAATTTATAATGTCATGTCCAATTGTTTGTAAAAGCGATATTAAGAATTTTTTTACATGTGAAATTTTATTTTAAAAATCACGTTCCATTATTGGAACATCGACAGGTAACAAGCTTAGTATTCAAATACATCCAAAAGAGGTTTGGCAAAACTTAAAAAATAAAAGTGAAAACGAAACTGATTTTTTTCCCTACATAATGGATAAAAAGTATCGTACAAAAGGGCAAACCATTGTTTTCAATTTAATCTTTATCAAAATATCATGGGCATAGCTTGGAAACGGTTTCATCAAAAAAATGCCAAAATTTCTAGAGGAAAGTAAATAAACAAACTAGGTGAACTTCGGGAAGATAAATTTCAGAAAACGCCTTCCCAAAAACCTGAACATTGAAATTTGAAAATCTTTCTCGTACGCTGTAGTACAGGACTAAGAAAATTTTTCAGATTTCGTTTACTATCTTCAGATTACTGTAAATATATTAATTACATTTTGTTAGAAATAGAATCCCCTGTATATTAATAGCCTAAGTTATCTGTCCGTTTGTTCTTCAATTTATGACACGGTTGGATCTGGAATAGATAGAGCATCCATATTGAATTTTTGATGAGTTAGGGTTAGCAACGCTCGAAATTCATCCCTTTTCCCCCTTTTCTAGCGTTTAATGCTATTATTTCTAGGACTATGTTCCCCGATAAAGAGTTGGCATTAAATATGTCTTTTTGTCACATCGTAAATAGGTAAAAATAATAATTTTTCTAGCATTATGACATCAGTTCTTTAAATATCGCATGTAATCATTTCTTAATTTAAATTATTTAAATATCATCTGAATTATTTTCATACTTTTTATCACTGAACGTAAATATTACGTAAAGAATTGTCTTTAATATTTGATTTAAATAACAGATTAGGTACATACATTATAATTTGAAATTTAATCAACGATTTTTTTTTTTTGCAATGTAAATTTTATCACCGGCATTAACAAAAACTCTATCTACCTCCAGGGTTAAGTGGAAATGATAGTTTCATTCCTTCAGTTCTATTATCAATTTTATCACCGGCATTAACAAAAACTCTATCTACCTCCAGGGTTAAGTGGAAATGATAGTTTCATTCCTTCAGTTCTATTAACTACTGTGGGAAACAAATTGGAATTTAACAACGGTTTTCACATAATTATGAAAGCTATTCTATACTGCATTCACCGTATCGGAAGACTTTAGAGGAGTATGAAGTGAAAACAAATTATTGAGCGTGTTCCAGATAGTTCTCAGCCAAAAAGAAACCATTTTGTTTTATTGGCCTCAAGGGTA
>CM063508.1:87846389-87866389 GCA_032207245.1 Pardosa pseudoannulata
TTTCCATCTAGGCGTTCAGGTAGAACGTATGGGTCAATCAACATGTCACCAATAATAGCAGCCCAAACATTTACAGCGAAATGTTCTAGATATGCATTGGCACGTTCACACCTTGGGTTTTCATGCGCCATTACGTGCATGTTGTGCAGGTTCAGAACGCCATCCTGCGTAAAACTGGATTCACCAAAAAACAAAACTCACGATTAAAAATGTGTTTGTGTGGTTCTCTGTTGCAAATACCACAGTGAGAATGCAATGCGTCTGGGATAATAGTCAACACACAATGCCTGTACTTTTTGGAAGTGATGAGGGTGTTGCTTGTCCGAGTGCAGTATGTTTATTATGGAAAAAACGACCTACACACGTTCGCTTGCTCAGAGACTTCTCTTCGGGTGATGGCAAAATCCTGTAGCAAGGTTTCCTCTAGGCTTGCTTGTAGTATGTTCTCGACAGATGTGGCTACGTACTTCGAAAGTTAATGATTCACATAATCTACAATGCGATTGTCCAAACAAAACATAACTTAGCTAACGTCTGATAGTGAAGCGCGAAAGGTACATGCTTGACGCGGCTCATCTATTCCTATCAGCTGTGGCATATACGTAATGCGTTATTAAACTTATTCATTCTATCCCTTAACGTCCATGTCTGAGTTTTACCCACTCTCTTTACCTGCAATTATCGCCCTCTAGCGTCACAGTTTGCATTTTCGGACACAAGTTCCTATGCAAATCTTGTTCATCATGATATGACATAGCAGCATGTTAAGCTTGTAAACGACCTTTTGGGACAGCCTGTATATATATATATATATATTATATATATATATATATATATATATTATATATATAATATATATATATATATATATATATATATATATATATATATATAAATATATATATATATATATATATATATAATATATATATATATATATATATATATATATATATATATATATATATATATATATATATATATATATATATATATATATATATATATATATATATATATATATATATATATATATATATATATATATATATATATAATATATATATATATATATATATATATATATATATATATATATATATATATATATATATATATATATATATATATATATATATATATATATATATATATATATATACATACATATATATATATATATATATATATATATATATATATATACATATATATATATATATATATATATATATATATATATATATATATATATAATATATATATATATATATATATACATATATATATATATATATACATATATATATATATATATATATATATATATATATATATATATATATATATATATATATATATATATATATATATATATATATATATATATATATATATATATATATATATATATATATATATATATATATTTACACATATATACACACATGTACATATTATATACATATATAATATTAAAATTTCAGAAGGAACTCAAATATCTTCTCAATCTAAACTCTGTTAATACAGGAAATATTTCCCGGAGTGCCAATATGAATGGAGAATTACATCTTGTGAATTCGATCCTTTCAGCTTTGTATTAATATTGGAGAGAGAATGCCTTAAACCTCTGTTCGATCTGAATATGCTAATCATTATTTCATACCACGCTTTGTACACACATAGTGTGGCTGAGTGGCGCGTGGAATAAATGCAGACAAGACTTGCAAATGCAACCCTCAGGGAGATCCGGAATTCGTTGTTTTATTCTTTTCAACGCACTTGGTATGGTGCTTATATATTACTCACATTCGCTCAGGAAATTTGAAAGCATGAAATAAATAATATAGAATATGGGTTTTAATAAATATTAATACAATCTTTATAGCTAAAAATAAGGTTTAAATGCATAGAAACAAGAAAAGAAATGCTAACATTATATTATTACAATTATACTGAGAATGTAATAATTATTTTTTACAAATAAGCGTAAAATTTTGTATTATTTACAATTTTGCGTACACAAATTTCAACAGGTATAATTCAGCATAACAACTAGTAATATATGTACACATACATATTCATGTGTTTGTATATATATATATATATATATATATATATATATATATATATATATATATATATATATATATATATATATATATATATACGTATATATACATATATATACTGACGTGGCTGGTTCTTACGTACGAGTGCAAAATTTTAAAACAAAACACTAAGAAAACTTTATTTAATGAATGAGCTGACCTACGAGGCAGATGCGTCCTTACTCAGCGCTGTCTCTACACATTCTCCTTTCCTCAACAAACATCGCGTCTCTACAAGCAGCGCCATCTATTTACAATATTAACATTTACATTACAATATTAGCATTTTAAAACAAAATCAAAATCCAAACACTAGATATACACATATATATACATATATATATATACACACACATTCATGTATATATATATATATATATATATATATTTATACGTATATACATATATATATACATATATTTATGTATATATATATATATAAATAAATATATATATATATATATATATATATATATATATATATATATATATATATATATACATATATATATATATATATATGTATATATATATATATATATATATATATATATATATATATATATATATATATATATATATATATATATATATATATATATATATATATATATATATATATATATGTGTGTGTGTGTGTGTGTGTGTGTGTGTGTGTGTGTTTATAATACAATATAATTCACTGATCACAGCCGAATAATATATTTTACATGTCTTGCTGGAAATTTTCCCTAATATGCTGTTATGGCGTGGGAGTCACTAACTGAAAACCAAAAAGCACCTTAGTTACTTTCTGGTTTAAGTATTTTAGTTCACTTAGTAAATATAATTCTATTTCTGAATCATAAACTTTCATATATGATGAATACCCCATATGTATTGTGCATCCATCGGTGGACGTCATGAAATATCGCCAACGAGGAAAAATTCATCACATAGATTAATTTTCCATTGAACTTAAATGGCTATTTGGCTGAGGAATATTCAAACAATCGTGGAAACAAAATTGATCCAAAACAATGAAAAAGTATGGAAGATAATAATATTTATAACAGAATTGCTATTTGGATTAAAAAGAAATCATAATAATCAATTTTAATATCAATGTTTGGATTTGAGATGTTTGGAATAAATGGAATAAATAATTAAGCTATTATATAATTTAGATATCTAAGAAACTTAAAATTAAAAAAAGTATAAAATTGATTTTTATATAAATTTATGTATTTTTATATATGTGTGCAACAATCAGTATCATACTAGACATTAGTTATAGAATGGATTGATTTATGCTTTTTGGAAAGCTACTACAACATCACAGGTACACATTCTAACTCGTACATCACTAAAGTCCTGATTCCCAAAGTTTTTCTTTCAAGACATTTTTGAGACTCTCTATCAACAGGGTAATATAAAGGCCGATATATTTTGACCATTATTCATAATTCCCTGTTTATAATTCTATAGTATTTAATCGGTATCAAACTGCGAAATCTGCAAAGCAAGATTATAGAATTTTTTAACCTTACAATTAACATAAAAACCAAAAATATGTAAAATAAGTAAGAACATATACAATCTCAGTTTAATTAAAGGGAGAGTTTTAAGCTCATCTACTTCTGAAAATTTATTTAGAAAATGTACATGGAATCTTTACCATTAACTTTCGTTTTCCTATTACTTTAGTTCAATAAATCATATTCAATTAAAAAATATTCTTCTCATATAGATTACAGAAAACAGCAAGGATATGTGAGAAATATGTGTGTTTGTACATGGTATTGATTTATAGATATCAGGATTGAATAATGTATCAACGTAGTGGTTGCACCATGATAGCGATTTCGAAGTTTTCAGTCCGGCGACGTATCACGATATAGAACGGAAACTGATACAGCTAAATCGATGTACTTGTACTGATATCGAATGCAAACTCGTCTTTCTGATACCCCTACCCGAAAGAAAATGTGTGATATAGCGTACCTGAATGTCATATCCTTTCATACAAGCATCGTTTATCTTAGTTCTCCAAACTCCAGAAACAGCGGATAAACGATATAAGCTAATCGTTACAGTTTTTTTAATTCTCTAAAAAGATCACTTGTTCGAAAAGCTCTCTGCAATATAGGAATATCGTCTTTTAAACTTTTCGACATTTTAGAAGAAGAGTAAAATATGCATGTTTGAATTGATCTCTGATGTATCAACATCGTGAAGTCACATTTCCCGACTTCAGCCTTAAGCAAAATTTATATAAAAATATGACCAGTAACACTCGGATATTTTTGGGGCATAATTCCTATGCAGAGTTTCATTATTTCCTAAAAATGCACAAGTATTTTGTTGCAAAATAAAAGTTATACAGTATATTTTTCCAAATTTTGGTTTGCGCATAAAATAAAATATGAGTGCTTATACACTCTGTTCCATAAGAGTGTATCGTCTATTTCTCTGAAAATATAAACAAATTAGTTAAAAATACATTTATACCATGTAGTAAAATAAAATATGAGTGCTTATACACTCTGTTCCATAAGAGTGTATCGTCTATTTCTCTGAAAATATAAACAAATTAGTTAAAAATACATTTATACCATGTAGTATACATATAAAACTAAAATACATTTCACCTAATAAGTTATCCAGTTCCCATTATTATAAAACAATCATTTTATCATTCGATTTTGATGTTGAGCGGTGTTTACCCCATTCCGGTAGGTCGTCAACATTTTGTACCGCTTTCTAACGTGTTACCCACTTTTTGACGAACGACTCCGACTTTCTCATGTACCGGGCTGCAGCTGCACAAGACATTTTTGGTTCTTTTGGATGGTTACACAGAAACACTGCCACAAAAAGGCTAGCATACGCGGAACTCATTTTGGAATTGTTGCAAAACAAATCGAATAAAGAATATATCCATAAATCATCCTTCTCTAATATTTGAAGAACACGTGCAATTAAGCTGGTATCTGAACTATGTATTGACGAAGTTATGAGCTGCAAGCTCTTATGGAACATACGGTATTTTTCTTCTGAACATTTCATGGTGAATAATTGTTGTTGTTGTTGTTGTCTTAGGCCACTTGGTCATACCAAGCTCGATATGAGGCGAAAACTACTCGATTTAAGGCAAAGGGATGGACCGTTAGTTTCTATGAGCACCTCAAGGGTAAAATTACGACTTATTCTCAAGTGGGTCCTCGTAATTTTGAAGCAGGGACCCAGCAGAAGACTCCCAGACGTGGCCTGCTACCCCCCCCCAGAGTTTTGATTGAGAACAGGGAGAACATTGTGATCACGGACATATTTTATGTACCCCAGTCACCTTTAGCAAACATGGCTGATCTTAGGCCGGCTAGGATTTCGGACACTTAAACTCTCACTTACGAGATAGTGGCTTTCGCCGACTTAGTTACTGCGACTCGTGCATAATTGTAACTCATTTTATGTAATAATTAAAATAAGTAAAATACTTAAAAAACAAATGTCTAGTTTTAGTATACTATATAATAATATAATGTAATTAAATTTATATTAAGCATAAACATTATCAATATGTAATTTTTTTACCGTTATATCGTTAAATCGTAATATAAGATGGTTATATTAAGGTTACAGTGACACTTTTTCAACATTATGTAGTCCTAATGTATATATGAATATATTCTGATACGCCTATATATATATATATATATATATATATATATATATATAATATATATATATATATATATATATATATATATATAATACATATATATGTATATATAAACATATATATATATATATAAATGTATATAATATACATTTATATAAATATATTTATATATATATATAAATGTATATAATATACATTTATATAAATATATATATATATATATATATATATATATATATATATATATATATATAATATATATATATATGTATATATATAGTATATATATGTATATATATATGTATATATATATGTATATATATATGTATATATATATATATATATATATATATATATATATATATATATAATATATATATATGTATATACATATAAGTATATATATAAATATATATATATATATATATACATACACACATATATATATATACATATATATGTATATATATATATATATATATATATATATATATATATATATGCCAGATCTAAAAAATAGGTAGTTTGAATTTACGTGAGTTATAAGCGATTTTAAAAAGGGAATTCTTTTATAATAATAAAATAGATGAAAAAGACCCATGCTCGCTCAAGCGTTTCTAATTTATATATGAATATATTCTGATACATACAATCAGACAAATATGTAGAGAATAAACGAGGAAAAGTAAAATCTAAATTGCAGCATTTGATTGCACAATAGAAGCTATGTTATCTGTACAAAATTCATAAATCAAACACGGATTGCTGGTTATTTTGCTGGTCTGATTTTACCACAAGATACACGTAATGTATTCACTCATATCTGAGTTCCAAAATCTGGGCACAGTCAATGAGGAAAATTTTGAATTTCATTCTACACATACCTGAACTAACTTAATTTCACACAGTAACCATGACTGCATTTTGTATAAATATGCACATATCATCATGTTTTATTCATAATGTGCCCGAAGTTCGCCGAAAATATGCAGATAAAACTTCAAACTCATGAAGCATTATAATACAAAGTTTTTGTTGAAGGTGAATCTCTTATTTTACATTTGCATTCATTATTTTGGCTGACAACAGCATGAGAGGGAAATTTGTAAAATATTTGAATCGTGGAATTGTGGAAGATTTACTCATTTAAGTGTGTCAGACAAAGACATCAGAAATAGCAATGATGTGCATTCAGTCAAAAAGCTAAAGAGGAATAAAATATTAAGACCATATCAAATTAATATTTCAGTGTCTGTATATTGTTATATAACTTATTATCTCGTGTAAAATGTAAATAGAATCACACAGGTTTTTACAATCTGTTCACTTTGCCTATGAATCTAATCTACAACGTATTCATTAGTGAAGCATATTAATCAACAAACTAAATGATCAGTATTATGTTTCTCAGTTTTTAAAGCTATATAAATATATGTGCGTAATATATCAAAATTATTATCCCTAAAATAGATATCAAAAGTTCTTCTCATTTTTAAATAAATTTACGTACATACGTTCCAGATTAAACTGTGCTTTCCTACTAAAACTTCTCATCAAATCTACAAAAACTCTCGAATAAATGCTATTTTTATCTCCATTGGCAACAATTTTCTGTTGTCCCAGGAAAATTATTTCTCTTCTACAAAAACTAAACTGCTGTTTTCATGCAATATTAAATATGCAATTCTCACTCATGCCTCCCATAAACTGTTGAACACTCTTTAGTCTCCAAAACAAAATGGGATTTTGTTTTGGAGCTCTTGGGTCCGACATTGCTAAAATGTTGTATTATTCTTGACCCCTGAACGTGACCCGATTCTGCCCTGTAATGACTATCCTTTAGAGCCATACTTTAAATCTTTGATAAATAAACTTTGATAAATTCAACAATGTTGAATTTTGATTTCTTTAATTTCTCACTTGTGTATTACGATAAGGAGTTATTTTAATATTAAAATAATATTTCAGTGTCTGTATATTGTTTTACAACTTATTATCTCGTGTAAAATGCAAATACAACCAAATAGGTTTTTACAATCTGCTCACTTTGCCTATTATTCTAATCTACAGAGTATACATATTAATCAACAAACTAAGAATGCAATGTTATGTTTCTGGATGTTAAAAGATATATAATTATGGTTGATTATCATATCAATATTATTATCTTTAAAATGGTATCTAAAATTCTTCTCATTTCTCCTTCTTATTATTGTAATAAATTTCCCTACAAGAAGTGCAAGAAAAACGGGTGTTTTCCTATGTAAGTTCCCATCAAATCAGCGATAACTCTGGCATAAATGCTATATTTCTCTCACACTGGTAACATGTTTCAGTGTCAGTGTATTGTTATATAACTTATTATCTCGTGTAAAATGTAAATACAGTCAAGCAGGTCTTTACAATCTCCCCAATTTGCTTATCAATCTAATCTACAGAGTATTCATTAGTGAAGCATAATCATCAACAAACTAAGAGTGTAGTGTTATGTTTCTCAATGTTAAAAGATATATAATGATGCTTGCTTTTTATATCAAAATTATTATTTTTAAAACAGACATGTAAAATTCTCCACATTTCTCCTTCTCAGTTTTTAATAAATTTTCCTACAATAACTGCCAGAGAAAGACATGTTACCCTAAAATAATTTCCAAAAGAATCTACAAAAACTCTGGAATATATGCTATTTTACTCTCTATTGGCAACTGTACCAGGAAAATGATTTATCTATAATAACTAAATCGCAGAACTGTTTTCGTGATTAAATATGTGGTAAAGGTTAAATGTCCAGTTCCCACTTGTGGTTGAACAATCTTTAGTCTCCTAAACAAAATCCCGTTAAACGCTTGCTCTTGGGTCCGACATTGCCAAGAGGTTGTATTATTCTTGACCACTCAAAGTGACCGGATGCTGCCCTGTAATGACCATCCCATAGAGCCATACATTAAATATTTGATACATATCTAGTTCAACAATGTTCGACTTTGATTTATTTAATTACTCATGTTTGTATTACGATGAGGAGTTTGCCAATCAAGCAGAGTGATTCTAATAACAGTGACTAAACTTCTGTGTGAGATATATTTTTACTAGTTAAACACACAAATACACACACGCACACACACGCATATATATATATATATAAATATATATATATATATATATATATATATATATATATATATATATATATATATATATATATATAATATATATTATATATATATATATATATATATATATATATATATATATATATATATATATATATATATATATATATATATATATATATATATATATATATATATATATATATATATATATATATACATATATATATATACATAATATATACATATATATATATATATATATATATATATATATATATATATATATATATATATATATATATATATATATATATATATATATATAAATATATATATATAATATATATATATATATACATATATATACATATACATATATATATATATATATATATATATATATATATATATATATATATATATATATATATATACATATATATATATATATATATATATATATATATATATATATATACATATACATATATATATATACATATATACATACATATACATATACATATATATATATATATATATATATATATACATATATATATATATATATATATATATATATATATATATATATATATATATATATATATATATATATATATATATATATATATATATATATATATATATATATATATATGCCAGGTCTAATACTACGCTCTTGTAAGCTTTTTGGATCATCCGGTCAAGCAGAAAGATAATGGAAGCACTGATGAGCTAACCAATGTGAGTCAGTTAGCGCGTGGACATGGAGTTGTCAACACATTTCTACGCATGTCTCCGCCATTAACAAATGGAAATGGCGCTAGCTTTGCTTAAAAATGAAACTATGATTTAATAAAATTATTATTAAAGAAGACTGTTGTCCATTAGCCTTAACATCGAATCACGATATATATATATATATATATATGTGTGTGTGTGTGTGTGACATAGAAAAATTATTTTAATATCTCTTTAAAAAAAACCTGACTCATATTTTAATTCCTTAAAATCTATTTTCCCAGCCACAAAATGTCTTAATCAAAGGAATGTTATCGACTTATAATTCTTCCAACACATTTCCCAAAGCAAATTCATGTAATTTTTCTGTTCAATACATTCAAAACATTTTCCAGCTGTCGCTGGCAAATGGCTCAGTTTTTCCCTTGCTCTATCAGTTAAATGAGCTGATTAATTTCCTTGCCCCTTGGGAAAAATATATATGTTTCGCTCTGGGATACATCTCTGTTCGAGCAAAGTATTTCCCGTTTCATTCCTTCGTCTGTCGTTGACTCTGAAAGATGTCTTTTTAGCAGCTCCTCAATAAAAATTTAAGTTGTTTTCGAAATTGTGCTTCTCTTCAATTTGGGCCGACTGCAACATTAATCATAGTTCAACACTCTAGTTGCTTAGTCTTCTTCTTGTCCAGTTGCCCAAGCAAGCAAAAAAAAAAAAAGGGACGACATAATTATTGGGACCAGAGAAAATGATTTTGTAAATATACCTAAAAAAAGAGTAAATAAATATAAATTTGTTAAAATTGTGAAAAGTATATAAATATAAATTTTTTTACTATTATTTCATAATTCTAAAATAGATATTTTTTTTATTTTTTAAGTATAAGATATTAAAATATCAAACTAAAATATCATGTAATGTAGTTAAATCATGATTATAAATACTACCTAATACAAAATTTTTAAATGTTTAGTTTAAAAATATACTACATGTTATGAAATAATAGAAATTATGCTTGTTATTGTTCATGCATTTTTGTAAAAAATAATTGATTTTTTTAAATACCTGAAATAATAGTTAATTAGCAGGTTCTTAAACATGTTTAAGGATTGCTAATATATACTCGTATATAAATAAACATGGCTTAAAAATGAATCTAACAATTAATTTTCATTAGGTTTTGTTTGGTTTTGGGTCACTACTATCTACTTTTGCAACACGAGGATTAATGAGACCGGGACCTACTGCTTAAAGCAGATGCCGACCGGCAACGAACATCCCTTCTATAGTAGGATTCGAATCTACGAAACTCGATCCGAAGTCCAGATCCCTAACCTTTCGACCATCGTTCGGCTAATTTTCAATAGAGTCCAGAAGACTAAATATCATTAAAATGCAACCGTATAAAAAGGAATCGAATGAAGTATTTTATAAACAAGTGTAGATGTATTATGGATTAAATAGTAAAAAAATGAATATTTTAAAATAAAGTAATTAATGTTTGTTTCTTTATCTCTATAAACAAAATATAATAAATTAGTGTATGGCAATTGATAAGTCATAATATTTTTATAAAATCAAAATAATAAACCTTAAAACTTATTTTAAAAAGTGTACTTAATCTATTTTATTTTTATTAGTGTTTTTTTCCATTTTTATACAAAGTTTTATTTAAAAACAGCGTTAAAAAACGCAAGAATGAAATAAAATCAAGTAACCATTTTTCGAAATTTGAAATATGAAATTTGTTTCCTGACTAAGTGCATGCAAGCTGCTTTTACAACATTCATATCCGTGAAAGGGAACTCAATTTTAGTTCCCGAGAATAACAAACTGCGTGATAAAGGTACAGAGTTCTAAAATTAGGTACATTACTGGAACACATCTCTCAAATCTGAAATGGAAATACATGCATTCGATCGTGATCTCCGCTTTTCTTCTTTATCTGTGTGTCTTTTGTGATGGAGATCAATAGTTCTAATAACATTTAGTTCCCAAGAATTCCCACACCAATATGTTTCGAGAAATATATGGCTTATTTTATATGAAAAGGTGGAATTTACAGCGCTGAACAAAAAGAAATTGTTGTCTATGTTTCATTTTCTGGAAGAGAAATTCACTGTCGCCAAATGCAACGGAGAGGAAATACTTCCAACTAAAAATAAGATTTCATCAATTTTATGGATGGAAAGAGTATTTTGGGGAAGTATAAAATGTTCTCTTATTTTTATCACAAATATTTTTTCTCCGCTTCTATGTCTGCGGGGTTCTGAGGTGCACGCGTAGTTTTAATACCCTTTAAAATTTTGTACTATAAATTGAGTGCTATGAAAGATTGCACTTTAAAAATTCGACAAAAGATATCAAAGGTTGGATTGACTTTTTTTTTAAAATAAAAATATTTTTCATTTCATATTTTTTTTCTTGAATTTAAATCCATATTTTATATGAGAGTTTGGCTTCTAACTTCTTTTGTGGTTTTAATATCAGCTCTCTTAATAAGATGCTTAGGTTTATAGAATCATAAATTTAAAATTTCGGAAAATAATTTCTTGTAATGGGATGTTGTAATCCGGCAATGCTTTAAATATTCCTGATCTATAAATGTTTTAAATTTTCATCTCAAATATTTATTCCTCGTCAATAGTTGTTTACCTATGAACTTTCCCACTATGGTCAGCACGTTCATACACAGATAAATTTTCCCTGACATTTAGGAATGAATATTTTTATGAATTGAATAACTTCTGCTCGCAGTTGTAAAACTAATGGAGTAGCTGTACCTTTACCATATGTTGGTTCATTGCACTGTTGGAAGACAAAGTTTGACCAAAGTCCTAATTTATTGGTGCTGTATATTATTTTGTAAATTATTCTTTAATATATCAAGATTTATCTCTCCAGAATTATAAATGAGGACGAATTCTCTTACTCCTAACATTGTTATTAATACGATGTACTTTCCCACGATGGTCAGCACGTGCATACACAGCTATAGACTAAATTTTCAAAGAAGAATTTAGGTGCAGCTGTTGACTTCGAGTTTTAGTAGGGATCACTGCGGAGGAGTTACAGCTCACGGAATGGCACAAGTGTAACGGTCAATCCCAGGCAGGGATGTAGTCGTGAGATATGGGGGAAGGGGCTAAGCAATAATGTCAACTTTCACCAAAGGGAACATTTTAATGAGCCCACTCGCACACCCGAAGAGATTGCAGATGAGGAAAACGTTTACCAACAAGTGATTGGGACAAAGAAAAAAAAGGGGTTTAATCGAGGTGTAAAGGTGTAGAAAGAAAGTGGGAAAAGGACTCGATGTCAGTATTGAAGAGTTGCTGGACATCGAGATCCAGTGAGCAAGCCAGAGAGCCCGGGCCAGCAATCGATTCCCGAACCCGCATGCGTTTGATCTGCACGTCAGCATAGACGTCCAGCAAAATAACTGCCGCTATGCCAGTACCGACGTCCAACCTGATGTCAGCCCCAGCCTGCTCCCCTGTAATTACTGGAGGTAAACTTAATAATATTCACAATTATTACCTGGGTCTCATAATCTTTTGATAAGGAATACAATTTCAAGAATATTGATGAATAGCAAAACCAAATAATTACAGGTCATGCTAAAAACTAATCAAGTGATGTTGTAATTTGTAAATATTATACATAATAAATGTTTTAGTTTAAATATTAAGTATTTTCCTTTAATTTCATAGCGAATGTTTTACTGTGTTTCCCCACTGAGAACGAACACTGGTGTTTGTGTTGTGAGCACATTACAACAACTTGGTACTAACGTGTATGATTAGTTTATAATCCACTTGTAATTTTATTCAATTTGAATACTAGGAATGATTCCTAAGACTATGAAAATTGTCTTAGGAAAAGAAGATTACAGTCTTTCCATTGAAAATAATATATGTTCTCCACTCATTATAAGTTCAAAATTTGAAACCGAATATAATGTGAAAATTTATAGTTTATATGCTTGATATGTCTTAGAATGGTCTTTTATTAGTAAGATGTTTGGTATATTCAACTGAATCAGAATACATAACTAAGATTGAGGTTCAAAAAGTTATTAAAAATCCCTTTTTATGCAATCAGTTTTATTATTACCAAGACGTATAATAAAATAATAGCTAATAATTTAAATGTGATTATTTTGTCATATTTTATGACTAATTCAAATATTCAAGGTGTATCTCTTTCATATATCTTTCAAAATCAACTATTTACTATGTTTGGTTTGGCTTGGAGTGCTACGGTCTACTTTTTGCAACACGAGGGCTAATGAGACCGGGACCTACTGCTTAAAGCCGATTCCGAACGGCTACGAACATCCATGCCATAGTTTGATTCGAACCCACGAACTCCGGATCCAAAGGCTAGCACCCTAACCAATCGGCCATCGTTCGGCCTATTTACTATGTATAACATATAACAAGAGTTAAACAAAATTAATATTTCGAAGAATATAATTCATTAAGCGGTTTATAAAACCAGGACCTACCTTCTGGAACAGAATCACATTGATTAGTAACAACCTTGCAGATATCTATGTAAATGATAGTATCTCAGAAATTAATATATCTATGCAGTTCGATGAATTTACTATTTTATTGTAATAAACAAAACTGCAATTATCTATTAATAAGCAACCCCTTCTCACCCCATATACAAAAACACGTATTTATGTTTCAAGGTTATCTCTCTAAGAGAAATTTAAATACTGGAACAACGCTATTACCTTTAACTAATGGTGGACATTTAAAATGTTTTTGTGAAATATCAGTTTACAGTTATGCAAAATTTGCACAGTTTTAAAATAAATTATAAATTAATAAACCACTTTAAAATGCTGTTGTAAAGTCAGGTGTTTTTAATATAATTCTCTAAGAACATTTGTTAATAATTAAAATGTTTGTAGATTTTATTTTTTTATTTTTGAATTGTTATTGCTTAAAATATATTTTGACACCTTTTTAACAATTTATTAATGAGTAACATGAATAATGAAACACAGATATAACGCACAAACACACATATATCATATACGATAAAAATATAAACACATTAAACACATATTACATATATGAAAAATGGACACACACACACAAATATATGTGCTTATACAGCGTTAAATAATTTATGTAAACATTTTGTAATATTGACTATTTCTTTAAAGAAAGCCAAAACACGAATAACATGTCACCTCTGTCCTGTTAAATTATTCGTATTAAAAAAAATTTTGCGATGCTTCACAGAATTATCATTTGTATTTTGTTTTAGAAGCTGAAAGTATGTTTCTTGTTTCAAATTTACGATGTTGTCTAAATAGAGCTCCAATGGTGAAAGTACTGACTAGACAGTGACTAGTAACCGTAATATTAGTTAAAATTTTTTACATACTTCGTTATACACATGTATTATGTCATGATCGCATTTTTTCATTGTTCATTGAAAATAAGGAATTAAATAATAAAAATTCAAAAAAATTATCTAAGAAAAATACATTGGGATTAATTTTATTTTCTTCATTAATTTTTGTTTCGAAAAATTTTTTAAAATGAGATTATATAAACCATTGTTTCAATTGCCTAAATTGCTTATCTTTGTTAATTCCAATTGAGAATACATCGGTATATTTCTGTTTTCATTGTTATGTATTTCTATCGTTATATTTATTATAGTAACATCTTTCTTTATATATACTGCGTATTGTAATCAAAAGTTGAAATACACAAGTAGATACAACTCACGTTGTATGTGCAACGTCACGTTGAAATGTACAAAATCTTCACCTTTAATGGTTTCGTGAAGGAGTTATGGTAGCTTACAAACAAACGTTCAAACAAATAGAAGTAGTGAAAATATTTTTCGAGGTGACCAAAATGAATATTGAATGTTCAAAATTTTCTAAAAGTGAAGTGTATATTTGTGAAAAGCATCTAAGGTTTCGTCAAAACGAGTGTTTTTGTTTCAATCTAAATATTGAAATTTTTCTTGATTACAATACGTTTTTTACTTCTTGCAAATAAGTAAAAATAAGTTATCAGTTTTAAAAATGTTTCAGAGAAAATGTTTATTTTTTTTAAGGTTTTTCTGTTCGTCTCGTGATTTCCACGGCCAACTGAAATGTAGTAAAATTATCTCATCACGCGATTGTCCCTGGAATACGTTCTTGTACCTTTATTAAGAAGCGTATACCACCTTTTCACCGTTTAATTAATGAAATAAATTATATACAATATTAAACCTACCGTGTAGTATTTACAGTATTTTCTTCTCAGTGCATTATATTTTATTCGTTTTAATTTTTATATCGTGCATTTAATAGAAATTAACTGTCAGTCAATTAAAATTTAATAATTCTTTTGTGATAACGTCTGAAATTTCCCTGACAGCTTAGATTCCCATGATAAAATCTATATCAAAAAATCTTTTCTAGAAAAAAAACGTATACTTCAATTCTCCAAAATATGCAAATTTATGAAATATGATAAACATCTATTTTTAAGAGATTTTAGTCTACATTGAACAGCTAGAGTGTTAATAGGATATTTATATTTTGTATCAATTTATAATCCTGGCTTTTCATTCAAATACTTTATTGTATTTTTCGCTTTTCTTTCATCATTGAGAAACTAATACCGTACTGTTGAATCAATATTGAGTCCCGAACTCGACAAATCCCTCTAAAGGTTTTCTCAAGATTTTGGTAGATTAATAACACTATTTCGGAGTAAGAATTTATTCTTTTTTCTTTACAGTTGTTGCCTTCTTTCAACCGTACTTTCCTTTCCTTACTGAAGAGCATGCATTCGCTTCTGTTTGTCTTATCGAAATTTGAGCAATGTTACATTTTCTAACATTATAATGAGGAGCAATATTTCTGACAATTGAAAGCAATATATTTTCCTTCTATCAGAGAGGAATATCAATATTTATGTCAACGGAAAGCAAAACGCGAGTGAAATTTGCTCCCAAATAATGCCAACTATTTATCCCATAATATATTATCGTCCCACCTCAATAACAGCTAAAAATAATTTTGAGAGATTTTATGCTTTTTGAGACGTAATTAATTTTTTATCAGAGGTAGATTGTAATTCTATGATTAAATTTTGATTTGTTTTGTGATAATACCTGAAATTTGTTTTTCTGACAGCTTATATTCTCATGATAAAAATTTATATAAAATATTTTCTAGAGAGAAAAATTGCAAATTGTCCAAAATTTCAATTATCCAAAATATAGATTTAAAACACAAAAATTGCACAATTTTTGAAGCGATTTTGTTGTAAATGAAACAGCCAGGGGGCTAATAGGTATTTATATTTTGTATCCATTTATAATCCTCGCTTTTGATTCAAATACCATATTATAATTTTTCGATTTTCGTCCATCATCGAGAAACTATCACCATATTGTTGAATCAATATCGAGTACCGAACTCGACAAATTCCTCTAAAAGTTTTCTTGGGACTTTGTTAGATTAATAACACTATTTCGTAGTAAAAATGTATACTCTTTTCTTTACAGTTGTTGTCTTCTTTCAACCGTATTTCCTTATTGGAGAGCATGAAATCACTTCAGTCTCTCTTCCCGAAATTCAAGCAATGCTGGATTTTCTAACATTATAATGAGGCAATAATATTATTGACGATGAAATATTTCTGTCGTTTGAAAGCAGTATACTTTCATTCTATCAGAGAGTAATATCAATATTTATATCAACGGAAAACGAAACGCAAATGAAATTCGCTCACAAATAATGTCAGTTATTTATCCCATAATACATTATCATCCCACTTCAGGAACAGCTAAAAATAATTTGGGGAGATTTCAGGCTTTTTCGAGACGTGTTTTTTTATCAGAGGTAGATTGTATTTCTGTGATGAACTATTAATTTTTTTGTGATAATACCTGACATTTATTTTTTTGACAGTTTTTATTCTCATGATAAATATCTATATAAAAAATCTTTTCTAGAAATAAAAATGCATATTTCAATTCTCCAAAATATGTAAATTTATAAAACATGCAAAAAATACACAATTTTTTAAGCAATTTCGGTATACTAATTGAGCAGTCAGATGGTTAACAGTACATTTATATTTTGTACCAATTATAACCCATGTTTTTTATTCAAATACCATATTGTATTTTTTCGCTTTTCATTCATCATTGAGAAACTAACAGCGTACTGTTGAATCAATATTGAGTTCGAACTCGACAAATCCCTCTAAAGGTTTTCTCAGGATTGTGTTAGATTAATAACACTATTTCGGAATAAGAATTTTATCCTTTTATCTTTACAGTTGTTGCCTTCTTTCAACCATATTTTCCTTTCCTTACTGGAGAGAATGAATTTACTTCAGTTTCTCTTCTCAAAATTCAACCAATGTTTGATTTTCTAACATTATAATGGGAAATAATATTATAAACGATGAAATATTTCTGACGATTGAAAGAAATATATTTTATTTCTATCAGAGAGTAATATCAACATTTTTGTCAACGGAAAGCGAAAAGCATGTGAAATTTGCTCCCAAATAATGTCAATTATTTATCCCTTAATAGATTATCGTCTTACTCAGGAACAGCTAAAAATAATTTGGAGAGATTTTATGCTTTTTCGAGACGTGATTATTTTTTTTTATCTGAGGTAGATTGTAACTCTGCGACTAAATTTTAATTTGTTGGGATAATACCTGAAATTCGTTTTTCTGACATCTTATATTCTCATGATAAAAATTTATATAAAATAATTTCTAGAAAGATCAATGTAAATTTAATTTCTCCAAAATATATAAATTTAAAAGATGCAAAAAATACACAATTTATGATTTATGCTATTTATATTATGCTATTAATATTATGCTATTAATTTATTTATGCTATTTTGGAGTAAACAAAACATCCAGATTGTCAATAGGATATTTATATTTTGTATCAATTTATAATCCTTGCTTTTTTATTCAAATATCATATTGTATTTTTTCAATTTTCATCCATCATTGAGAAACTAACGCCGTACTGTTGAATCAGTATCGAGTCCCGAACTCAACAAATCCCTCTAAAGTTTTTCTCAGGATTTAGTTAGATTAATAACAATATTTCGGTGTAAGAATTTACATTTTTCTTTACAGGTGTTCCTTTCTTTCAACAGTATTTTCTTTACCTTACTGAAAAGCATGAATTCGCTTCTGTTTCTCTTATCGAAATTTGAGCAATGTAAGATTTTTTAACATTATAATGAGGAGTAATATCTTTGAAGATGAAATATTTCTGACGATTGAAATCAGAATATTTTCTTTCTGTCAGACAGTAATATCAATATTTGTGTCAACGGAAAATGAAATGCACGTGAAATTTGCTCACAAATAATGCCAATTATTTATCCCATATTATCCTCCCATTGAGGACCTGCTGAAAATAGTTTGGAGATGTTTTGTGCGTTTTTGAGACAAGTTTTCCTTCTTATCAGAGGTAGATTATAATTCTATAATAATAAATTACTAACTTTTTGTGATAATACCCGAAATTTGTTTTCTGACAGCTTATATTCCCATGATAAAAACATTTTCTTGAAAGAAATATGCATACTTTAATTCTTCAAAATATATATAATTAATACATGAAAAAATACACAATTTTTGAAGCGATTTTTTATATAAATTGAACAGTTATACTGTTGATAAGATATTTACAAAAATTCAAATATGCGCTTTTATTTATAATTTCTCAGATTGATATGTAAATTTTTAAACTGCACACATAAATTTACAATTTCGGCAGTTACATCGATTGAAATCTTGAAACAGATTAGTCTCCTACAAGATTTCAAGTGATAATAATTTGTGTACATGTTATAATGCATAAATATCTTATCATAAAGATTTTATTTTTTCTATAAATGGCAACCTCTGATGATTAAAAAAAGAAATGACCATTAATATATAGAGACAAATGTAGCTTAGGTTTCATACTTGTGTTCCACTGAACCTCTGTAGGATTACTTAGTTATAAGAGATAATTATCAATATATATTCGGGAGAAATGAATCGGACATTAATGGGTTAACGACTACTTCTTATGTATAAATATTCAAAACAAATACAACTAAAACAATAAACATTATTTTCTACTAATACTTATTTTTATTTACTTGACTTCTGTATTACACCAAGACATTTAAAGCATTTGACTTAAGCAAATAGCTTGCACTTATCTTTATGTGTCACACTATCCTTAAACAGGGAAAAACCTATCAATTATCTTGTTATAAATCATCCAAAATATAAAATAAATTCTTACAATTTAAGAATTAAATATGAAGAAATGATGAGGTTTTCGAAGAAATGACAC
>CM063508.1:87871389-87876389 GCA_032207245.1 Pardosa pseudoannulata
CTATTAAAGCAATTAATAATTAAAATCGTTGAAAATTATTAAAATATTATCATAAAATCGTAAACACATTGGAATATATATATTGCAAATACCATATTACATTTTCAAGCAGATTCGTTAAAATCAAAAGAAACAACATCCATAAACTCCTTCAAGTCTTATGACAAATAGTTTTCTTTAAAATGGAGACTCTATATGAAAGAGATATCTTGAGTGCCGTCAACGTTTGGTAACAATCTAATTTGATGTGTAAAAATGAAAGTTAGTTAAAATGTAAAAGAAAAAAATCTAACATCAAAAATATCTTCGTTTTAAAATTTAAAGAATTTTTATACACATTTTGTGTGAGAAAATAGATATTTTAATTCTAATTTTTTTAGCAATATTTCTAGTAGATATAAAACAAAATTATTAAATGATTTTTATACCTTAAATTGATACGCTTAGAATATTATCAATTTTGCTCCTACTAAAGCAATTAATAATTAAAAACATTGAAATAATTGATATATTATTTTAAAATCGTAAACACATTCAAATATATATATTGCAAATACTATATTAAATTTTCAAGCAGATTGGTTAAAATCAAAAGTAATGACATTCAAAATCTCCTTCAAGCCTTATGAAAAACACTTTTCTTTAAAATAGAGACTCTATTTTGAAAAAATGTCTTGAGAGCCGTCAACGTTTGATAATATCTTAATTTGATGTGTAAAAATCAAAGTTAGTTAAAGTTTAATAAAAAAAAATCTAACTTCAAAAATATCTTTGTTCTAAAATTTAAAGCATTTTTATGCACATTTTGTATGAGAAAATAGATATTTTAATTCTTATTTTTTCTAGCAATATTTCCAGTAGATATAAAAAAAATTCTAAGGCCTTAAATGATTTCTTATACCTTAAAATAATGCGCTTAGAATTTTTTTTAAATTTTATTTCTATTAAAAAATTTAATAATTAAAAACTTTGTAAATAATTGAAATATTTTCATAAAATTGTAAACACTCTCAAATATATATATATATATATATATATATATATATATATATATATATATATATATATATATATATATATATATATGTGTATATATATTGAAAATACCATATTAAATTTTCATGCAGATTGGTTAAAATCAAAAGTAACAACATTCATAATCTCCTTCTAAGCCTTATGACAAATAGTTTTCTTTACAATGGAGACTATATTTAAAAGAGATACCTCAAGAGAAGTCAACGTTTGAAAACAATTTAATTTGATGTGTAAAAATCAAACTTAGTTAAAATAAAAAAAAAACTTAAAAATATATTTTCTTTTTAAAATTTAAATAATATTTATGCACATTTTGTATGAGAAAATAGATATTTTAATTCTTATTTTTTCTAGTAATATTTCCAGTAGATATAAAAAAGTATTCTAATTCCTTAAAAGATTTCTTATACCTTAAATTGATGCTCTTAGAATATTTTTAATTTTGCTCTTATTAAAGCAATTTATAATTAAAAACGTTGAAAATAATTGAAATATTATCATAAAATCGTAAACACTTTTAAATACATATGTTGCAAATACCATATTAAATTTTCAAGCAGATTGGTTAAAATAATAAATAAAAACATTCATAATCTCCTTCAAGCCTTATGACAAATAGTTTTCTTTAAACTGGAGACTCTATTTAAAAGAGCTATCTTGAGTGCCTTGAACTTTTGTTAACAATTTAATTTGATGTGTAAAAATGAAAGTTAGTTAAAATGTAAAAAAAAAATCTAACATAAAAATTATCTTCATTTTAAAATTTAAAGAATTTTTATGGACACTTTGTATGAGAAAATAGATATTTTAATTATCATTTTTTCTAGCAATGTTTCAAGTAGATATAAAAGAATATGCTAAGGCCTTAAATGATTTCTTATACCTAAAACTGATGTGCTTAGATTATTTTTAATTTTGCTCCTATTAAAGCAATTAATAATTAAAAATGTTGAAAATAATTAAAATATTATCTTAAAATCTTAAACACTTTGAAATAAATATATTGCAAATACCATATTAAATTTTCAAGCAGATTTGTTAAAATCACAAGTAACGGCATCCATAATATTTTTCAAGCTATATGATAAGTACTTTTCTTTAAGATGGAGAATGTATTTAAAAGATATGTCTTGAGAACAGTCGACATTTGATAACATCTTAAATTGATGTGTAAAAATCAAAGATAGTTAAAATTAAAATAAAATCTCACATCAAAAATATCTTTGTTTTAAAATTTAAAGAACTTTTCGTACATTTTGTATGAGAAAATATATATTAATTCTTATTTTTTCCAACAATATTTCCAGTAGATATAAAAAAATATTATAAAGCCTTAAATGATTTTTTATACCTAAAACTGATGCGCTTTGGATACTTTTAATTTTGCTCCTATTAAAGTAATTAATACTTAAAAACGTTGTAAATAATTGAAATATTATCTTAAAATTGTAAACACTTTCAAATATATATATTGCAAATACAATATTAAATTTTCAAGCAGATTCGCTAAAATCAAAAGGTAACAACATCCATAATCTCCTTCAAGCCTTATGATAAATACTTTTCTTTAAAATGGAGATCCTATTTAAAACAGATGTCCTGAGAGCTACCTTTAAGTTCTTTTCCATTAATAATATACAAAAATGTGTTCTCAAAAAATATTACCCTGATAAAGTGTGGCACAAATAAGGATATTTTTTTTTACATTGTAATTTAAGGAATTGATTTATTCTCCTTCGGCAAAAGTTTTACTTTCACTATTTATCTTCAGTAATATATTGTTCTTTTTGTCTGCAAACCGGGATATTTTCTTTCACCAATTACATGTAATCCTGAGGGAAGGAAAATAAAATGAAACTGAAAAAAATTATCAATCCTGGAAAACTCTATTTTCGAAGTTAAGTTTATTATTGGTGCAGAATTCAATATTACCCCATACTTTTGCTACATTCCTACTTCATAAAAAAATCCAAAAAAAATCACAATTATATGGCTATAAAAACACAGTAGGGTTTTATAATATATTACAATTATTTTTAAAGAAAAGCAATTTAAATTTAGTGATTTAAATACAATATCCTACTTGAATCAGAAAGGTAATTTAAAAATGTATTGCTATTCAAAATTCACTTTAAAGTATTTCTGTATAATTCATCGCCTCTAGTTGCAAGTTTTGAAATAATAATTATCTTCTGATGTTATTTTATATTTTATTTTTTTCCTGGTGTCATTTTTATATTTATTATTAACCCTCCGAGTGGAACACACCGAGGAAAACAAACTTCCAAAAAACACGCTAAACATTAATTGTGTTAGTGACCAAAGTGTTCTATGATTTTTTACGTCACCTTTTGTCAACTAGATTGGAATACGGGAAACTCACCCTCGTTACTGTCCCTTTACTTCCGTTTATAAATAGATATATAAATAGACATTATAGATTGTTAATTTTTAATACACATAAAGCTCGTCAAGTCTCGAAGATCATCCCATAAGAAATAATGGGTTCTATAAGTACAAATAAAAATATTCTTTAAGAGAATGATTTCTATCTCTTTTGCGAAAGTCATCCAAGCTATTTAAGTTGTGCAATTAGAGATACATCTGTTACCGCAAACGAAGTACTTCTAAATAGAGATTTACAAAGCCATGAAAAGCTATCAACGTCTTTGTGCCTCAGGGAGTAGGTGTGCAGTTCCTAAACAATCGACCTGACCCTCCTACCTCAAAACTCCATGGGGGTAAACACTGGTAGAAATGTACATTACGTCCATTTTCGGAACGTTTTTGGAGGTCAAAAATTGTAAGTGACAACCGCTTTGAAGACATCATCCCTTTGGCGGAATTGTACGTGCGAACCGCTTAGAGGGTTAACACATTGTATGCGGGACATGCACTAGTACGTTTTCTGACGGTTGATACTTGAGCACGGGTCACATACTTGTACTGGTTAGTGTAACAACATAGTTTGTTTGTGGGTACGAAAATAATGGTATATACAGAAAAACAACGTCAAATGTCCCTGTCTTTCATTTTTTATAATGTTAAAATATTTATACATAGCATAACTCGAATAAATTAAATTTATATACTACTATTGCTATTTGATTTTTCATATTTACCATACTATTATAAAATTATCCACTAAGAAAAACACTTTTTATTTACAAAAATCTTATGTTTGCTATTTATATATATTTATTTATATATTTGTTTATATGTTACAATATCAAATGCGAAAATTTGGTTAAAAAATTAAATAATTTTCAATCTATTGAAATTTAACTGAATAATTAAATTTACTGTCGAAACGATCGCTCCCGGTACAATTCCGCTGAGAAATGTACCCGCACACAATGTGTTAAGACAGTGGATCTCATCACAACTTAAATGAACTTAAATGAATCACTTAAATGAAATAACATTATATCTATCTGAAATGTAAAAATGTTTTTTTATATGTTTAAGCGTATTTTCATTAAACTTTTAAATAGTTAATGTTGAAATCGTAACATCAAAAATATGTTACAACTATGTTTATACATTGGTGATTTTAATATGTTTCTAAATCATTAATTTTAAATTGATGAATTTATGTAAACATTAAATTTTGAATGCTTCCTGACAATAGTTTTATGTCTCGAAATCACAATATTAGATTTGTAATCTTTTATATAAACTTCACCTCACAATTTTAAACGTGTATAAGGTAAGCATATATTAAAGACCAACAAATTTCTCAGTTATATTACAATGTAGACATAGCATTTAATTTTTTTGAAAAATAAAGCATTTTCGGAACCAGCACACGTTTTCCAATAATGTTTATATTTAAATCTAAATTCTGTGAAATATTTAAAAATATTTATGAATCATATCTTGACTATATTCTACAATTAGATTATAAATATAAATTATGTTTGTCTTCATAAGAAAATCTATTTCCTTTTAATTTTTAAAAACAC
>CM063508.1:87881389-87896389 GCA_032207245.1 Pardosa pseudoannulata
AAACAAACTATAAAAGAGCTGAGAAAAAAAATTGTAATGTTTTCCCCCTTTGTACCGTCTTCAAGCACAGATTTTAGCCAGTATAATTTCATAGTGCTATGTTTTTGTCTAAAACTGGATAGAATAATTATTATTTGACAAACCTTTTTAGAAATAAACATTTTGGCAATTATATCTGTTGAGAAATGTGTACAGCAGTTTTCAGTTAATTAAAATGTGATAACATTCAAACTCTACCATAGAAACCTAGACTTACTCCATGAGCTTTAAAACAAATAATCTGTTCAGAGATTAACCATTATATATGAATAAAGATTAATAAAGTGGTTGTTTCAAAATGACAACTATTTGAAAAGTAAAAAGGATAATAATTTGGAATCTATATACCTTATTAATTCTAATAGGGAATAAACTTTCCACATCTCATCATTGACTTTTTTAAAATTCAAAAATAGATTTAACCCTCTAAGCGGTTCGCAAGTACAATTTCACCTAACCGATGAAGTCTTCAAAATGTACAATTTTCGACCTCCAAAAAAGCTTCGGAAATGGATATAATGAACATTTTTCCTGTACTTTCTCCCATGGAGTTTTGCGGTAGGAGGGTCAGGTCAATTGTTTAGGAACTGCACCCCTCCTTGACTGACATTTATTGAGGGATGCAATAATACCAACTGAGGCACAAAGATACTGATAGCTTTTCATGGCTTTGTAAATCTCTATTTTGAAGTATTTCGTTCGCGCTAACAGATGTGTCTCTCATTGAACCCCTTAAATACCTTGGATGACTTGGATGTTAAAAATTATAAATAAGCCTCTAAAGAATATTTTTATTTGAACTTTTAGAATCCATTATTTCTTCTTGATGATCTTCAAGATTTGACGAGCTTTATATGTATTTAAAATTAACAATCTATAATATCTATTTATATATCTATTTATAACCGAAGTAAAGGGACAATATCGAAGGTGGGTTTCTCGTATTTCAATCTAGTCGACAAAGGGTAAAGGAAAAAATCAAAGAACGCTTTGGCCACTGACACAGTAAACGTTTAGTGTATTTTTGGAGACTTTTTTCCTCGATGTGAACCACTCGGATTGTTAAGAGAAATTAATGACCATCTCCTGAATTATCTAGTGGTTTGTGCATTGTGTTCCATTAAGTTTGTGTTCCACTCCTTAGTTGGCTTTGTGTATTTGTGTTTTCACCTCATAGGTAGTATTGTTGACCACCTAAATGGTACTCTCACATTAAAAATATATGTAAACTCTGTGACACTGTAAATGTCATTGCTAATAAACTCAACGGTTCGACAATAGAAAAGTCCAATTATGTACTTATATTGAAAATTGTAGAGTAAATTCTAGAGTTTTGAAATGGGATATCACTCGCTCCATACTTCTCCCCCCCCCCTAGATTTATTCTACAACCTTTAGAATAAGTCAAAATCATTTCAACGTTTAATCAATACATAAAAAAAAAGATTAGTAAAGTGGATGTTGCAAAATGGCAACTATTGGAAAAGTAAAGAAGTGAATGTTTTGGAATCTATTCTTATTATTAAATCTGTCAAGAAATGAAATTTCTTGATGCCACCTTCGATTTTTTATAAAGCTGAGTAACAAAAAGGGAGAATAAAAAAGAAATCAATGAACCAGAAACTGAAAAATCTGATCTTTCTGTTCAACTTGAGAAAAACTTCGGTTCCACTTGAGTGGAGTACATTTTAAAAACTATGAAATTCCACTACATATTTTGCAGATTATAAACTAAATAGCAATATTGTGATGACATGTGGAATTTTGTCTTTTGATTCAAGATGAAATGTAATTCTGTAATAATCATCAAGCAAATTCAAAAATTGTAAAATTAAAATTAAAAAATCTTTAAAAAATCTTTCGATGCAAATATAAGATAAAAATAATGCTGCGTATTCAAAGGTCAGTCAGAAATTATTTCTTTTTAAAACAAAGTTTGTATGTTTGTAAAGTTGAAGTAGAGTTTGTTGAAATATATCTATAGAAATTTTTCCTAGTACTAGAAACTTATGTAATTAAATAGAAAACCTTTTTCATTTCTACATTCCTTTTACTTTTACTTTCTTAATTTTGTATTCAAGTACCTGTTATTTTTATTTTAATTCATATTTCTAATCGACTTTACATTTTACAAACAGTTAACAATTTATAAAAGTCTTTTAAATGTTCTTACTATGTATACGTTTTGCATACTTAAGGTAAACATTCACTTTGAAATCTCGATTTATGCATTTGCAAAGGTACATAAGAGGTATCGGATGTAAAAAATAACTATTTTACATTTAAGTAAAGGCATTTAAAAAAACAGTGAATGTTTGTAATCATTGTTTTAATCAGTGATTTAATATACTGAAATTTTTAAACTAAATTTATTGATAACGTTATTTTTGACTGTATTGTAATGTGATGTACCATAATTCTTATACTAGTAAACTAATTGTCTCTCTTGCAACTCTAATAGTCTTCAAAATTTCTGGAAAACCCAATCTATTGAATTTAAATTATATAAAAGTTGTAAGACTTTTCAACCGTTTATATTAAATATCTAAAAACTAAAACAACTACTTTTGGTAATGAGTATAAATATATAAATGTATATATATATATATATATATATATATCAGGGCTTCGAACCGGAACTGAACCGAAAACCGGAAAAAACCGTTATTTTGGTCGGAACGAAAACCGGAACTGCACATTAAAAAAATCGGTTTATTTCGGTGCTATATATCTTCAGTCATTTTGTTACCGTAACTAACTTATCAATATTTTCTAATTTAACGTCAACTTTATAATTACATATCCGCACTTGTATAAGATTGCAATGGTGGTTTTGGCAGCTCCAGCTACACAAGTTTTTGTGAACAGACAAAATAATGGTTAGTAAATATCCCAGAAATTCTTAAACTGAGTTTACCCTGTGTTTTACAGTATATCAAAAGTGCATCTACAAATAAACCTGTTGTTTAGAAAAATCCGTTAAACAAACAAATAACAATAAATGCAGACTTAAAATTAAAAATAAAATTTCATAAATAAAATAAATATTAATATTTATAATTATTAAAAGAATTTCTTAAATAACTCAAACATATAAGACAATGACGCTTTCTTAAATAAGTGCCCACATCCGACTTCATAATGCTCTTGATCGAAACACTTTGATATCTTCATAAGGGCACTCCGGAACTTTTCACTTGTAATGCGCCTGCGATTTCCTCAGTGAACACATCTTTGCTTTCACTCAGTACTTCAGATCCCGAATCGGAATGCATTGTGGATATTTACTCTAGCTACGAAAAGGCATTAGCGTCTGAAAGGCTGGACCCTCCAATAAATAAATTATCACGGGAAAATGTTAAATGTCGAACTGATACGAATCTTGCGTAACTTTGGCCGGAGTTCCTCGTAAGTAGAGTTTTTCATTCGATTTCAGTTATATAATAGTCATTCAGAAGACGATAACTTATTTATCTCATTATAAATAACTAAGTTTTATAATTAAAGTAAATGGGGAAAATGTATTTATTTAAGAGAAAAAGAACCTTCAGAATATGACAAAATGTTCACTTTATTTCCCTGAAATATTCAAACTAGGAATATGCATTAATGAAATTAATTTATACTATTTTACTTTTAAAGTCTGATAAGGGAGTATTATGCTGAGGTTATGAAGAGGTTAAGGATTGTGTTCATGTAAACGACTAATTATGTAATGAATTACTATGTATAGTTTATTTGAGATCTTTCATATACTGGTTGTAAGATTACTCCGTACACTCTAAAAATATAAATATTAAAAGCATGTGAGCATAACATAAGATTTTATTTAAAACAACGTGTGTGGTAAGGTTAATTGATTTAAATATTTCTCTATGTTAGGAACCAAATAGAGATTTTTGTCGGTTGTGCAACATTTAAATTGAAACTTATTTCGTACCTTTTTGATAAACATGTCAAAAAGATTTATTAGTTTATAAAAAGAGTTTATAAAACTTGAATACTATCAATGTCTTGAAGTTTTCCGAATGCAAACGAGTATATAGTAAAGTTTGTGAAGGAGAAACGATCTAAAGGAAAATCTTTACAAGAAATATCAAATAGCTTAACTACCTCCAAAGGAAGAGAAAATTATATGTCACATTAGCTAAGAAGGAAAACCGTAGATAATTCGTCTGAATACTACTAGGAAAGATCTTAGATCTTGAGAAAGTCAACTTGAATTATAATTTCGTTCTTTTCAATAAAAATTGAAGCTCTTGAGATTCTACTGAAAACAGGGTGTAAAATACCTATTCTTTCATAAAATCTCACAATGATAATAGAAAGGAACATATGAGGAAAATAATTAACGAGATATGAACTTAGATAGTATATATCAATAAAAAGGATCTTCCAAGAAAGATCAGAGAACTAAATGTCCTACAAGGAGTAAAAATGCAAGGGATTTTTTTAACGAAAAGATAAGAAGAAAACATGCCAAAGTCGATATGTAAGTATACCCGTTATGCCAGGAAAGATATATAATGGAATATATTATTACATTAATAAGTTTATGAGTTTTGTTACAGCTAACTAGAGTGGCAATTTCTTAGTGGATAAAGATGTTCCGTGTATAAAGAACAATCCAGAATCGAAATGGTTTATTAATCAGTAAGATAATTAATTTTTTACGGTGTCCCTACTAAGTCAATCTTTGAGAAAATGGTTGTTGTCGATTTATACTTCCTTTTTCCCAGTCATGGTATGAAAGTGATTGAAAACCTATGGAAGGTAATATCTGACATCATTTATGAAAACTGATCATTTGATTAGACTGAATTAAAGTCAAAAAACTTCGATAAGTGGTAAATTCGATTAAATGTTATCAATAGAACTTCTTCAATTAAATTTAGGACAGAAGCAGCACGCATACACACATAATATCGAATTAAGTATTTGCTTGCCAGAACTTGATGGGCAAAAAGAAACCTATACACACCTAGACATATATATATATATATATATATATGATATATATATATATATATATATATTTTATATATATATATATATATATATATATATATATATATATAATATATATTAATATATTTTATATATATATATATTATATATATATCTTATAATATATTATATATATTAAATAAATATATATATAATAAATATATATATATACATATATATCTTATATATATAAAATATATATATATATATATATATAAATATATATATATATATATATATTATATATACATATATATATTATATTAAATAATATATATATATATATATATATATTTATATATATATATATTATATAATATATATTATATATATATATATATATATATATATATATATTATATATATATATATATATATATAATATATAATATATAATATATATATAAATATATATATATATATATATATATATATATATATATATATACAAATATATAAATATATATATATATATATGTATGTATATATAATATATAAAAATATATAGTTATATATTATAATATATATATAATATTATAATATATTCAGAGTGACATAGTTTAAAACAGTATACTTATGGTTGGCAAAAATATACTTACTCACAAATATGAGTTCAAGTAAATTTTGATGATCATAAATAATGATGTAATTATCATAAGAGTTACTAAACGACTGCATTGTACGACTTTTATGTTATAGAAATTAAGATGTTGTTATTTTTCATTTTATTGAAATAAATCTCGATTTTAGATGTACGGTCTTTTCATGTTCGTATATTTTCAGGCGTATTTCAGGACATATAGGTTTATGTTTTGGCCTTTTCTGAACTTATAAATATAAATGCTATATATAAATACATCCTAATATATAAATGTAAACGGATAATCATGTAGACAATTGTAATTTTTATATTATTTTATGATATTATTCCTCCAGAAACTATGCTTTTTTATGCTTAAATTATAAGATGATTCTCAGTTGTCTCATTGCATAATTAAATGCTTAGAAATATTTATGGGCTTAGTTACACAGGTTTTTGGGATTGATCGAATACCCTATCCTCCATATAATGAATATTGTCTCCCATTTACATTTAAGTAAACACTTAAAGTGCCTATCGGTTGAAATTAAACTTTTATGCAAATCATTCTACTAGTGGTGATTTCTTGGAATATCAATGCAGAAAGTTTCCACGTTAAGTTATCAAACAGTTTGCATAGTCTATGTTTCGTGGGAGAGAGGAAAATACACATTTTTATACCAAAAAGTGTAATAAAAGTCACCGACTAAAACGAAAATTTCAGATTTACAAGACAAAACATTCGATCTGTTTATGTGGTATATCTTACAGTAAGATGTCAATTCGGGCTGTGACTTCCAGCTTTAAATAAAAGCCGACACAACTGAAATTGCTGTACACCAATAGTCAAAACATTATATAAAATTTGGAGTTTTAATTTCTTTTAAAATTTTAAAAGAAATACTGAATGGTTTGTTCTCTAAATTTGGCTAAAAGACAACATACTTTAAACTATTACATTTAAAAGAAATTTCGGGAACCTTCATTGAAAAGGGATTTAGGAATCATCTATATAAAAATATATTCAATATTTAAAAATAATAGTAATTTTTCTGTTTCACAAATTGCTAAAAATAGTTTAGAACATTCGCACAGCATTTACTTAATTATTGATAATGTTTATATGAGTTTTCACATGCACAGGTCCTATTTTAAAGAAAAACAAAGGTTTCTTTGAAACTTGCAAATTCTTGTAGATGACTTTCCCTTATTCACAAAGTTTATACCAAACTCTTAACGAACATACATTAAAAGTTTGGTTTTGTAAGAGGAATCTAGATTCATATGAATTTTTAAAACACTGAGTAATTTTCACGTATGAATATGTAAAATGAATAATCTCTTCCTATGCATATTCAAAATATATGCAGACATTGTTATATAACTTTTATAGCAAATACTAAGGGAAAACATTTAAAGAAATGTCCAAATATATTTCTTAAAAATCTAAAATGATATTAATATTTTACTGAGCCTATGTAATGCAGTCTCTCTAAGTTTCTAAGAAAAACGTCGAGTATATCAGATCTTGTTAAAGTAATATATTTGAAACCAAATTAGAAAGTAATTTTGCACTCAATAAAAAATTCAAAATATTAATGTTCTCGCACACTCTTATACGCAATAGAGCCAAAATCTTGTGATCTTTAATTTTGGTACCTCAGTGTTAAAAACTGCTTCATCAATTATTTTCAAAATTAAGTACTTCAACCAAATATTATTCTAAAATTTATAAACACTCTTTGTGTACATACACATTAGAAAGCTTATAAAACGTATACCTGTGAATGGATAGCAAAAAATAGCATAAAAGATTATGATGATGATATTTTATTAATTATGGCGCACTTTAAAAATTTCATATATAAAATTAAGAAATTCTTACACTCACAGGGAAATGTACAAAAATCAAACTGGATAGTAAGTAATACATGAAAAGATTTAACTTATGAAATATTAAAAAATAAAACTGGTTTTTACTTTTCCCCAATGCATAATATTGTACTTGGAAGTATTTATGGTGTCCATTATGATGGCTTTCGTGCATTGCTTGAATTTCATTCTCATGCATGATGGCTATTATATCTCATTTGCACTGAAGTAAACAACAGTTTCTTCCTGAGACGAGATTAAAATTTTATGCAAATGCATCTAATGCTGGTGATTTCTTGAACTATCGATGCTAAGTGAAGTTTCTGGATACTATTATCTAAATGCTTCTAAAATAACGTTGTTTGGAGACTTGCATAACCTTTAATAGTAATATCTTGGAAGACTGCTTTTAACCTATATCTATGTTGATTTTTTTATGATTTGAGTTAAATACATTGTTTAGGTTTGGTTATGTACAGAAAAATGTTAACCAAATTTGTGACTCTTTCGAGGATTCACATAAAAATAAAGGCAGAATAATTATATGTAAAATTTACACAAGTGAGGTATAATGTGTGTATGCAGAATTAGACATGTTAATGGAGTTTCTGGTTACAAAATTCAATTTTTTAGATTTTTAAACGCTTTGTAATTAGTTTTATGGTTAATATCTATTTTTAGAGATGCTGCTATATTTAAAAAAAAGTATTCATTTTTATTTCCATTGAACTTGTAAAATCATAACCTTTAAAATTTAAATGTATTTTAATTTTGCTATAAGTAATATATTAATAGCCATTTTAAAATAGTTCTTAATTGTTATGTAAACAAAATTAACTAGGTGGTGGTAATTACTAATAGAACATTCAGACTAGACGATATACCTGTTTCAAACGCTGGGCGTAAACAATGCTCCCTCGAGCATTTTATTTTTACTTAGTTTAACTTCACTAATTTTTGCCTTGTATATATATACATATATATATAAATATATATATAATATATATATATATAAATATATATATAATATATAAAAATTTATATATATAATATTATATATAATATAATAATATAATTATTATATAATATATATATTTATATATATATAAATATATATAATATTTAATATAAATATATTATATATATATATATATTAATTATATATATATATATATTTGTGTGTGTGTGTGTGTTATATATGTGTGTAATAATATAAATATAATAAAGTCTATAAAATTTTATTTAAACATTATTCTAAATCTTAAGTTCTTCTCTTTATATTAACCATATTTCTCAGCCATCTAATATAAACGAGGATGTTTACATTCCTTCAGTCGAACCCTGAAATTCTTACATTGATTCTCAAAGCAAAAAAATTATTTGACTGGCATTTTAATTAAGAAGTTACAACTCTCCCAGGAAAAATCTGTAATGATTAGCAATAATAGTCATCTGGAAAGCCACACTTTAGCAGATGGCTCTAATCAAAGGTTACTCTCTATAAGCACTTAACAGTGCCTCAGCATTTTTCCACATACTAAACACACATGGGTTTTGGTCGTCTCTCGCAAAAGGTTGGCATTAGGGAGAGAGCGTTCTGACACCGTCCGGTTCAGACGCCTCTTGATTTTGTGCTAATTTAAGAAGACAAAATAAAAGATTATGTTCGGCTACGACGACTGATGCGTTGTTTTCGAACAGATTATTAGCGGGATTCTTGGCAGCCCAGCAGCTCGTGCTGAGGAAAATAATACGGGCTATTTGAAAAGAAGTTTTAAAGTGAAATTTTGGGGTGGTTAGTCTTCCGCCAATTACATATTTAATATATATATATATATATATATAAATATATATATATATATATATATATATATATATATATATATTTATATATATATATATATATATATATATAATATGTGTGTGTGTGTGTGTGTGTGCGTATTTACTTGTTTGTGTGTGTGCATGTAATATTACATTCATGTCCATAAATTAAGGATAATTCAGAATCACACAGAAATTGAGCTCTAAAATAAAAATTTCACCTGTAGAATTATCACACACATCTTGAAGAAGAATATGCAAATTGCAGGAAACCACAAGATGGCGCGGATAGTACATCACAATGACGAGAGTGTATGAAAGGGGTATATAAGGAATGGTAGCAAAGAAGTAAAATTGTTCACAAGCGCTTTAAAATACTTTCAGTGCAATAACCGCATTGTTATGGCACACAGGAAGCATTTGGATGATTTTTTACGAGGTAGAATTATCGGACGACTGGAATGTGGACGTACCCAGCTGGAAGTATCCGAGGAACTTGGAATCGCCCAGAGTGTCATCTCCAGGCTTTGGCAACGATTCAAACATGATGGTAATGTGAGTAGATGTTACAGCACAGGTCGCCCCCGAGTTACTACGCCGAATGATGACCGGTATTTGGCAGTTACTGCCAAAAGAAACAGACGGAGCACAGCATCAGACCTGTCTCGTCAGCTCTTTTCAGCTACCGGTACGACAGTTTCAAGGCAGACCGTGTACAGACGCTTAGGGAACATTGGTCTATATGCTCGTAGGCCTGTCAGATGTGTTCCCCTTACCGCAACTCACTGTCGCCTGCGATTATGCTGGGCTAGAGAGCATGCATTGTGGACACCGCAACAGTGGTCTTGTGTGATGTTTTCCGACGAGTCCAGGTTCAGTTTACATTCTGATTCTCGCCGGACTTTCATATGGAGAGCGCCAGGTACCCGTTACCACCAAGAGAACACCATTGAACGACACCGTTACGGTGGTGCAGGATGGCTCGTTTGGGGAGGAATTATTCTTGGTTCCAGAACTGACCTGCATGTTCAGAGTGTAACGATGACAGGCCACATCTATCGGGATGTCATTCTGGAACAACATGTACGTTTGTTTCGGGGCTCCATGGGTCTGTATATGGATGACAACGTCCGACCTCACCGTGCAAACATTGTAGACGAATGCCTTCAATCGGAGGATATCACCCGTATGGATTGGCCAGCATACTCACCGGACTTGAATCCAATAGAGCATGTGTGGGACATGCTTGGCCGACGAATTGCAGCCCGTCAACCCCCTCCCAACTGTCTATCGGAACTTCGGAGGGCATTGCTTGATGAGTGGTGTAATTTTCCCCAAGATCAGATTGATAATCTGATACTCAGCATGCGTAGGCGTTGTAACGCTTGTATTGCATCGTCCGGGAGACATACTCCGTATTAACCATCATACTAACCATGTTATACTGTTTTCTGTAAATAGGTTCTTTTTTGAAATTTGCTCCAGGGAGTAAAAATCGCAATTTTTATTAATTATGTCAAACATATAGCATCTTTTTTGCTCTTTACCTTTTGTTTAATAAATAGACTTTACAAATAAGTCAAATTTGTTTTGCTTTTGTCTCTTTCATTGCCTGAACTTCATTATCCTTAATTTATGGACATGAGTGTAAATAATATACATTGTTTGTGTTTTAAACAATAAGAATAATACTACTAATTTTAAAGAGCGGTTTCAATTTCAGAGTCTCTTTTTAATCTCTCTTATTTTACAACATAAATTGCTTTATACCTTATTTATACAGTAAAAAATGCAACTTACACGTGTTGGATTTTGTATACATGAGTTAATATTTAAAATACGGAAAACAGCATTTCAGTTCAAAATATATTTTTGAATAATTCTACTATGTATTAATTGATTCCTGGTGCAATCTGATAGTTTAAATATTTTGAAAGGTAGTGAAAATCAAATAAAAAATTAATACCTTTGTGTGATATAAAAATTTTATAGCGCCGGAACCTGAACTAGTTCTTTGTTTAGCCATGTCATGTTTCAATTATTATAGTATAAAAATGCAACAGTACTAATAACATATTAAGTTATGAAAATCATCAAGTTTCAGTTGAAATAGTATTTATGTACTTAGTTTTATCTCAAAACCTTTATAGATTGTAATAAAGAAAGACAAACAGTAAAGATATTGTACTATCCATCACGTCAAAATAAATAAAATTAATACTAAAATCTAATAGAGCTATTTCTGTCAGTTCTGTAACTGTTCAAAAACAAATTGTTCTGGGTTTCAAGAATAATTGAAAAATGAGTGTCATTCCAACTATTAATTTATTTAAAAATCCTAAAATATTAAAAATAAATATTATATAAGATAAAAGTTCATGAAATAAGTTATTTTTCAAAACACGTAATTTCTTTGATTTGCACTTAACATGAAGAAAAATAAACATTTTGTGAGTTGAAATAGTATATGCTGTTTTCTTCTCTGTATACTAAAGATTAGAATCAGAGTAATTTTTCTCCTAAGGTTTAACGGTATTCTTTAAATAAAACTCGTAATATTGTGTGTAAAAATAATTTGCAAAAACAACAGTTTCGTTTAATCTTTTTAATTAATTCTCATCAATTAATAATACTTAAATTTTAAAATAAAATGTATCTTTAAATTATAATCAAAATTTTTTAAGCAGAAATGTTTATCGTTATATTAAGTTATTATGATGAATCAAAATAAAACATAGTCATTTGAAAAGTCCAGTGTAACCTTATAAGAATTAAGACTTAATTACTGTACTTTTCATTTGAGAAAATCGTTTATTTTACAGAATCGTTTAATGAAATGTTAGAATTAAAGATTATGGCCCAAAACTAATTTACTTAATCGATAGTACAAATTATTTTGAGGGATTTTTAATAAAAGAGTGCCATTTAAAAGAGTATAAAGTCGCTTGTGTACCTCGTCATAGTACCATTGGAATGAAAATTATTTATTTTTTTAAAATTATTATATAAAATTCGAGTAATCAATGGTTTTGATGTTTCTTAACATTCGTTTAGTAATCAAAATGGCATCACATATCTATCGTTTTTATGCGTCTTGTATTACGCTCTTCTATAAGTAGAAAGGTAGCTATTCGACAACAAAGCCGATACTTCACTATTGTTTGTAAAAGTTGGAGGAAGAATATCAAATCAAATTAAACAGTGTTAGTTTCTTGTAAAAATATTAAATGGTTAATTGGTCTTGAAATTATCCCAGTACGTAATAAATAAATGAGTTATTCGACAATACATAGTTATGCTATTTAATTATTCTTCCAATAATATTACACATGCTATTTCTAAGAAAAAATCAACTTGGGACACACACACAATCATTTTATAAATATATATATATATATATATATATGTTTGTGTGTGTGTCTGTGCGTGTGTGTGTATAAATATATATACATATATATAAATATATAATATAATATATTATATATAAATATATATATTATTATATATATAAATATTATATATATATATATATATATATATATGTGTGTGTGTGTGTGTGTGTGTGTGTGTATAAATATATATTCATATATATAAATATATAATATATATATACTATATGTGAGTGTTTAATAATATACATAAAATATATATATTAATATATATATTATAACAATAAAAAAAAAAATATATACAATATAAATTATACATATTATATATAAAATAAAAAAAAATAAAATATAATACATAAAAATATAAAAATTATATATAAATAAAAATATATACATAAATATATAAATTACAAGATATAAATATATAAAATATTTTTTTATATACAATATACATAAAATAAAATTGTATATAAATAAATACAAAATATAAAAATTATATATCTGAATATATTAATTAATATAAACCACATAAAAAAAAAAATAATAATAAATATATATATATTAAATATATTATACAATAAAAAAAAAAAAATAATACATAAATATAAAAGAAAATATATAATGAATATTTATAAACAAAATATAACTATAAAATTTAATATTAAAAAATAATAAATAACATATAATATAATAATATAAATATAAAATAACAAAAAAATAATTATATATAAAAATAATAAAGAAAATAAAAAATATAATAAATATAAAATATAAAAATAAAAATAAATATAATAAAAATAAAAAATAATAAATGAATAGTATATTATATACAAAACAAAATAAAAAATATAATACAATAAATAAAATATAAATAAAAATATATATATATATAATATATATATATATATAAATATAAATATATATATAATAAATATAAATAAAAATATAATATATATATATATATATATAAAAAAAATATAATATAAAATAAATAATATTTATAGAAATATATAATATAACATAAATAATAAATAAAAAAACATAATATATATATATAAAATATAAATATAAAAATAATAATATAAAAATATATAAAAATAAAAAATAAAAAAAAATAAAAATATAAATATATGAAATAAAATATACATAAAAGAATATAAAAAATAAAAATAGAAATATATAAATAATAAAAAAATAATAAAAAAAAAGATAAAATATAATATATGAAAAAAATAAAAAAAATATATAAAAATAAAAATATAACAAAAATAAAAAAATATAAATATTATATATGAAAACACAAAAATATAATTTTAAATAACACAAATATATAATTACAATAATAAATAAAATAAGAAAAATACAAAATAATATAGAATATTTAATATAACATATATAAAATAATATAAATAAATAAAAAATATAATATCACATATATTATATATAATAATATATATAAAATAATAATATATATATAATAATATATATATAAATTATATAAAAATATATATAAATAAATATAATATATATATAATAATAATATAATATAAAATATATGTATAAATGCATAAATAATAATATATATAAATAAATATATATATATAATAATATATATAATAATATATATAATATATAAATATAAAATATAAATAAAAAATAAATATATATAAAATATAAATAATATATATATATATATAATATAATAATATATAAATATATATACAATAAACATATAATAATATATATATATAAAATATATAATATATATATATAATATATATAAAAATATATATAATATATATAAATATATATATATAAATTATATATAAATAAAAATATATATATAATATAATAATATAAAAATAAATATAAATAAAAATAATAATTTAAAAAATATTATAAACAATATAAAAATTTAAAGTAAAATTATAAAAATAAAAATTAGTAAGAATAAAAATATAATATGCCATAGAAAAACAATAAAAAAAAATAATAAAGTTAAAAAACAGTATCTATTATAGTTAAAAAATAAAAACAAATGTTATTTGTTAATGTTATACATTAAAAAGAAATTTTAAGTACGAAATAATATAATTTATTAATAAAAATGACACACTGTGATACAACCATATAGTAATAGAAAGTTTATGTAAAAAATATACTCTATTAAGTGTCACAGTTTCAGATAAAATGTAAAGCAAAAGAAGAAAAGACAATAAAAACAGCTTCCTCGAAAAAACAAATTAGAAAAAAATCACAGCTGTTTTTGCAGTATTGTAGAAAAAGAGT
>CM063508.1:87901389-87908889 GCA_032207245.1 Pardosa pseudoannulata
TTTGGAAGAAATAAATAAAATAATTGAATTATAATTTAAAATAAATAAAGAAGGAGATTCTAGGACTGACGACAGTACATAGGATCTATTCGATATTGACACTCTGCTATTCGACATGGATAATGAGGAAGAGAATATTGTGAACCCACGTCGAGGACAAAAAAGAATGAGATTGTTCTTCTGTTCAGAAAACGAATGAAAAAAGAACAAATACTACATTATTTATAAAAATAGCAATTTTCCTATTTCATTATTGATGAATTATTCAAAAACAAATTCAGAAATTTAGCTCTAACATGTCAATAAAGTGGGAATTTTTGGAAGAAATAAATAATAAGTGAATTATAATCTAAAATAAATAAAGAAGGAGATTCTAGGACTGACGATAGCATATATGATCTCTTTGATACTGACACTCTGCTATTAGACATGGATAATGAGGAAGAGAATATTGTGAACACGAGTCGAAAAAAAAAAGAATGAGATTGTTCTTCAGTTCAGAAAACGAATGAGAAAAGAACGAATCTCACATTATTTATAAAAATAGTAATTTTTATATTTTATTATTGTAAGAAATAAATAATATAAGTGAATTATAATCTAAAATAAATAAAGAAGGAGATTCTAAAACTTCCGATAGCACATATGATATCTTATACTGAAACTGTGCTATTAGACATGGATAATGAGGAAGATAATATTGTGAACCCACGTAGAAAACAAAAAGAATGAGATTGTTCTTCAGTTCAGAAAACGAATGAGAAAAGAACGAATCTCACATTATTTATAAAAATAGTAATTTTTATATTTTATTATTGGTTGATTATTCAAACACAAATTCAGAAATTTAGCTCTAACATGTCAATAAAGTGGGAATTTTTGGAAGAAATAAAAATATAAGTGAACTATAATTTAAAATAAATAAAGAAGGATATTGTAGGACTGACGATAGTACATATCATCTATTCGATATTGACACTCTACTTTTCCACACGGATAATGAGGAAGAAAATATTGTCAACACGCGTCGTGAACAAAAATAATGAGATTGTTTTCCTGTTCCGAAAATGAATGAGAAAAGAAAGAATCCTACATTATTTAAAAAAATAAAACAACGGTAATTCTTATATTTCATTATTGATGGATTATTGAAACAAAAATTCAGAAATGTAGTTCTAACATCTCTTTGATACTGACACTCTGCTATTCGACATGGATAATGAGGAAGAGAATATTGTGAACCCACGTCGAGGACAAAAAAGAATGATATTGTTCTCTTGTTATGAAAATGAATGAAAAAAGAACGAATACTACATTATTTATAAAAATAGTAATTTTTACATTTTATTATTTTTTGGTTATTCAAACACCAAATCGGAAATTTATCTCTAACATGTCAATGTAGTGGGAATTATTGAAATAAGTAAATAATATAAGTGAATTATAGTCTAAAATAAATAGATTCTAAAACTGACCATATGATCTGTTATATACAGATGATATTCTAGGACTGACGATAGTACATATCATCTATTCGATATTGACACTCTACTTTTCCACACGGATAATGAGGAAGAAAATATTGTCAACACGCGTCGTGAACAAAAATAATGAGATTGTTTTCCTGTTCCGAAAATGAATGAGAAAAGAAAGAATCCTACATTATTTAAAAAAATAAAACAACGGTAATTCTTATATTTCATTATTGATGAATTATGAAAACAAAAATTCAGATATTTAGCTCTAACATGTCAATGCAGTGGGAATTGTTGGAATAAATAAATAATATAAGTGAATTATAATCTAAAATAAATAAAGATATTTTAGAATTGACAATCGTACATATGATCTGTTAGATACTGACACTCTGCTATTCTACACGAATAATGAGGAAGAGAATATTGTAAACAAAAGTAGAGGAAGACAAAGAAAGAAATTGCTCTCTAGTTCTAAAAAATCAATGGGAAGAGAACGAATTCTACGTTATTTATAATCAAATGCAAAAGAACATAACTTTTATCTTAAAAGTGATCGTTTGACCAGCATTGGTAAAGATAGGTATATATCAAATGTCTGCAGGTTTAGATTTAAATTAAATTCAAAACGTGTTACAAAAAGTCGTTTATAAAAAGAAAGAAAAAGATTGAATCATTTTTATAAAAAAATAGAGTACTCCAATTAAATGACGATTTCCCATAATACTGGATTTTTTCACCAAAACGACCGAGTTTTTTTAAGGTTATTTTAATCCGGTTCTTACTTCATGTACGAGTTGAGATTTAAGGGAATTAGCTTCCAGTGAAATGAACAGGGTTAATTTGCATTGCAGTTCTTTTTTTTCTTCCTGATGTGAAATACAGTATAAAGTTTAATGTAATCTACTTATTCTTAGAAGTATAATCCTTGAATAGGATATATTTAAAATAGAGGTGAAGAAAGAACAAGGGAGATACTTTCGCTTAATTGTAATGAGTGCAATTATCTTTATTTTATAGTTATAATTTAAATCGCCTCATTAAGATCTTAGTAACGAACGCAAGTTTTAAACCACGTGCAAGAAGTTTCGTTTAAAAAATTGCTTTTAAATTTACTACACATAAAAAATTGGTTGTCAATGAAAAAAAAAATAAATGTAAGTAAAATATCTTTGGGTATATTGTTATAAATTTTAGTATTTAAAGAAACTAACAAAAGTATTTTAAAAACGTGAGTTGAAAAATGATAAATTATAATTGATAAAAAATTATTTTTTTTCACTTTCTTGTCTTTAGACATAATAAGGAATAAATGCAGTACATTTAATTGTTAATTTTGACTTATTTAATAATAACCACATAACACATAAAAATGATTTCCCACATCATTTATATAGTCAGTTTATGTAATGAATGATGAAAAATAAAGAACTCTTATTAGAAATATTGACAATACAGACAATAATACATCTTAGCCTGGGGACGTACATCGAAATATTCTTGACAAATTGAAAATTATTACTTTCTCAACATATTTTTACAATATTTTATGAAAATATAGTATTATAGAATCTATAGAAATAGCCTAGAAAGTATCTATAGGTACTTACAGCGGAATGTTTTAAAAAATAAATTTTCTACATTTAGAGACATATTGTAAAATTCAAAGCAGCCAAAGATTACCGATAATATAGTACTGAAAAGAGTACTATTGCCATCATTATGTACAAAATGTTTTCTAACATTCAAATCTTCCATAACTACAAAATGTATAGAGTATTTATTTTGATATACAGTACATTTTATTGTAAAAAAAGACTTGAATTATTTTGAAAAATAAGCATAACTACAAATAAAAATGAATTTCCACATCTCAATTAAGTTATGAAAATAATGTAACCGAATACTTCAATATTTTAATATTTATGAACAATTTATATAGTCAGTTTATGTAATGAATGATGAAAAATAATTAACTCCCAATAGAAATTTTGACAATACAGACAATAATGCATCTTATCCTGGGGAAATGCATCGAAATATTCTTGACAAATCGAAAATTATTATATTCTCAACATAGATATTTTTACCATATTTTATGAAAGTATAGGTATCTATAAGTACTTAGAACAGAATGTTGTAACACATAAATTGTACAGTTTAGAGACATGTTGTAAATTTCAAAGAAGCCAAAGATTACCGATAATATAGTACTGAAAAGAGTACTAGTGCCATTATTATGTGCAAACTGTTTTCTAACATTCAAATCTCCCATACCTTCAAAATGTATAGTGTATTTCTTTTGACATACAGTACAGTCAATTGTAAAAAGAAGAGTTGAGTTATTTTGAAAAATAAGCATAAATACAAATAAAAATGAATTTCCACATCTCAATTAAGGTATGAAATTAATTTATCCGAATACTTCAATATTTTAATGTTTGTGAACAGTTTATATAGACAGTTTATGTAATGAATGATGAAACATAATGAACTGCCATTAGAAATATTGACCATACAAATAATATTACATACTATTCTGTGAAAATGCATCGAAATACTCTTGACAAATCAAAAATTATTACTTTCTGAACATACATATTTTTACTATATTTTATGAAAGTATAGGTATTTATAAGTACTTACAACATATAGTTGTAACACATAAATTTCATACATTTAGAGACATGTTGTAAATTTCAAAGCAGCCAAAGATTACCGATAATATAGTACTGAAAAGAGTACTGTTGTAATTATTATGTGCAAACTGTTTTCTAATAATATATAGCTATTTAAAATATATAGCTTATTTCTTTTGAAATACAGTACATTTAATTGTATAAAAAAAAGACTTGACTTATTTTAAAAAATAAGTATAACTACAAATAAAAATGAATTTCCACATCTCATTTAAGGTATGAAACTAATTTAATCGAATACTTTAATATTTTAATGTTTGTGAGCAGTTTATATAGGCAATGTATGTAATGAATGATGAAACATAATGAACTGCCATTAGAGATACTAACTATACAAATAATATTACATCTTATTCTGTGAAAATGCATCGAAACATTCTTCACAAATTGAAAATTATTACTTTCTCAACATAGATTACTTTTGACATACAGTACATTTAATTTTATAAAAAAAAGACTTGACTTATTTTAAAAAGTAAGTATAACTACATAAAAAAAATGAATTTCCATGTCTCAATTAATGTATGAAATTAATGTAATCGAATACCTGAATATTTTAATGTTTGTGAACAGTTTATATAGGCAGTTTATGTAATGAAGGATTAAACATGATGAAATGCCATTAGAAATATTGACAATACAAATAATATTGCATCCTATTCTGTGAAAATGCATCGAAACATTCTTCACAAATTGAAAATTATTCAATTTCTCGACATAGATATTTTTACTATATTTTAGGAAGGTATAGGTATCTCTAGATATCAACAATATAATGTAGCAACACTTATATTCTATAAGTCTAGAGACATGTTGTAAATTTCAAAGCAGCCAAAGATTACCGAGAATATACTACTGAAATGAGTACTATTGCCATTATTATGTGCAAACGGTTTTCTAACATTCAAATCTTTCATAACTTCAAAATGTATAGCTTATTTCTTTTGACATACAGTACATTTAATTGTAAAAAAAGACTTGATTTATTTTGAAAAACAATCATTACTACAAATAAAAATGAATTTCCATATCTCAATTAAGGTATGAAAATAATTTATCCGAATACTTCAATATTTTAATGTTTGTGAACAGTTTATATAGTCAGTTTATGTAATGAATGATGAAACATAATGAACTGCCATTAGAAATATTGACGATACACATAATATTACATACTATTCTGTGAAAATGCATCGAAATATTCTTGACAAATCGAAAATTATTACTTTCTCAACATATATATTTTTACTATATTTTATGAAAACATAGTGTAACGAATTCTCGTTACATTGAATTCCTGATACAGACTTAACTAAAACCGTGAGAAAAACCACCTAACGTAGAAGAATAGCAAACGTGCCTATTGTGGACACTTGAACTGAGCTCTTCTTTACCTAGTGAAAGGATGTTGTTTCGCGCAGAATGGGATGTTGAATGGAGGATTGTTGACACCAAGGGCCATATCAGTCATTCTGTCAGAGAAATTCATTAGGATGCTAGCGAAGTGTTCGCAGTGTTAGTTTCAATGGCATTCCGAAGAAAGAGTTTCACACGACAGCAATACTCTACATTGTAAGCAACAATACTTTACTATCTTGTTCTCCAAAGGTTTCTCCAAGGACATGCCGAGATCGCTCTCGATTACTGCAAGCTTCCCTGGCACCTGCAGGTGCTACGCGCGCTTTCCCCACCACGTCATCAACCAGCTGTCCGATCAGCTGAGATGGACATTCTTGCGGTCAGACGAGAAGATAAGAAGAGAGAGTTCGAGGACGAGAGAGGATTTTTGACCGATCGAGTCGGCTGTGAACTCATCGGCTCAGAGAACGACGAGGGAGCTACTGAGTGTCCTCCCCATTCCTTTTTTCTCTTAGGAAGCTGATTCCTGCCTCGATCATTTTTTTTTCATTGTAGATATTCATCGTTTCATCTGTATTTATCATAACTTCAATATTGTGTTTCTTAATAAATATCATAGTCTGCACGTATGCCTTCGCTATCCTTTTTCGGGCTCACTTAGAGCCCCAGTACGCTACAATAGGTATATGTAGATACTTACAATAGAATGCTGTAACACATATATTGTACATGTTTAGTGACATGTTGTAAATTTCAAAGCAGCCATAGATTACCGATAATATAGTACTAAAAAAGTACTATTGCCATTATTATGTACAAACGCTTTTCTCACATTCAAATCTTCCATAACTTCAAAATGTATAGCGTATTTTTTTTGATATACAGCACATTTAATTGTAATTAAAATAGATAAAATAGATGTATTTACAATATTTTTCACGACTTAAAAATATAACTGAAGATGACTTATATTTTTTAAATTTTCTTATATTTTTAAACCTATCCAAGACATTACTAGTTTTAAGTGTGTAAAATAAAAAGTAAGTATTTAGATATAAGAAATTATCTTATGACATGAATTCCAGATTTATTTTGAAGGCCTGGATTCATCCGAGGATTTTTAAACCTAATTAATTCAATGAATAATTATTCGAAATTGAAGTTTCAAAATAAAACCGAAATTCTCTAAATATTTAATATGAATATTCTAAAACATTAAATAAAATAATTCGAAAGAAAAATAATCTTTATTTCTAAAGAAGATGTAATTAGTAGATTAAAATTTGTTATATGGCGAAATCCTCATATTTATAGATTCTGAAAACGTGTAGATAAATAGACAAAATCAAAATTCTATTATTACCATTTGTTTAAATTTGATACTTTTATAAATTTTATCTATTAACAAATTAAGATATAATATATCTCAATGTAAATACATTATATTGGTTTAGTGAGGGGTGAATGTAGCATTCGAAACGTTTTCAGTAACATAAAAATTTGTGTATTTTAAAATATATATTTATTGGATTTTAAGCGACCTTTGTTGTGGCATGAAAAACTTTCTGAATTTATTTCACATTTTTAAATAAATCAAAGTTTAAATAACAATTTTTTTTAAATGCTGTAGTCAATCATGGAGCACAATATTCCACACATGCATTCACGAATGTACACAGATGTTTGCAAATATGTAATTAGGGCCATATATTGTGTATTTAAAATGAGGATTGATTTCTTGAGTACGCATGTACTTACTGATAAAATAACTTCTTGCAATTATTTTATTTAAAATTGGAAAACAATGGGTTGTATACATTATTTCTGACAAAACCAATAACATAAATATTTGTAAATTTAAAAACATATTATCCTGTGTTTCAAACACAAAATTGGCACTTTTATAAGTATATGTTTGTATTATATAAAGAATATTCGTAAATATAAAGACTATTATTAATGAAACA
>CM063508.1:87918889-87946389 GCA_032207245.1 Pardosa pseudoannulata
AATCCCTAAGCACATTTGATCAAGTGATAAAAAATACCCATGTCTAAAGAAAACACGTTTACTATTGGTTAAAATACAGAAGATGGATTAAGTCTACAGCATGTCTAGAGGGGAAAATCAGAATCACCGCGAAAAACCCAATAACGTTAATTATGAATAAAATTATTAAATTAATATTAAAATATGTAAATAAAGGATTTTAATGTTATATATATATTAAAACAGACAGAATATATATATATATATATATATATATATATATATATATATATATATATATATATATAATATATATATATATATATATATATATATATATATATAATATATATATATATATATATATATACATATATATATATATATATATATATATACATATATATATATATATGTATATATATATATATATAATATATATATATATATATATAATATATATATATATATATATAATATATATATATATATATATATATATATAATATATATATATATATATATATATATATATATATATATATATATATATATATATATATATATATACATATATATATATATATATATACATAAATATATATATATATATATATATATATATATATATATATATATATATATATATATATATATATATATATATATATATATATATATATATATATATATATATATATATATATATATATATACATATATATAATATATATATATATATATATATATATATATATATATATATATATATATATATATATATATATATATATAAAGAGAGAAAGGGAGAAAGACTAGTAATACAAAAAAGAGTATCACTAATTAGCATTACTATTAAAGAATAAATATTTTATGCCTGAAAAAGACTGGTACACGATAGAAGTAATGAATTACTAAATAACCTGATTTTACATCATCCTTTACTGTTATAGCTCCTTCGAGATTGCCCCAAATAAGTATATTCCTTAAATTCATAAACGGTATTTATCTCCCTCCAAGGTAAGCTCCGTGTTATACATTACAAAGCGTAAACACGTAACTCTGCATATCATCGCTTTCAGTATATCGCAATTTAAATCTTTTATTATCTTATTCGCGAGACTTAAAAGTTTGAAAAAGGAAATTAAAGTAACTATTTTCCTTCAGAGAACTAAAAAGTCAGGCACAGCGTTGTATACGGCATTCCGAAAATGGGTTTCTTTAGAGGCCCAAAATTTAAAGAAATAGGATGGAATGGAAATGCACTCTTGTGAATTCGTAAAACGTCTCCGTAAAGTTAAAAAGGAAAGACAGAAAAATCTTGCTCTTTTCGTAAATGAATTTATGCTCTGTGCATATGCCTTTCTTTTTTCATTTATAATATTTCTCTTTCTTTGTCTACGTATGTAAATAGTTTGTTATTTCTTTGAATATTTTTATCTAAGTGACTTATTATTTTTATTGTGTTGATAATTTCACACACACACACACACACACACACACACATATATATATATATATATATATATATATATAATATATATATATATATATATATATATATATATATAATATATATATATATATATATATATATATATATATATATATATATATATATATATATATATATATATATATATATATATATATATATATATATATATATGCACTTCAAAATGATTAATCGTTTCTTCTCAGAGTAATATGTCAATTATATGCATTTTACTATTCCAGATTCTCTGCATTTTTGTATGTATCCTGCTTTTGCTGATGATGGTGAGTAATATTTATTTTAAGAAGCTGATAGATATCCTTTAAATAATGTCATAATATGTGTAAGAAGAATGCTAAAGTATTTCTTGAATACACCTTTAATTAACTAATTAATGACTGATAACTTTTTAACATATTAACCCTCTAAGCGGTTCGCACGTACAATTTCGCTAAACCGATGATGGCCCCCGAATCAAAGCGGTTGTCAAGTACAATTTTCGATATCTAAAGACTTTCCGAAAACGGATGTAATGTACATTTCTGCCAGTGTTTGAGGTAGGAAGGTCAGGTCGATTGTTTAGCAACTGCATCCCTCTTTGACTGACATTTATTGAGGGATGCACCCCTACTCCTTAAGGCACAAAGGTACTGATAGCTTTTCATGGCTTTGTAAATCTCTATTTCGAAGTATTTTGTTTGCGGTAACAGATGTATCTCTAATTGCACCACTTAAATATCTTGGATAACTTTCGTAAAAAAATATAAATAATTCTCTTAAAGAATATTTTTATTTGTACTTTTAGAATCCATTATTTCTTGTGGGATAATCTTCGAGACTTGACGAGTTTACGTGTATAAAAAATTAACAATCTATAATATCTATTTATATATCTATTTATAACCGGAAGTAAAGGGACAATAACGAGGGTGGTTTTCCCGTATTCCATTCTAGTCGACAAAGGGTGAAGTAAAAAATCATAGAACGCTTTCAGCACTGACACAATAAAACTTTAGCGTTGAAATTTTGAAATTTTAGAAGCTTTAACTTGATTAAAAAATTTTTAAGCAAATTACTCTACAACAGAACAAATTTATTTTTTAAGTCCACTGTCTCCTTAATGGGTTCCTTTAAGTGATAAAACGTTGTAACTAAATGCATAATTAAAGACTATGACAGGAAAGGAATTGTTTTGATCGATCGTACTAACCATTTTGGGAGTTTTCAACTGCGGTATGTCGTATGAAAGCGAGTATAGTCATTTGCAAATACCTCTGAATTCCAAATCATTTCCCTTGTAATATTAAAAGATAGAATGAGAAATTTTTGCGGACCTGTTAATTGTTGTTATTTGTTCAGAAATGCATATCAACTTTAATGGTTTTATGAGCATTGAATTGCGAGGTATTTTAAATTGGAAGAGTGGTAATGCAGCAATAAAATTAACATAATGGTGCTTTCTATAATAGATAGATGTAGGTAGAAGTACTGCATGGCTTATTAAATTTCTGGAATTCATTTTGTTTTTAGGTGTCTCATAAAGAAAACTGTTGCATTCTGACAGTAAATCTCATTTGAACTGCTACTAATCTCTAAATATTTAATAAAATTATACAAAAGCTGTCATGACTTTTATACTTGTTTTAAATATTATACAATTAAAAATTACCTTCGTATGCGATTGACACTAAACTTATCAGAAATTTAAATATATAGTGAATTGCAATTACAAATCCAGTATTTTGACTGTATTGCTAAATCTAATGTTAAAAATTTAATTAAAGCCATTATTACAAATTTTAAAAATATTCTTTATTGCTATCTATAAGATTCTAAACATTCTACTCAATAGATTATCTTCTTTTATCTAAAAATAAATGAATATCATTCATACTATTAAACAGTTAGGTTTTTTTTTTTATAACAACTATTTAGATGTAATATCATTCTGCTTCTAAATACACTTAATTTTCTTGGGTTCCTGAATTCCTTACATAAAAAAGATTTCTGCATTATTAATCTATATAACGCAAGTTTCATATAACTGTAATTTATTTTTAACATTAACACCTGTATTGTCAACTGCGTTTTCGTATGTTTGGTAATATAAATTTAATTTTTTTCAGAATTCTAATATATTAATTGGTGCTATCAAATAAAATTTATGATCTTTATAAATGAATTTTAAAGTTTCGTGTAAAAGAGTCTGATTGATGGACATTGTACAAATGCAAATATATCTAAAATCATTAAGCAAAACAGACAGAATATTTAGATGACATTTTTAATTTTTATTAATATTTCAAAATATACATTTTAATTGTCGTGATGTTGTATGTACCCTTTATAAAATTATTATAATTTCTTAAGAATTAAAATTTCAAATACTTGTAGGTGCTTTATGAATATAATATTTTTAATTTTTGCTCTCTATAAATTACCTCATCATCCCATAATTCTATCTATATTACAAAGAAATATGTACTGATTAAAATATTACTAAATACGATTCATTTTAATGTTGTTATATTGCGTGTAAACTTACTATCACTATTCTACATTTTGCGTGTAACCTTAATAAAACTATTAAACATTTTAAAGCAATTAAAATTTTAAATACTTTTAGGTGCTATATGAATATATTGTTTTCATTTTTTGCTTTCTATAAATTCTCCCACCTTCCCATGATTTCTACCTGTAATATAAAGTAATAAATATGTGTTCATTAAAATGCAGCTAAATCCATTTAAATTGTCTTGATGTTGTGAGTAACCTTAATAAAATCTATTTTAGTTTCTAAATCAATTAAAATTTCATATACTTACAAGGGGTATATACACGTTTATGTACATAAATTTGAGACGTTTTTGACTATCCGCTAAGGAAATAAAATAAATATATTTTTCTGTCGAAATACAGTCACTTGTCACAATTCGGTGTATTATTGATGTTAGGTACGTCATGTGGTAGATGATCCATCATTCCATGATCGTCAAATAGACATCAGAGGGTCTATTTCGTCCTTCATTCCATATATTTTGTGTCGAAGCTTGTATGTTTTCATATCGATATGCGTTCGATACTGGATTAGTATACTCATACATAAATAACGGAAGTAACAAAATTTGGATCTATCACTGTCAAGTTTCATATTTTTATCCATAAATAGGATATCAGCTAGATTATCTAAAATCACAAAGCTAAAATTATATCTAGATAAAATAATTGTATGAATTGTCGATTAATTTCGTCACTAACAAAACCCAAACTTTGTTGTTTCATAATCTAAAAGCATATTTATTATATATAAAGAATTTTGCGTATATACAAGTACTTTAATTAAATTTATAGGTTTAATTTAAAATTTATAAACACAAATCACATTGATCATACTGAGAACAGAAATTTACTTTTGTAATATGTTTTGTAAAAGGTCGTAAATTTATAATAATTTTCTGTAAAAAAAGAATGTTGGATTTCTCTCATTATCTTTTTTTTATTAAATTATCTTAAATGTACTTTAATTGATTGCACATGAGTACTTATAAGATAATTTAATATAACAAGCAAATAGATAATGAGAAAAATTCAACATTTTTTTTTACAAAAATGTTAAACTGCAAAAGTTCCCCCTTCACTTTATTAAACCTCTTAAATACACTTTTATCTTATTTAAAATATTGTTATATCCAGGATAAACACTATCACACACATATTGTTAAACATATTATACTTAAGTAACTGTAACTTCAAATTATTAACAACAGATACTTCCATTACTTTATATCAGTTTATAGACATAAGGATTTTTTGCCATAAATCTTATCTAGTAGTTAAAATACTTATCAAAATAAGCATTCCGCTGTATATAATTTGTATGTACTAAGTTATTTCAAAAACAAAATTGTTGAATTACATAAACATCGCATTTCAAGCAATTCTTATATCTGGATTTTTTTGTAATTGAGAAGGAGCCAAAAATTATGTATTCTGACTAAATTTCTTATATTTACTCATATTTACATTAGCTACATTGACATATAGCTTACATATCATTTTGCAGTTTTAGTACCATTATCAATGCATTTAAATGCAGCCGCAAAAAAAAATATCGTATGCCATATCTACGATTGGTATATTATTCTTAGCAGCTTGAAAGAAAACTTAGTGGCAAACTTTCATTTCTGCTTCATTTTATTTTCTTGCAAGTCCCAAGTTGTAAAGTGAATGTAAGTGACGCGACCGTCTCTCTTGGTGAAAAGATTGTGAGTGTTAACGCGGACTATAGGGCATTGTCCTTAAGTATAATGGAATCATTAATAATTTTTCCAGTAATAGTCTGCTTGAAACACGAACTTTGGAATGTGTCAAGCAAAGCTATTGTGTATGGGCCGGCGAGAAAATTAAAGGTGAACTTTGTTGTTCTGCGTCAGCGAAGCGCCAAATGCTTTATGGTAAACGAAGGTGAAAGAAGACAAAGGTCAAAGGAGGTGAGAAAGGGGACAACCTCTGAGACCGAGGTTTCCTGGGAAGAGATAAAAGAGCGATACTCAGTTGCTATCGGACTGTTAAACGAGAAATTAGTCCTCTTTTGGATGTATCCTCCGACTGTTGTGGAGAAGCCTTATTGGGAACGTTGTTTCTTCCCCCTGCATGGTGTTTAAACTTTGACTTTTATTGTTTATATTTTTTCTTTTATTCTTCGTTCCAATATAAAGATTGTTAAGTTTTATTGTTAAAAAGAAAGTCCTCATCTTATCAAATATATCCTACACATCAATAGAACCTCACGCTACATGCTACATCACGTTCTGCCGAATATGGTGTGAATAAAAATAATTTTTTAAAATCTCGACAGTCATTTTAATTTTTTTAACAGGATGAAAAAAGAAAATACTTTTTGTATTGTAATTATCTGTGACAAAAATTAAGCTAGAGAAAAGATTAATAAAGTTAAAAAAAAAGTATTACTCTTTCATCATTTTTTGTATGTATCCTGCGATTGATACCGAGAAGCCGTTTTAGAAACTTTCTTTTTGCCCCTTCATACTGTTTAAGCTATATCTCCAATTTTTCGTCATTCATCCTCATTGGAAATAAAAATTTCGTTAAGTTTTATATTAAAAATAATTCCCCTATCTTTTCGTCGCATATAACCTATACTTAAAAAGGATTTTAAGATACGAGACGGCGGACCGACTATGGTGTAATGAAAGTAAACTTATTAACATCCCAACCGCTCAGCGATAAAATGAAGAACAGTAAATAAAACCATTGTTTGAATATCATTTATAATTTTCCTCCGCGTTTTGTCATATTACCTATCTGTTATACACATTCATATTACATAATATTTCAAAGTAACGAAGTTATTAAAAAATTGCCACCAAACTGTTTCCAAAAATTTAGCTGGCATAAATATGAACAACTTACTCTAAAACGTGACTTCTGCTATAGAATTAAAAAAAAATATTTAAATTAAAATCTAAGTATATTTTACATCTAGTCCTCTATTCCAAAGAACAATTGAAAATAAATCAAAAATATAAAACTTAATAACAATAATTTTAAAGATATAAAAAAATTAAGAATAGGATATCAAATTTAAGTATGGTATCGATTTACATGGAAAAAAGCCTACAGAGAACAAAATAACTCAATACCATTTTGACTACAGTTTAGGTTGCGGTTGTGAAGTAATTAAATTTCTATATCTAAATTTCAGCTTTTTCGGACTCATTGGGTTGTTACATGTAAATTTAAATTAAATTTATGCCTATGTCATCTATCTTCTAAATTCAAAACTATACTTTTAATATTGCAAAATATGTCTAATTCCATTTGATCACACGTACATATATTGAGACAGATATAGTGAATTTGACAGAGGGTAAACAATGTAGTGCGTGATAGATTGTGTGTCGGGCAAACAATGCATAGACGTTCATATATGATTGTGTGCCTATTATGTACAGGATTGTCATCGTCGGCATAAATAGATTCAATTGTAGTATGCACACATTGACCATATATATATATATATATGCATATATATAACCATGAATGGAAACGTAAGTAACTGTAACTGTGAATCAGCACTTTATTGCTACTGGTTTCTTTCTAAACCTATGGAAAATTACCTGAAGTGGTTTAAGAAAAATAATTACGTACTTAAATTAAGTTAACCATTTACCCATGTTACATTATGAAACAATGCTTAAAATGCAAATAATGTATCACAACATCAAATATTGTTATATAAATTAATTTATGAATAACCATCGTTTTTACTCGACTGTTCAAATTTTTGTTTTGTTTTTTAATTGTAGATATTTTTTCATAATTACATAATTCGAATTGCCATATATACTCGAATTTTCATATTTTCGTCAAAGCAAATCTAAATGTTTATTATTAATAGATATTAAATACGTTTACTCTATTAATAACATAAAACACTTAAACTTGTGGTTGGTTGACTGAAATCCCAACATCTGATTATGCAAAGAAGATAATTTAACCGAAATATTTTGCATAAATGGCTACTGAATGAATACAAACATCAGTGTTAGAATTATGATTCAAACCTATTTAAACCAGTACCAAAAAGAACCACCTTAACTATTAAAACATTGTCTAACTTGCATACACCCCCTTATATTATAAATCAAACATTAGCATTTTATACTGAATAAACAAAAAATGCTGTTATAAAAGTTTATATATTACGAATACTTACCTCATGATACAAGATCGTTAATTGTATTTTATTTAGAGTAAAAGAAATATACTTTTAGTGTTACCCCCTTTTAATATAAGAGTACACATAAACGAATACAGAAATTGTGTAAGGCAAAAAATAGTAAATTATATAAAATTTAACATTAATAACAATTAATGCAATTCGTCTGAAAATTTAATTTAATTTCCTTTTACATACATATAGTATATGCATGCTTTTTGAAAACTCGATGTTTTCGAAGATTTAAGAGTCCTATATCTCCTTAATATATAAGTAGGCACCTGCATTATATTTTTTAAATATTTACTAAGCAATAATTGATCATTTATCAGAGTTGGGTTTGGTTTGGTTTGGAGCGCTACGGTCTACTGTTTTGCACACGATGGCTAATGAGCCCGGGACCTACTGCTTAAAGCCGATTCCGAACGGCTACGAACGATCATGCCATTATAGGATTCGAACCCATATTTACTAACCAATCGGCCAATTAGGCTGATCATTTATCAGAGTTGGCTATTTTAGTATTGCATGATGAAAAATATTAATTATTTCTGAGATTTTTGACATGAAATTGTAGGTATCTAATAACAAGTAATAATGGAATATACTTAGTTATAATAGGTTAATATTTTACTTTAAGTGCGCTCAAAACTATTTTTTTTCTCCAATACAGGCACGTTTGATTTTTTTACACTGACCATTCCAATGCCAAAAATTTCACTTTCCAATTAATTATGGGATTGCCATATTGACGACCCACGCTATTCCCTTAGAAAAGAAAAAAACATATGCTTTTACGACTTAATGAGTAATCAAACCCCGTCCAATCTTGTGTAAACACAATTTACTCATCAAAATAAAGAAAACACTCAAAATACTTTGTCAAATTGTTTTATTATTTCTAAGGTTTAATTCTCAGAACTGTTTAAAGTAATTCTTAAATTTTCTGCCAAAAATCTAATGCTAACTTTAATAAGAACATGGAATTGTTTGTTAAATTTAATTAATTTCATATGGAAAAGTTTGAAAACTTTCATTAAACATATATAAACATAACCGTATTATAGGCTAAATCTTTAATAATAATGTTTATCTTTATAAAAAAGTACAATACTTGACGTACAGGGAAGATTCAAATAATAAATCTTCGAAATTAAGTCTAATGATGCAAGCATTAAACACATAAATTAGAAATGAAATAAGTGTATTATTTTGGAAGGAAATGCAAATAAATGTCATGATTTCAAAAGGTAGGTTACAAAACTTTTTAAAACGTCTAATAACAGTAATAATCGTTGAGAAGATCTCTAATAATAATCTTAAAATTAAAAAGTGGAGTATTCGAAATGCTTTGAAATTGCTCTGTCACTAAATTTTATTAAAATTACAACCATCGAAATGTGCAATCTCAATGGCTCTGAGCAATTTGAAAATAAGACAATGTTTTAAGGAAGTAATAATTCTGCTTGTAAAGTAGTTAGCATTTATCTAAGCCCTTATGTTTTAGAATTTATTTTGAAGGTAAATCTCATTAATAAATTATAAAATGATAAAGCTTACTATATCTGATAAGTAAGATTATTAATTATGTTTGTCTTAGTCTGATTAAATTGAAATATTTTTTAGTATTATAGAAAATGTGTGTTTTGGAAAAATGCAATATTAACTGCAACTCTTTCAGGAATTCAGTAAAAGATAATAATTGAGTTACAATTGAAGAGTGGCTACAAACGATGATATTTATAATGGTGATTGCTCTAAGCGTTTCAAAATGATTAGATGATATTTTTCGAATGTAGGACTTGCGCTTATAAAATAGTAAATATTTATTCATTCTAATGGGATTTTAAATGTTTACGGTAAATGCTATTGAAAAATTACAAAATGAAAATGCTTGAGATGTTTGATAACTAATATGTCTACATTATATTTGTTTTCTCATCGATAAAAGAAAAAATAATATATTATTATAGGAATTGTGGGTTTTAAGGAAATAAGAATCTAAATTGACAACCACTTAGGATGATTCCTTTGCAAATTTATTGAGCCATAATAATTAAATGATTATCGCAGGAGTGGTGCGTGCCTATTTATTTTTCATCCAATTACTGGTTTTACAGATAGCAAATATTTTTAGTGTGATCAACTTAAAGGGTTATAGATTGCAAATAATTGCTTTATATATCGATATGTTTTATTGATTTACTAGTTCTGGGTATCAAATTTTAAATGGATGAAGAAAACGAATAGCTTTTTCGAAACCGAATATTTAAGCATGTAGTTTGTTTATTAGATTGGCTAATGAGATTTGGAACTGGAGGGTTTGTTAATCAAAACTGATACCAAAATACAAAACACATAGTTCGAGACATCAATTCAAAAGTTAATTACATGTTAGAAAATATAATTTCTTTTTAGTTGTATAAATTATCATTCCTTGGTACTTGACAATTTACTATTGAATATTTACTGAGAAATGTTTGGACGTAGATGCCAATGGTACATTCCTGCATTAAGTGATAGATATTAGACACGTTAGAAACAGTTCAATGAATCTAGCATTGTTACTATGTTCAATTAATAATTTAACCTACGTTTGTCAGTTCTTAAAAGTGAGAAAATAGTATTTTCTAACCCTAATCCCTTTAAATCAATAATGACTGACTTAATGTCACAAATGATAAAGCTTGATATATCTGATAAATTATATTATTAATTATGTTTGTCTTAGTCTGATTAAAATGAAATATTTCTTAATATTACAGAAAATGTGTCTTTTGGAGAAATGCAATAATAAAGACAACTTTTTCTCAAATTCAGTAAAAGGTAATAATTGAGTTACAATGGAAGAGTGGTTACAAACGATGAAATTTACATTGGCGATTGCTCTAAGAGTTTCAAAATTAGATTGATCTTTTTCTGATGTAGGAATTGAGCTTATAAAATAGTAAATATTTACTCATTCCAATAGGATTTTAAATGTTTACGTAAATGCTATTGAAAAATTACAGAATGAAAATGCTTGAGATGGTTGATAACTATAATTCATTTGTTTTAGAATTCATTTGCCTATTATTAACCGTAAATGCAGGAAAATTTTTCTACTATGTTATGTGAGCCACATAGCAGAATATTAGGATTTTTGAAAGTGGAATATTTATCTTCACATATGAACATTAACACGAGTGTCCTCAATGATGCTTTGGAAGGAATTGAGTCTTTTGGCCGACACTATGTCTTTTAAATTGTAGTCTAAATCTAAAAAGAAGTTGAGCTGTAAAGCATTATACGAAACAAGACAGTTATTAGACCTTTTAATAATAGTATCAGGTATTCAAAAGGATGGACTCTTTTAGGTTCGATGAGTACTATGCATCATGGGTACACTAAATGTATTTAAAATCTAAACAATCCAATTTAAAAAAATTAAGATAGATTCTTCCTACCTGACATTTACAATTTATATTTAAAAAAAATACAAAGGCTAGTAATTTTTTATAATGTACTTTACGTATATGTAAATGTGCGCCCGCCTCAGTCGGTGAAAAGATTGTGAGTATTTTCTGTGCAGACTGTAGGGTATTGTCCCTAAAAGCTGAACAATCGGAATCATCATTAATTTTTCCACTAGTGCTTTACTTATAACACGAACTTTGGACGCAAAGCTATTGTGGACGGACTGACGATACAATTGAAGGTGAACTTTATTGTTACTCGTCAGCCAGGCTTCAAATGGTCTACGTTAACCACAAGAACGAAGTTCTAATAAAAGGGAGGAAATGACAATCTATGAAATCGAGGTTTCTGGGAAGGGAAAGAAAGACTTTGGAAAGTTTTTGTTTGACTCTTAAACGAAAATTTGTTCTCTTTTGTACGTATCCTCCGACTAGTATAGAGAAACCGTTTGGGGAACTTTGTTTTTTGCCCTCGTTGGTGTTTAAACTACGGATTTTATTTTTTATGTTTCTTGTCTTTTATTCTTCATGCCAATAAAGAGATTATTGAGAATTATTGTTAAAGAGAAAGGTCTCCTCTCTTCATTAAGTATATTCCTTACATAAGTAGAACCTCACGCGAAGTCACAATGGGCCGATTATGGTGTGACTAAAGATAATTTTTAACATTAGATATTTTAACAGGATGAAACAAGAAAAGATCTTTTTTATTGTAATTATCTGTTACGAACATTAAATTAGAGAACAATGTTACTAAAGGTAAAACATTATAACGCTTAAAAGGTATATTGAAAAACAATATTAAGCTTTCTCTCAAGAGTGGTGAGAAATGTAGACCAATTTAAGCAAGATAATTACGAACTAACAATCTGTATTAGAACACAGATAACACCAATGTATATTCATGTCAAGACAAGAAATACATTTTGTATTTAAAGTAGAAATCTAGAATGTGTCAGTCAACTTAGACTAGTTGATTAATATTTTCAAACTTTGGTAGCAGAACAGTGAAATACATTTTCTTCATTTTTTTCAAAAATCTATGTAGCTTTTATTTTAACACTTCATTATATAAGAAGAAATTGAGACTAAGGATAGTATTAAAAAAGAATTAGATTCTCAGTAGAAAAATATAGATTTTTGCTGCAAAATCCTATCTAAAACAAAGAGTTATGGACACATTATATATTGTTTTTAAATTAAATAAAAATTAAACAGTTTTTTCTGCACGTGTTATTAAATGAAAGTCATTCTTCAAAAGTGTTTCGGCAGTAACAATCAGCAAATTTCTAATGATGTTTAGCACAGTAGCAATGCCTAACTGAAGTCTGAGTTTCTTTAATGAAGTTACACACAAATATAAAAACATCAAAATTTATTTTTTCTTTCTCAAAACAACTTAAATAAAAACAGTTAAGCAGAACATCCAAAACAATTGGTCGATAATACAAAACTAAGTTGTAAACTAAACATTCTGGCAAGTGATTAATTTATGTAATTTACCGATGGAAAAAAAACTATATTGACGTAGCAAAAACAAGACCAGCAACAGACATAACCAGGCAACAGCAAGCAAAAGCTGAACGTAAAGTGACCACATTTATACTCCTTCTTGATTTTAATAATTTACAATTTTTTTTACTATGTAAAAAAGACCAAGCATACAAAAAACGATTAAAAATCTACTAAATTTACATCTTCAGACATGAAAAAATAAAACAGATCAAGTAAAATTAAAATTAGTTAGAGTTAAATTCCTGTGATGTATGTTGCCATTTATCAGATTGAAATTCAACAGAAACCAACGTAACCCACTTAAACACTCTTGCTTAGTGTCAGAAAGATTAAATTATGAATAAAAGTTTAGCGAATTACTAGGAATAGGATATTTGTATTTGGTACCAAAAAGAACCGATATTTGATTTAACAAACTCAAATATATATACATATATATATATATATATATATATATATATATATATATATATATATATATATATATATATATATATTATAATATATTTATATATATATATATATATATATATATATATATATATATATATATGTATGTATGTATGTATTTGTATCTTTATATGTAAACAAAATAAAATGTTGAATTTCCTTTACTTCTTATTATATCTCTCCAATATGCCCAATATGAAATTTGCCATCTCATAAATAATGTGTCAATGTTGACACTGAGATTGAGGTTCGGGAAATCATCAGTTTTATTGCGCATTCGATTTCTGGAAATTTGAGAACGGAAAAAAATGTTATTAAGTAAACCGCATCTTAGAAATATTTTTCCAAACCCCTCAATCTCGGAGAATAAATATTCTACGGAAAAGGAGAGTAAACAATCTGTAGGGAATATTGCGTAAAGTTATATGCCTTTCGGTTTATCACAGGAAAGATCCACCGCGTAAATATATCGCAACAAGACGTAGGATCAGGGGGGAGGATATATATATATTTCTTTTTAATGTTTGCATGGTCTTATAAATTCTACGAGGAATGGAATTGATTAACTGTAGAAGACTTGAATTAAAATTACATTAACTTATATTTATAACTCTCTCAGTAATGTAGAACATACTGTAAAATAGTTATAAACATAAATTATATTTATATAAGAATATATATATATATATATATATATATATATATATATATATATACGCACACAAAGATATAAATGTAAATAAATATTATATTATAAAACACAGTGATTCGCTTGTTTTAGGAATTGATCAATAAACATTGATTAAATTTGTGTATATTTTTAGAGTTTTATATTGTTGTATGTAACAGTTGGTTGTGTGATGTTTTTGAAACAAATAAACGTAATTTTAATGTATTTTTCTCAAAATTAATTCATAAGATAATTCTATTTCCTGGAAGTTTTGGAAAATTTAATAGTATTGCTAATATTCTGGAATTGGTTTTACACAAAAATAAAAAAACACACACACACATATATATATATATATATATATATATATATATTCTTTTATATAAATATATATATAAATATATATAGAATATATAATAATTATATGTGTGTGTGTGTGTGTGTGTGTGCATATACATATATTTAATCGCAAAAACATGTATGTATATATATACATATATATATATAATATATATATTTTATATATATATATATATATATGTATATATATATATTATTATATATATATATATATATAATATATACATATGTATATAAATATATATTATACACACATAGTGATACATATTATATACAAAAACATATATATATATATATATATATATATATATATATATATATATATATATAATATATTATATACATAAATGTATATATGACAGAAAAAATAATTGTACCAAAAATATTTTATTAGAAACAAAATGTTATGAAGTTATTTAAACAAATATATATATATTTATAATTAATATACATTAATATCCTAATATACTGTAATAAATATATAGAGAAAAAATATACATATTAGTCGCTTTAAGCTATAATACAAAATATTGAAAATATAATAAAATAATCTCTTCTTCTATTGAAACAATAATTTCTATCTCAAATGATGAATTATATCAGAAGAACAGATTAATACTGGAAGATAATACAGTCAAAGGAATATGTGTTACAATCAAGAGCAATCTGACGATCTATAAGACATATAATCAATGTCTCTGACAAAAACTTTAGAGAAAAAGGAGGGAGATATTCTGATTCGTTTACAATGTAGAAGATCTGTCATGAGACTCTTTCTTCGATGCATGACACCGATGGAATTCAAACATTAATGCACTCAGACAGAATTATTGAGATGGTCTTGGTATTAAATCTAATCAAATTTCCATACTGTTGAACGTCTGTCGGTAAAGATAAGCGTCGTTGAACTGCTAGCCGGGCAGGTATTTGGCAGGTTCCAAGGAATTCATGGAAGTTCTCAGCAATCCAGAGCAATCTCGACGATCTATAAGACATCATTAATCGATGTCTCTGGACAAAACTTTAGAGAACAAAGGAGGGAGATAGTGCTGATTCGTTTACAATGTAGAAGATTTCTGTCATGTGAGACTCTTTCTTCGCGATGCCATTGACACCTAAACTGGAAAAACTTCACCAGAATCCTAATGAATTTCTCAGACAGAATAATTGAGTCGGTCTTGGTATTAACAATCCTCTATTCATAATCTTATCCTGTTCGAAACTATGTCCTGTAACAAGGTAAAGATAAGCTCAGTTCAAGCTTACACAAGGACCACAAATTTCCATCTGATGGTGATAAGTCGTAGGAATATATAACCGCTTTGTTGAAAATGTATATATAAACTATATAATATGAAAAAAATATAGATATAATAATGAAGATAATATAATATATATATATATTATATATATAATATGATATATATATATATATATAATATAAATATAATATATATATATATATATTTATATATATGATATTTTACATATATATATATATATTTATAAAATAAAATATATAATATATATATATATATATATATATATATAAGATATATATATATATTGTATATAATATATATATATATATATAATATATATATTTAAATATATATATATATATATATAAGTATATATATATATATATATATATATATATATATATATATATATATATATAATATATATATATATATATATATATCATATATATATATATATATATATATATATATATATATATATATATATATATATATATATATATATATATATATATATATATATATATATATATATATATATATATATATATATTAAATGGAGCCTAAATATTATATCTTTTCATAAGTTATATATTGATAACATTTATCACATTCTCTTTAGAATTACACATTTCATTTAGTTGCTGTTACTACTATTGTTTTCAATTTAAACTACGTAATTTTAACATCTTAATAAATGAAATGAAACATAAGGGAAACATTTAGAACGAAAAACATCAGTTTGTGGCAAACATTCAATTTATTTTACCACTTTTCCATAAAATATCATAATAAACATACAACTACCATTTACTGAAAATTTAATCTACCCAGTTCAACATTTTATCAAAGTTTATTTAATCAGAGTATGATTCACACTGGATTTCAAACAGAATTAAATAATTTAAGAGGTCTCTAGGCAGGTAATAATGGGTTGCGTAAACTGTGATAGAAATTGTATATCACAACAACTAACTGCTTCTACTAGGATATGTGTCTAAAAATTATTTAATGTAATATAGTTTACAGTTATGTAAATTTGACGCGTCGTTAAAATAGAAATATTATTTAGAATTAAATGTTATCTTGCTTCCAGAGTCTCTTACAAGGTGTTTGACTGCACAGAATGCAATTTAAATATTATGTATAAGCTTAATGTAATGTGAAAATATATTAATTTTATGTAAATTTCCTATTTAATTAATTCCGATGTTGTGGTAGCTTATCTTTCAATAGGCAAGACTTTTTGATTTAAATATTTAAAGAAATATGTCAAAATTTTTACTTCCACATACAATGTAAGTGAAGTATTGTAATCACGATAAATTTGAATTCTCAAATTCCAATAGAAATATTTTTTATTCCATGTCTGAACAATCTTTGACTAGGTTTAGTGTTGTGCTCGTAAGTGAATACTGAAATGAAGATAATTATATCTCTTCAAAAATAATTAAAATTTTAATTAATTTACAAAAATTAAATTTTTATTTCTAAATTGGAATTTATTACATTGAAAACATATTTAATGGTCCTGATTTGAAATAAGTACTAATTTATTTTTAATGAAACAGTTACATTTTGATGTGATCCCAGACTAGTAAGAGAAATATCATTCAGGTAGAAATTACAGAAGAATGTGTCTTAGTGCATTAATTCATGGATACCTAAGGGCTGAGTTTGGCCCTTGGTTTGGTAATTTCTTACCACTGTTTTAGAATTGGAGAGATCAGGTTTACAGAGCCAGAAGCTTTATCTGTAATCCATCATAAGGTAACTTCACAGAACATTAGTCTCTAATTTGACATTAGAACATTAGTCTCTAATTCACTTTCATTTTATCTGTTCCTATGAGTCTTCTGAACCACCATAAAAACTTCTATGAACAATTATCCTTATGAAATTTAATATCTTCCATGTAAAAAATTAAATCCTCGTTGGGAGAACATAAAAACTGTCCAAAGAAGAGTTCCTGTACAATCCGAGAAAAATACGGAAAACGAAGTATGACGTTACTGCCGGTGAAAGATAAAACACTTTATTGAACAGTAGCAGTATATGCACAATATAAAGCAGATATTCAAAGTGTCCGCCTTGTATATAAAAGTACGCTTGGCCACGCCGTGGAATGGCTGTCATTGCTCGTTGAATCATCGTGGAGTCCACGGAAGTACAAGAAGCATGCAGACGAGCAACTAAGTCCATCTGTGTTGCAATGACGTATCCAGTACACCAGATTCTCGAGATGGGTCCATAGGAAATAATCCGCGTAATATCTGGCGAACGTGTCGGCTATAGAACCGGACTCCCACGTCCGATCCAGCGGTCGGTGTATTCCATATCCAGCCAACCACGGACAGGAGCACAGAAATGTGTCGGAGCACCATCTTGCTGGAAACAAAATCACTGTAATGCCCCTAATGGTATGTCATCGAGGAACTCGGTTAAGACTTTATTGAGAAACACCGTGCGACTGTCCCGAGAGCCGTTCAGGCAACAGATATGGTCCAAGCAGGTGATCCCCGAGTGTGTCGGCCCACACGTTAAGACACCAAAGTTCCTGATATTTCTGACGCAAAAGTCATTCACAGGATACCACGCGTTTCATAAAGCCATCTGGTTTTAGATCCTGCAACGTTGTGTACCGAAATGGGTGTAGCCTCTCAAACCGTAAAAGCCCTTGACATTACTTTTAATCAAAGTCATCTCCTGGGCTAATGCGATATGTTTACCTCCTGCGCCTCTTCTACTCGCGGCAATATTGCATTCCCCTGTACTACCGTCAAGCCCCTCAGCGGTCTTCCAGTATCTTGAAGATTGGCTTTTGGCAAGACGCTTCCCGTATTTCTTAGCCTGTCGCTAGCCCACGGATCACGTTGACATCCTGAGGATAGTGGGATGGATCTTACTTCGCATACTCCCTAACCATTTTTTAGGCATTTCCATTATATCGGCCGTACAGCAGGTACATGTCGCAGTAATCACGAACGGAATACATGGTTACCATACAAAGACTATATATATATATTATAAAGACTACATTATAAAGATTTATATAGACTATAAAGACTACAGGTAGCTGCAACATGCAACCTTATAAATACCAATTCAACAGCGGCTTAAAATCATTCCATGGCTCGCGAGCATGCATAACTTGATATGCTCTGCGACCGCTTTAAACATTATCGTCTGGAAATAATATGCAAATACTGTTGTTGATATGTCCATTAAAGTATTTTTTCTTGCACTGGCAGTGACGTAATACTTCATTTTTTGCATCTTTCTCGAAAACTATGGATTGTACAGGAACGCTTGTTCGGGCAGTTTTTATGTACTCCCAATCTAGCTGTGCAGAGTTTACGCGGTACTTTTTCGGCCACCTGTGTATAAAGAAAAGCTCCAGAATCTTTAAGATAGTCGTATAATAAAGACGTGTCAAACTGTGTCTATCACGTTTTTGTTCGAGTTACAATTTCTCATATCTGCACCTTAAGTAAGATAGTCAAATAAAGTGACTAAGAAATACACACACACACTCACATATATATATATATATGTATATATGTGTATATATATGTGTATATATGTATATATATATATGTATATATTTGTATATATATATATATATATATATATATATATATATATATATATATATATATATATATGTATATGTATATATATGTATATATGTATATATATATATATATATATATATATATATATATATATATATATATGTATATATGTATATATATATGTATATATGTATATATATATATATATATATATATATATATATATATATATATATATATATATATACACATATATATATATACACATATATACATATATATATATACACATATATACATATACATATATATATACATATATTTATATATATATATATATATATATATATATATATATATTGTTACGAATTTGCGAAAATTGCTTGAGTTTAGCATGGGACTCTATGGGTATCTCGCCAAATTGGCGAGATATAGGCTCGTTGGCGATGGATTTGGCAACCTATTTTTGTCGCCAAGTTCATCGCCAAATGTCGCCAAGTGTAGCGTCACGTGGCCACTTCCGGTTCCGGCTTCTGGAGTGTTCTGGCAGTTTCTGTGAGCCTATATAAGGCAGACGGAGTCCCATGCAGAGGAGAGTCGTTAAGAGAATATCTCGGTATAAGAGGAGTACGCACGGTGTGTTGTGCTTGATGCGGAAAGTCTTGCGTGAGCCGACGGCTTTGGGCTCAAAATTGTTCCGCGGAGATTTTGACGTTGTATTTCTTCCAATAAAGTATTTGTCTTCGTGTTGCAGTCTTGCTTGCTTGCTTAAAGTCCATTCAATCCCTGAACCCAGCAGTTTTAGTTTTGGAAGTTCGTAACAATTTCGTGTCAGAGTGTGGGATTGAATGGTGAAGACAAGAGCGATGGCTGAGATAGAAATGAAACAATTTTTTGAACTAATGCAAAGCATAAAAAATGGACAGGAAGAAATAAAGGCAGGCCAGAGAAATCTAGAAGAAAGATTAGAAGAAATGAAGGCTGACATCGTAAGCGTGTTAAACACTAAAGTAGACATTATTTCAGAGAAAGTGAAAAAAAATGAGGTTTTCCAAATTTCTTCAGAAAGTGGTGACAGAAATGGATTCTTTGTTGAAGCCTATGTAAATAATTTACCCTGCCGGATGATCATCGACACAGGGGCCAATGTTACCATCATGAATGAAGATGTTGCTCAACAACTTAATGAGAAGATTATCTGGACGCCGCCATGCGTTACTCTCCAGACTGTTACCGGTGACAAAATTCCGATTATTGGCAAGATGAATATTAAAATAACATTTGGAAACAACTCGTACCTTCATACTGTGTATGTGGCAAAAATTATGGACAGTTTTATCCTCGGACTGGACTTTCTAAAGAAATACAATTTTATAATAGACTTTAAAGATAATTCTCTACACTCTACGTCAGAAGATGTAACATTGTTCCGGAAAGAAGTTAGTGAAATCAAATCCTGCTATCGATTAATTGCTCCATTGGATTTCATCATGCCAGCTAGAAAGAATTAATATTGGAGGGATATTCTGACGAAGAGAAGAATTTTCGACTTGGACTGCTCGAATTTCCTAACTTCGGGAATTTTCCAAAAGGGGTTTTAGTAGCTTTAACACTCATAGATTTCTCAAAAGAAGCCATACCAGTGAGAATTGCCAACATAAGTGATAAACCGAAGATTATTAAGAAAGGTGAGGTGTTAACCACATGTACCCCAGTGACTTGTGTGGAGCGAAGTTCTTTCCAAACATCAAATGTGTCCTCTGAAGATTTAACGAAGGACTTGCTAACAAAAACAGAATTAGGTAAGAAACAGAAAAGCTCTGTAGAGAAAATGCTTGGTGAATTTAGTGAACTATTTTCGAAGTCATCCGACGATTTGGGAAGAACAAAGTTAACAAAACACCGAATCGACACAGGAAATCATGCTCCTATTAAACAACATCCTCGAAGATTACCATTCTCCAAAGTAGAAGAAGTGAAAGATCTTTTAAATGATATGCAGGAGAAGGGCGTCATCGAACCTTCTACCAGTCCTTGGGCCTTTCCTATTGTCTTGGTCAAGAAAAAGGACGGTTCAACGAGATTCTGCGTGGACTACCGTCGCCTAAATAACATCACTAAGAAAGACAGTTACCCTCTTCCCCGAATCGATGACACCTTGGACACATTATCGGGAAATGTGTTGTTCTCTACACTTGATCAAAAGAGTGGCTATTGGCAAGTAGAGATGTATCCCGTAGGTCGTGAAAAGACAGCATTCACGACTGGTGGCCAAGGACTTTGGCAATTTAAAGTTATGCCTTTTGGCCTATGCAACGCACCTGCTACTTTCAAGAACCCAGAGGGACAGATTGCTAGGTGGATACAGAAACTGCAAGAGAACGACTTCGATATCCAACATCGCAGAGGATACTCACACGGATATGTTGACGCCTTATCCAGAAGACCTTGTCCAGGGAATTGAAGGACTTTGGCAATTTAAAGTTATGCCTTTTGGCCTATGCAACGCACCTGCTACTTTCAAGAACCCAGAGGGACAGATTGCTAGGTGGATACAGAAACTGCAAGAGAACGACTTCGATATCCAACATCGCAGAGGATACTCACACGGATATGTTGACGCCAGAACCCAGAGGGACAGATTGCTAGGTGGATACAGAAACTGCAAGAGAACGACTTCGATATCCAACATCGCAGAGGATACTCACACGGATATGTTGACGCCTTATCCAGAAGACCTTGTCCAGGGAATTGTCTGAAAGACAGTTACCCTCTTCCCCGAATCGATGACACCTTGGACACATTATCGGGAAATGTGTTGTTCTCTACACTTGATCAAAAGAGTGGCTATTGGCAAGTAGAGATGTATCCCGTAGGTCGTGAAAAGACAGCATTCACGACTGGTGGCCAAGGACTTTGGCAATTTAAAGTTATGCCTTTTGGCCTATGCAACGCACCTGCTACTTTCAAGAACCCAGAGGGACAGATTGCTAGGTGGATACAGAAACTGCAAGAGAACGACTTCGATATCCAACATCGCAGAGGATACTCACACGGAAATGCTGACGCCTTATCCAGAAGACCTTGTCCAGGGAATTGTCTCTTTTGTTCTGCAGCTGAGATAAAATATGGGATAATAGAGCCGGTTGTGCGCCACCTCACAGCGTCATCTACATCACGATTAGACCCTTGGAGTGATGAAGAAATCCGTAAATCAACGAATGCTAAGCCTAGGATTGTTCATTATGATCGTCTAGCACCATACTATGGTAACATTACTTAGTTTAATTAATAATTGGCACTATGGTTTCGTGACCTTCAACTTTTATTTTTTTTTTGTAAATAGTTCTGTAAATAGTTGTTTTCTTTCCGTTATTTATTCTGTTATTGATTTATTGTAATTTAAATTTATTATTCCATTTATGTTTTGTAAGTATTGTATTTGTGAGTATCGTAAGTTGCTTTCTGCTCAAGTGCACTGCCCGAGACGTGCAGTCTTTGAGGAGGGAGCAATGTTACGAATTTGCGAAAATTGCTTGAGTTTAGCATGGGACTCTATGGGTATCTCGCCAAATTGGCGAGATATAGGCTCGTTGGCGATGGATTTGGCAACCTATTTTTGTCGCCAAGTTCATCGCCAAGTTCGTCGCCAAGTGTCGCCAAATGTCGCCAAGTGTAGCGTCACGTGGCCACTTCCGGTTCCGGCTTCTGGAGTGTTCTGGCAGTTTCTGTGAGCCTATATAAGGCAGACGGAGTCCCATGCAGAGAGTCGTTAAGAGAATATCTCGGTATAAGAGGAGTACGCACGGTGTGTTGTGCTTGATGCGGAAAGTCTTGCGTGAGCCGACGGCTTTGGGCTCAAAATTGTTCCGCGGAGATTTTGACGTTGTATTTCTTCCAATAAAGTATTTGTCTTCGTGCTGCAGTCTTGCTTGCTTGCTTAAAGTCCATTCAATCCCTGAACCCAGCAGTTTTAGTTTTGGAAGTTCGTAACAATATATATATGTATATATGTATAATATACAGTGTAATATTTTCCCTCCTTTCACATTGTTACCTTATTATGTAGCTTACTTATGCTTTTAAATTTATCTCTTCAGCCATTTCTCTCATGTAACACAAGCAGAAAATATATTCTTTTATAAACTTTAAGAATTGTATCAAGAGTGTTTCACACAACTTTATAAAAGCTAAACCATTTATATTCTTTTCTACAATTAATTTTTCCTTTCCTTTATGAAATTCATTCCACGGAAGGAATTCAGAACTTTTTGCCTCCCGCGAGGGAATTCCACCCTAGTTCATCCATTCGAATGAAGTAAATATATTCCCACATTCCCCATACAAACTCTTTTTCTTAATATCTCAAAAAAATTTGGAAACCCTTATGCAACCCACAGAAATTTAGTCAATACTTTAAGAAAAAAAATATGAAATACTTAATCTCTAGAGAATCTGAAGAACTAAAGATAATACTTTCTAGCAGTTTCATAACTGTTTATTTCGTTCTGTATTATGCTTTTAAAACTATTTAAGGCTTTAGATTTAAGAGTTGAAGAAAAGAATAAAATGGAAATTTTTTATTTAAAAAGTATAGTAAATTTATACAGGCATTACATTAGTTTACTCATAGAGAAAAAATAAGAAAATAAATTATTCATGATATTTATGAGGGGAGGGGGTACTATAGTATATAATAACAGTTCTTTTTAATTAAGGAGACATAGTGTTTTTAGAGTTAAATATCTTTATTAATATAAGGTTATATTTTTCAGTATGAAATAAAATATACTGCTTACAACATAATTTTATCTACATTCAAGATGTAACGTTTTAAATATTATATAATTTTATTATACGAAGCAGTACATTTCCCATGCCTTACAAAGTACATATAACGTGTGGTTTGGTTTGGTTTGGAGTACTACGGTCTACTTTTTGCAACACGAGGGCTAATGAGACCATGACCTACAGCTTAAAGCCGATTCCGAACGGCTACGAACATCCATGCCACTGTGGGATTCGAACCCACGAACTCCGGTTCCGAAGGCCAGCACTCTAACCAATCGGCCATCGTTCATATAACGTGTGGAAAAATATGAATATAACATCCCACAAAAAAACTTTATAAAATATGTAAATAAACTTGTAACTAAAAGTTTGTAATTGGAATTTTATATTAAAATTTAGTATTTAATCCCCTATATAATAATAACCTAAGTTATATGTCTTTCTGTCCTCTAATTTAGGAATCGGTTGGACCTAGAATGGATATGAGCATCTATATTGGATTCTTTATGAGTTAGGGTTAGCGAAATTCAAATCAAGTGTTTAAAACATTCGAAATCCACCACTTTCCCCCTTTTAGACCGTTTAATACCATTATTTCAAGCCCTATTATCCCCGATTATGAGCAGGTGATTAAATATCTATTTATCACATAATAAATAGGTAAAAATAACATTTTTTTCTAGCATTATGATGTCATTTCTTTAACCCTCTCATATAAGATTCCTTATTTTAAATTATTTATTTAACGTCTGCATTATTTTCATGCGTTTTATCATTGAACTTAGATATTACGTAAATAATTTTCATTCATATTTGGCCTTAAATAATAGATTAGGTACATACGTAATAATTCTAAATTGAATCTTTGATTAATTTTTGTTGCAAGAAAAATTTTATCAACGTTATTAACAACAGATTCTTTTCATAAAAGTCTAGTATTTTATATCACGGACTAATAAATATCCAGCGTTTAAGTCATATAGCTTTATAAATTAAGAAGTGTGTTCGTTTGTATGTTTGTTTTTTATACATAACCACATGGTTTGATTAAATTCATATAATGTGATTCTAGACTGCAATTACAGTTTCCGGAGACTTTAGCGTAGTGTAAAGATAAACAAATTATTGAGCGTGTAGCAGATAATTCTCAGCCAAAAAGCAAACTATTTTTTTTACCTACCTCATAGTGTACTTTGCAATTCTGGAAAGTTAAAAACTTACTAATCCCGTCATAAGACGGGCCATATAATATTATCAAATAAAAGCTAATTATCTTTTATATCCTGTGAATCTAAATTATACAGCAAAATAAAGGGTAGACTTTTAAAATTTTCAAACAATTAAGTTTTTTAAATGTGGATAAAACTTTCGATAATTTTAAAAGTTTAGGTTTAGGGAATACGAAAGATATTCATATTTAATCTATAAAATTTTAGTGTCTAATAAATATGTAAATTTTTTAAGGTTAAACCAATAGGAACCCGGAGGAGAAGGATAGTGTAAGACGTTACATACATTTTTCAGTTTAAAATTTATTATAATTGTACATATCTATGAAAGATTCAATTTATATTTAAGAAAGTTGGTAATCCGTATATATATATATATATATATATATATAATATATATATATATATATATATATATATATATATATATATATATATATATATATATATATATATATATATATATATATATATATATATATATATATATATATATATGTATATATATGTATGTATATATGTATATATATATATATATATATATATATATATATATATATATATATATGTATATATATGTATGTATATATGTATATATATGTATGTATATATGTATATATATATATATATATATATATATATATAATATATATATATATATATATATATATATATATATATATATATATATATATATATATATATATATATATATATATATATATATATATATATATATATATATGTTCTAAAACTCTTGTGTTTTACTGCAAAGGTCAGAGAGAGCAAGTTTCAGATTTAGTAGCTACCATAATAGTGTTTCGATTCATCCCAGCGTCAATTCTTCCCCTGTCGAGAGAGGGAATGTAGACGGGCCATATAATAGTATCAAATAAAAGCTAATTATCATTTTTATTCTGTGAACCTAAATTATACAGCAAAATAATGGGTAGACTTTTAAAATTTTCAAAGTAAGAAGAGAAGAAGAAAAGAGAAAAGTAAAGAGAGTAAGTAGCAAAGAGTAACATCACATCGCCGTCGTTGCCAGTACGAAGAGACTGAAAGAATATAGGAAGCGATTATTGCGACCTTTTCGTACAATCCGGTTGGACGGGTGGAGTTTGCCACTGCCTTTTCCACATGGAGGCATATTCTGTGAACCTAAATTATACAGCAAAATAAAGGGTAGACTTTTAAAATTTTCAAACAATTAAGTTTTAAACAATTAAGTTTTTTAAACGTGGATAAAACTTTCGATAATTTTAAAAGTTTAGGTTTAGGGCATACGAAAGATATTCATTTTTAATCTATAAAATTTTAGTGTCTAATAAATATGTAAATTTTTTATGGTTAAACCAATAAGAACCCGAAGGAGAAGGACAGTATAAGACGTTACATACATTTTTCAGTTTAAAATTTATTATAATTGTACATATCTATGAAAGATTCAATTTATATTTAAGAAAGTTGGTAATCCGTATATATATATATTTATATATATATATATATATATATATATATATATATATATATATATATATATATATATATATATATATATATATGTATATATATGTATGTATATATGTATATATATGTATATATATATATATATATATATAATATATTATATATATATATATATATATATATATATATAATATATATATATATGTATATATATGTATGTATATATGTATATATATATATATATATAAACGTGTATATATATATATATATATATATATATATATATATATATATATGTTCTAAAACTCTTGTGTTTTACTGCAAAGGTCAGAGAGAGCAAGTTTCAGATTTAGTAGCTACCATAATAGTGTTTCGATTCATCCCAGCGTCAATTCTTCCCCTGTCGAGAGAGGGAATGTAGACGGGCCATATATAGTATCAAATAAAAGCTAATTATCTTTTATATTTCTGTGAACCTAAATTATACAGCAAAATAATGGGTAG
>CM063508.1:87951389-87971389 GCA_032207245.1 Pardosa pseudoannulata
AAAATAACGATTTTCGGTTCAGTTCCGGTTTTCGCTCCGCCAAAAATAACTGTTTTCGTTTCAGTTCCAAATGAATAATTTCATTTTATGTATATTCTTATTTGTACTAAAAATATAATTCTATCATAAACAAAAAAATGTAATTCTATCAAAATTTAGAAGATTTTATTCTTTTTTTAATTGGTACACTATGTGAATTGATACAAACAGCAGGTACGATAAGAGCGGCGAGCATTGGCATTGTTATCCATTATCAAAATCGCATTTGACAACTAGGTTCATGATTACCCACATTCGTCGTTTGACTCTCACATCGTGCACTTGGCCTTGCAATAATTATGTAAAAAATATATTATTTATTTAACATATGAAAATTGCCTCTAATTATTAATATATCTTCTAACGTGGTTTTACTGAGATTACTTCTGTTGTCTCGGAGAATAAATTTCAAACCTGAAAACGCTCTTTCAACAAATATCAAAATAGGAAATCGAGAAGCAGTATACATGTAATGATAATTATAAAGTTGACGTTAAATTAGAAAATATTGATAAGTTGGTAACAGTAACAAAATGACTGAAAGATATATCGAACCGAAATAAACCGATATTTTTTTTCGGTTCAGTTCCGGTTTTCGTTCCGACCAAAATAACGTTTTTTTCCGGTTTTCGGTTTTCGGTTCAGTTCCGGTTCGAAGCCCTGGTGTAAGCAACAGGAAACTGTTTGGAAATTATATTTTCTATTTACCGTAGAACATAAGTCAATATTTTACACTATGGTTAATTTGATGGAGGCATCTACCACATAGATTTGATTTTAAACTAATAGGAACCCCCTGAGATTACAATCTGAGGTTAATTGTTCTCAAAAATATTGTCTTACTTAATTGGTTACCATACAATCAGATACGGAAGTGTTATTCAACACCGCAGTTTGTATTTTTCCACGCCTTTATGGTATACCTGTTTGTAAGTTTTCGAAATGAAATAAGTACCAATTCAATTGTATCTTTTAAAAACACTTTCCACAAAGTTGATTTATTGAGTCCAGGTAAACCATAGTTAATTAACATATATTACTTAAAAAATCAGTAATAATGGGAATTTTAAATTTAAAAAAATTAAAACCTGTGCTTTTATGAAGGATTTGAAAAAGTTTTAGAATAATTTTCCGTGTATATTTCATTTGTATGATTTGTGCATTGGATAATATCTTCGATGATGCCTGTCTCATAAAACTAATTAATATTAAAAAATATAAAAATTTAACACATAATCAAGTAACCAAAATCAAAGCTCATCTGTAAACTTGTAAATTTATAAATATACCTCTAAATTTATCAATCTGCAAATTTATATGCAAATGTTTAGTATTCTTGAGTAGATAAATGTCAAATATGATATAATAAGACAAAACTGAAATAGTTGTACATTGGCAAAATATTTTATGTATTTAGCTTAAATCTCTTGAAGATTGTCGCTTTGTTTTAAAGCATTGATTTTATCCCCTCTCTCTAAAAGTGAAAAATATAATTTTCCTTGAAATACATCTATTTGCAAGTTACCAAAGAAATAAGGAATCATACGAGCAGAAGTAGTTTTAAATGAAGCAAAAACATATTTTTTGGAACATTAGTTTAAGCAGTGGGAGTCAGTATTATCTATTAGGAAATAGTATCATAAATTCATTTATCACAACAGTTTATTATTTATATCCTTTTTGCTATCCTTTTTAATAGCACTAACGAAAAGAGCAGAAAACTATATCTATACGCTTCTTTATTGATTAAAATGAAACAATACGTTCTTTTATACCCTTGTATAGATTATATCGTGCTTAAGTTACTCTACTGATTTTATCTCCATAAGACCTACAGTATTATATGTTAATCTTGTTGATTTCACACCGTTGTAATTTTTACGCACCTCAGCAACAGCGATCGTTTAAAAAAGTTGAAACGTTCTTCTATGAGATTAGTCGTTAAAATTAGCAGATACACCTATCAATGAGAGTGTTAACATATTTTATACATCCCTGGCTCAGTATTAAAACGCATAAAATATTCGTGGCGCGTGATGATCATTAATATATGATGGAAATGACCCATAAACAGAATACGTTGAAAGCATTCCTGTCGTAAAATTTTCCTCGCCTACAGCATTCCTGACGAAAGCATTAAAATGGTCAGCTGGATTTACGAGTGTGATAAAATCCAGTCATAAGAATCGTCACGCCGCTAAAACAACGTTCGATCTGATAGAATTTCCGGGAATCAGCCTTTAAGCAGCCGGTGGAAAGTTCTAAAAGTTTTCAACATATGGAAATCGTGAGTCAAGTTCTTTGAAAGCTTTCTTTTATCAAGAGTATTATCCACTTGTATTCATATCTTGAGAAATAAAATCTAAAATCTAGGTTACGAGGAATCTCCTATTTTGGAATTAGTGAATATTTCATTGGTTACATGAATTTATATATTTTAGAGTACGTGTTGTTCTGGAAAATTAAAATGTGTATAATAAAAATAATTAATCGTGAAATAATATCAGAATTTCTAAAAGCAAAATTCCCTGAGTATATTGGTTGATTTTTAGAAAGCCCTACACACATATGTATGCGTGTCTGCAGTATGTCTATATAAACTCATGTTCAAATTTAAGAGATTTTGCACATTTTGTCAGATTTCATGAAAATAACCCAAGGAATTGTCAAACCTCTGTTTCGATATAAGGCTATAAATCTTGTTCTCTAATACGTAAGCGAACACATGCAGTAGGACGAGACCAGTTGAGGAAGAAGTTCTGTAAGTGTCCGTGATAAAAATCAAATTTCATTCACTTGTCTCTTTCCACTCACTGGCTACCAATAACCGAATTTCAGGCATTTGTTTCAGAAATCGATTATATGAGGTCTAAACGTAAAAATGAGTGAAAACTAACGTTTGGAATTTGAAATGAGGTGCCGAATTGGTGAGAATAGAAGCAGACCAGTCGCAAGTCCAGATATGTAGAGAGTTTAACTGAATATCGTGTGCAACTTCTGAAAACAGTTCCAATATACCGGATTCATCGAGAGAAAATCTAGGCAAGGTCGTCTAAGTCTCACAAGTACCGCAAAAGTTCACTTTTGTCCATTACAGCTAGGCTTAACAGAAGTGTTACAGCTTCTCAGCACTTTCGAGACTTGTATTCGGTGGCAGGAACCTCAGTTTCAAAGGTGACTGTTTCTAGAAGACTTAATACGAGAAAGCTGTTCGCAAAAAGATGTGCTATTTGTATACTACTCACTGCTACAAAAAAAAGAGTTCATTTAACACGGTACATCGAGGATAAATATTGGAGATGCCCCAATGGACTAATGTTCCTAATTCAGCCTAACCACCGATTCTCTCCATTCTTTGATATGAAAAGGACTATGGACCGATTTCATGCCCTCCAATGCCCTCACAATCGACCATTATTGCGCCCGAGGTTTAATGGTCTAGACAAGGATTATGTTAAAAGGCCGTACACCCATCCATGTATTAGAAGAAGGCACAGTGATTGCTGTGAAGTATAATAATGAAGTCTTAAAGCTCTATGTTCGCCTGTCAGGGTGTAGTTGGTTCTGAATTCATCTCATGTGATTTACGGTAACACGAAACGACATAGAACTCTTCTGGTCGATGAATCCCTGGAAAGTAGAGGATATTGGCTGAGTGAACTGGCCATTTAGATCCCACTCTTTAACTCCATATAACAAGTCTAGAACACTCTAAAATACAGTATTGTGACTCGCAAGCTCCCTCTGACAAGAATCTAGTGCCGGAAAGCAGTGATATTGAACAAGTGGAACCAATTACCACAGGAATGCTTTATTTCAAGCATGAAATTTTGCTCCGAGGTCTGTATATTTGTAAGAGGTTATCCAAATGTCTATTACCATATTTCTGGTTGTATTGTACAGCCAATGTTCGATACCATCTGATTCCAATGAGCGTTACCCATGGTCGTTCATGCGTATTATAACTGCTTAGAAGTTATTTATTTTGGTTTGGTTTGGTTTCGAGTAGTACGATCTAATTTTTGCAACACAATGGCTAATGAGACTGTTATTTATTTTGATCTATATCAATGCATGCACATATTAAATTTCATTAAAACTGGTCCATTATTTCTGCAGATAATCTGAAAGTTCTAGAATTTGAACATCAGTATATATTTGTACATATATTTTATGGAAGAATTGAAAAATATATATAAATAAAAATTTTCTATTTTATCTATTTTGTACTAATATTTTCCTGCTCAAATGTCAGATAAATTTTGTATTTCCATATATTTTATAGGGAATATAAGTCTCATTTGTATTTTTTAGATAAGATATAAAATGGTTTCCTGGACAAAGTTGGAATATTTGAAAATATTATGAATATAAACCTATTTTAAAGTACTTTATATATACATATATACAGATGTTTTTCAATGATGAAAATAATAGAAATATTTGAGACTGGAAGGATAAAATGGCCATTCAAAATCAATTTATTTTTCCATATTAAATTTTAAAAAGATATTTAAGTTAAAATGAACAAATGTTATAAGGTTTTTAGAATTTAAAACAAAGTATTTCATTAATATGACAGTAATATAACTGTAATTTACCAAAATATATAGTTCGAAATATGAGAGTGTACACTTGATTCTTTTATTCAGTAAAATATTGTTTATTAAAATTTACATTGCAGCTTGAAAATGATTTTTTAAATAAATTATTTTTAATAGAAATTTTTAACGGTAATTGCGCTATACGTACACGTTCTCACAATTATTTAACTTATTAAATCATAGATATTTCATATATATATTGCTAAGAGAATCATGTGTGTAAATAGAAAAATAAATAATTCTCAGCTAACAGTTAAGTAGCTTTTTCACTGTCATTACCGATATTATGAGTTAAGTGCAAATAATTTTTTGTTGTACTTGATCTTGATTTTATCGGTAAAGATGATATTCCACATACGGTTCAGATTCTTTGTGTAGTTACAATAAGAAATATTTCCTTCTCATGACATTTAATAGTTGTAAAAGTTACAGTGTACAGAGACCGAATTAAGTGGAATAACATGTTAGTATCCTTTAATCTGTTTCTTAACGTCAAGTACAGACTTGTGTTATGTATATTGTGACGTCCTGAAGTAGAGGTAGTCGAAGGCGTCAATGATACAGGCTGGAAAACTGTTTATTCTGGATTAAATACTTTATTCGAGTGAATAATTATGTACAGCTATGTACAGGTTTCAGTAGATTCTAAATCTTCTGAGATCTCGTGCTGAGATAACATTAACACAATTACAATTAGTGGCTACAATACAGTGAAACTAGTACTTCTCGAACACTGGAACAGTTTACTAATTATTACCTGTACGAAACGCTGACACTATTACCTCCGGTATGACGATCAGTACAGTTGGCTTATACACTAAGGTTTAAACGCTTACAGTGTGTATGACGATGGAGTTCGTTCAGGAAACTCAGGGTGCAAGATGATCCAAAATAAAAGTAAGGGTCACTCTCAGTGACCTACTTCTATGCACGAAGTAGAAAAAAATATTAAGATAACGGAAATGAGATCCCAAAGTCGAAAGTCGACTTCTTAGAAAAGCAAAAACGCTGGCGGTCTCTAAAGCAAAGTAAACTCCGGCAAGAGACGAGTGATATGCCAAAACAGCTCCAAAGGAACTCTCCAAAGAAAAAAAAACCTATAAAAGAAAATTGGCTCAGCCAATCTTCTTTTATAGGGGTCCCGGTTCCTTATAGGATTCATATAGGTTCCTTATATATTCCTGTAGTGGTCCCGGATTCTTCTGGAACCTTCCAGATCCAGTGTGACGTAAGCTTGCGATTAACTCCCCTCCTGGATCAGCTGATTCGTTTCCAAATGTGGCCGAAAGATCATCTTTAAGTCAACCACCAAAGCAAATTAAATTCCTTTGCGGCTCCGTTGACGGGGCCCAGATGTACACTACAGCATCGTTCGATTAATAATCATTACTCGAGTCCTTTGACGGTAGCAGACATCATAAGGCTTAAACGCGCTGGCTCCAGGATACCGACATTTTTCAATTATGTTCATTTAAGCGTTAGTCGTGGGTTTATTGACGGAACCTAGTACACAAACGGCTATTGTTAGAACCACACGCTTCTACCTGCCGTTAACCGGAAATGTCCTCTACGAAATGTCACCTTCCGCTCTTCTTTCACTAGGGTCATGTAACGGATCGTTACAATATATTTAGTTTGGTTTCTTTTGAACCAGTACGAATTGCTAGACGAGTGGGTCCTATAATGAGGCGAATCAACTGATTTTGCATCCTGGATAGTTTGACTTATTTGCACACCCTCGAAGCAAATAGAGTCAATCAACTTACTTTATTTTATATTATTTTTAACATATTGTGCAGCAAATGACTAAATCTTGTGACATTTCGCTATATTCAAGTGTGTTCAGTGTTTACTTTCTTCGAAAAATATTTGTTAGATACTCTTATTATCATCTTTTTATTTGACATTTCTATTAAATTTGAGTGTGATTTTTCATTTTTTTATATTATGAATAATGATTGGTTCAGCATAAGAAAGTATTAGGTTTATTCAAGTCTATAATAAAAGGAGTTACTTGTCGAAATAAAACAGTACCAATTGCAATAAAAACTTGTGGAAAGCCTATAAATGGAAGGTGGTTTGAATGAAAGAGAAAATAAATTAAGAGTCAATCAAACAATTTCTTGTTTAATAGCATCTATCATGTGCCTTAAGCTGAATGATTCGAAAACACTTACAGTTGAATTCTCTAGACGGCATTACAACCATCCTCCTGCATTTTGAAGATATATAAATTACAAATATTGTATCATTGCTGGATATACCTTATAACTTCACTCACGACATGATTTGATCTTATGAGGATTATCTCCACTTTCTGTAACTTCTTCCGATTCTTAAAAGAGAATAATTATTTATTGAATGGCTATACTTTTGGGACTATATTGCACCACAATATAATTTTTGCTCCTGACAATCACTGTATCTCTATCAGACCCCTTGGGGGAAGCAACCCCCAAGGGGACCACCGCTTTTTCAGTTCTCCTCTTTTACTTTTTATTATTATTTTTAATTATTTCTCTCTTTTTAGGGATACGAGTGTCGGTCTCCTTTTTTTTCGGCTCGCGTAAGTTGAGGTCGGACCCTTAGGACTGACATCGCCACTAACCCAGTAGGATCCATTTTTACTCTGAACCAATTTTTTTTCCTCTCTCACGGTTAGTGTAAGTCGAAGTTGGATCTATGGGGCTAGCCATCGCTGCTAAACCAGTAAGACCCGACCTTACTAAGAACCAGCACTTAAATCCCTTTTTTTAGTTCAGTTTAGTTCGTCATAGGTTAGGTTGTTTTAGGTTCCTGGAACTATGCGAGGTTCCAGCGATCCCTTTTTTGAGCACGCCGAGTCAAGGGGGTTCCGCAGGGTGGGCCAAAGTTCCGTCACAATGACTCTTTTAGTGATGGTCCCGAGGACCACGATTGCGAGTGTCGGCTCTCAAAATTTAAACGGGTCTCTTTCTCGGCCCCTTCGGTTTCCCGTCCTGTATGATGCAACGAGCAAAATTCTTACTCATGGTTTTCCTATTCTCCTCTTTGGTTCGCGTAGTTCACTCCAACCTCATTAATTCCGGCGTCAGGAGGTCCGTTAAGCATCCAGTAGTATTCCAAATTCCTTCCTCTCAGCAGTGCATGTCTTCTGCGTTCGCTCACGAATAGCGCGACGGGCGAGTGACGGGTACATCGGAGGGTTTAGTGTGGAGCCCAATATTGCCACCGCCGCTGGGATCAGCCTGGAGGGCCTCACGGTTATATGGGCTGGGTTGTCGCTTGATTGGATTTTGGTTTGGTGGAGCGTTACGGTCTACTGTTTTGCACACGAGGGCTAATGAGACCGGGACCTACAGTTTAAAGCCGATTCCGAACGACTACAAACATCCATGCCAGCACGGGATTCGAACCCACGAACTCCGGTTCCGAAGAGCAGCGCTCTACCATTCGGCCATCGTTCGGCCCGCTTGATTGGAGGTGGTAATACAAAGATAAGTATGTCCAGAGATAAATAAACGGAAAATTGGCTCTTGCAAAACATTACTTGGTCAAAATTGTATTATTGTAGCAATTTAAAAAAAGATGTGAAAGAAAATACCATATTTTATAAACCTTTCTAGTACATTTTACAAAATAAATTCAATTTTATGCTTATTAGAAAGAAGTTAAAAGTATCAATTACACATTTGTAGCTATATTATACTTTTAACTTAATTATTATTCTTATACCCCAAACAAAAAATGGTTATTTTAGCAGTAATATGGTTTGTTACGGGTTGTTTACTCAATTTTGCAAAAATCAGTCCTTAAGGTGCATTTGCGTAATATGGAATCCCGCAAATCTTGAAATAAATAAAAATTAAAAATTACAAGTTAAGAATTCATTGATGAAAAAATAGAATAGATTATATTCTTAAATCGAATTTATTTTCTTCGTGAAGTTATAATTGGAAAAATTAATTTAGATGAGTTTAGTTTAATTTGTTATCATATTGCACACACACACACATATATATATATATATAATTAAAACCCTTGCTGATTCAAAAGAAGTTATTAATGATGTATTTTTCCCTTTATCGTTAACTATATTCCTAATAGTATAGTATAAAAATTCCTAAAGGTAAGGCTTAAAATTAGATCTTCTTAATCTTCATAATCTGAAATTTCAGTTAATTATTATTAAACATAACAATTTCATAATGTTTTCTTCTAGAATCACTTCCAGAAATAAATGAAGTTTTATATATTATACTTTATAATTATTAAATTAACACTTGAGAAATGAAAAATTCATACACTGGCATACTTTACTCTTGGGAGAATATGAAAGTATACAGTTAATATCGTTCATGAGATTGTTAAAAATGCATGGAGTTAAGGTTTTATTCACGGTAACAGAAGTTCCAAAGTAAATATTTAATCTGAAAGACTTTAGTCTAAATATTTTTCCAGTAGATCTAAATGGTGATATATTTTTAAATGCTGCCTAGAATATTTTATTTAGAGCAGGATATATTAATATTTTAAAAAATCATAGGTGTAGGTATGCAGAGAATTTACTAGAATTAATCCCATTTTTATGAATTTTGGTGTACTTTATTGTTGTAGTATTTTTTGTAAGTCAAAGATTATTAGGTATAGTCATAAGTATGCTTGCAGTTCCTGTAATAATTCTTAATATTGGAAATATGTGTATTCGACAGCGTAAAATCTAGAAATGAAGACCCAATATCTTTACAGTTAGTAATATATTAATGAACATCATGTTGTATTTTCATGATTATATATGACTGGAAAGATAAATATTAATCTCAATTATAAATATTTCTTTTATTTTTTCTAGATCATACCCATTGATCATTGGAATACGTGCATACCTTGTGATACGTGTGTAAACACACACTTACTTAGTTTTTTCAATTGAAATTATTTAAAATTGCACTTGTCTTTTCTAAATCAGTAAATTACAATAAAGGAGTGCTTACTATAGAGATGTTAATCCCTAATTTGTCTTTTCAGTTAATCACACTTTTTATGGTTGCCATATCTGTTTAATTACAAAACATAATTCAAATGAAAAATAATGGAAATCATAGTGATTTAATTAAAATTGGGAAGTGCAGCTATGTTACATAAGATTTGCAAAACTAATCTGCTTGCCCCACTCACACATTGTGGGTTGCATACCCAAATATTTTTTCGCGACTACCGGAGGCGTGTGGTGTGGCCAGTGTAAACGACTGCACTTAAACTTCACCAAGTTGGGAGAGTTGTGATTGGTCGCCAGGAGGCGATTCAGTACCATGCCTGGAGTCCCGGTGAAAATGGATAGAGTCGGTAAAAGAAGCATCGTGCACAGGACAATGGAACGATGGACGCGTCAGCACAGGATAATTTAACGACAGCTAGTTGAAACAGTTTTTGGTGAAAAAAGCATAGGGTTGCTGGAGTAGTTGAGAAGGAAGGAAAAGAATGTAGCGTACTCTTAGACTTTGGAAATTTCTCTTTTAGATTAGTGGCATTTTACTACAATTAATATTAAAGATGATATAAAGCAAACTTGGGTTATTACTTTAACGCAGACAAATGGATTTGAAGTAACAACAACAATGTACTACACCACAGAAAATAGGTTTTCCAAATTATTATTTCAGAACATTTTATGCTTGACATAAAAAGCAAAAGTTAATTTGACGACAAGAACTTACACACCCAAAATCCTTTAGGAACATACTCTGACAAACAAATTACATAAATTGAAGCACATTAAAGAAACTAAAAATTCCTACTCGCAAAAATAATTTAGATGAAAACAAAGACATCAAATTAACAACTTCAAAAAGGCATTAAAGTATAAATTTAAACAATTCAGATAAAAAAAATATTTACAAAATAAATCTGTAATGTTTAATTAAATTATGAGCAAAACATTAGAAAATTAAAAACTGAAAATTAAAATTTATTTTAAAGTATAAAGATTGAAGAATTTAGATTAGCGAATGAAACCCAGTACAGGGAAGGAAGGGAAATAAGACTGAAAGCGGAGTTTTTCAGATGATCTTAAAGAGATTTTGGGATAAATTTTTAAATCCTTAAAAAAACCAAAATAATTATTTATTTACAGTCATGAAAGTTATATAATAGTATGTGGGTTTTTTAAGTATTGCATGATAAAAAAGAACTCCATACAATGGAGCTATGAAACCCCTACGTCTCTAAAAGTAATCATACTTTTTTTTAATGGCAGCCTGTTATTTATTATCGACAGAAACTAAGTGTAAAGAAAACATTCCAAAAAATGACTCAATCACATTGATTTAATTGAACATGTCTTTTCCAAACCACTAAGGATACGGAGATTTTGTGATGAGTTTTTAAAACATTAAAAAAAAACACCCAGATAATTATTCCTTTACAACCATCAGAGTTATATAATACTATGTGTTTTTTTAATTATTGCATGATATAAAAAGTCAAATTATACATAGACATAATATATAGAATGTAGCTATAAAATCCTCATGTCTCTAAAAATAATCACATTTTTTAATGACAGCCTGTTATTTATTATTTACAGAAACTAATTATAAAGAAAATATTGCAAAAAATGACTCAATCACATTGATTTAATTTAACATGTCTTTTCCAACCACTACGGATACGGAGATTTTGTGATGGGTTTTTAAAACATTAAAAAAACCCCAGATAATTATTTATTTACAGTCATGAGAGTTATATAATACTATGTGTTTTTTTAATTATTGCATGATATAAAAAGTCAAATTATGCATAGACATAATCTATAGAATGTAGCTATGAAATTCCTACGTCTCTAAAAGTAATCACACATTTTTAATGACAACCTGTTATTTATTATCTATAGAAACTATTTGTAAAGAAAATATTGCAAAAAATTTACTTAATCATTTTGATTTAATTCATTATGTCTTTTCCAAACCACTACGGATACGGAGATTTTGTGGTGAGTTTTTAAAACATTAAAAAAAAACCCAGATAATTATTCCTTTACAGTCATGAGAGTTATATAATACTATGTGTTTTTTTAATTATTGCATGATATAAAAAGTCAAATTATGCATAGACATAATCTATATAATGTAGCTATGAAATCCCTACGTCTCTAAAAGTAATCACATTTTTTTAATGACAACCTGGTATTTATTATCTACAGAAACTATTTGTAAAGAAAATATTGCAAAAAATTACTTAATCATATTGATTTAATTGAACATGTCTTTTCCAAACCACTACGGATACAGAGATTTTGTGATGAGTTTTTAAAACATTATAAACAACCTAGATAATTATTATATTTAGAATCATGAAAGTTATATAATAAACTGTGTTTTTTTTAAATTAATGTATGATAAAAAAAGATCTAATTATGCATGGACATAATCCATAGAATGGAACTATAAAACCCCTACGTCTCTAACAGTAATCATACATTTTTTAATGACAGCCTGTTATTTATTATCTACAGAAACTATTTGTAAAGAAAATATTGCAAAAAATTACTTAATCATATTGATTTAATTGAACATGTCTTTTCCAAACCACTACGGATTCAAAGATTTTGTGATGATTTTTTAACACATTAAACAAAACCCAGATAATTATTTATTTACAGTCATGAAAGTTATATAATTGTATGTGGTTTTTTAAATTATTGCATGATAAAAAAAGATCTAATTATGCAGAGGCATAATCCATAGAATGGATCTATGAAACTCCTATGTCTCTAAAAGTAATCATACTTTTTTACTGACAGCCTCTTCTTTATTATCGACAGAAACGATTTGTAAAGAAAATATTGCAAAAAATGACTCAATCACATTGATTTTATGGAACATGTCTTTTGCAAACCAGTATAAATACGGAGATTTTGTGATGAGTTTTTAAAACATTAAAAACAACCTGGATAATTATTTATTTACACTCATGAAAGTCTATAATAGCATGTAGTTTTTAAAATTATTGCATGATAAAAAAATCTAATTATGCATGGATATAATCCATAGAATGGAGATATGAAACCCCTACGTCTCTAGAAATAATCATACTTTTTTTAATGACAGCCTGTTATTTATTATCGGCCAAAACTAATTGTAAAGAAAACATTACAAAAAAGGACTCAATCACATTGATTTAATTGAACATGTCTTTTCCAAACCGTTACGGATACGAAACACTGTATGTAATTATGATTTCAGATTTACTGAGAAGAATTCATTCATAATCATATTATATGAAAGTGAAGTATTTTCAACGATTAAGCTCGAGGGTAATGAAACACTTCAAGATGACATAAAATTACTTTCACAGTGGCCCCTGAGAGAGCAACCATTGTGAATGTAAATCAAGGTTGATTGATGATCTCCTGTAACAAATGATCTCAAGATCCACTACGCTATTTCAAGACACTAAATTGCGTTTTCAAAATGAATTGCTCAATCCCTTTACTTAATCTATTTTTTTTTCATTTAGCAGAAAAGGGAAGTTTTAAAAAGCAGCTGAACCACATTTTCAGTATATGGCTTAACAGATTCTAAGTTGGAATTGTTAAGAACTTCATATTTTGTTGTTGATGTTTAAATTTTTGTTTCTTTAATGTTTCAGTTTTCTAAAACTGAGAATAATGCGAGTAGAAAATGAATAATTATGTTTTATTTTTTGAAACCGAATATTTTAATCATATATTGAGAACTCAATTTATGAAGCTTAAGAACCATCATATTGAAAGTCAAATTTAAATAGCTATTAATTCAATTTTTAATTTTTAGCCATTTAAAATTTCATTTTTCAATAGTTAGAGTTTATATGAGATTTTATGTTACAATCAGAGCTTTACGTTCAACCAACACGGATTTTGTAAACACAAACAGATAAATTCCCTTTTTAGAAAATATTTACTTTGATACGCTTTTAAATAGCACATACTAATTAGATTTTGTTAACTGTTGTTAAAACCTTGTATTTCCCTTAAAGCTCTGACGTAAGCTAATTTATTTTCAATAACACACGTCTACAGAATTTAACTTTATAAAATTTGGATATACAGATGACACAATAGCAATAAAAAAAGCAAGTGTTTAAAGATAAGAACAAATTATTAAGTTCTTATTACATTTTATAATGAGGACGATTGTATTCCACAATGGTTTCAGAATGAAAAAAAAATGATCTAGTACGTGACCGGAAGTTGCCTATGGAATCTATACAATTACTTGGCTCCTTACTTAAAAGAATTGTTTTACACCAGGAAATAAGTTTACATGATACATACAGAGAAAAAAGAGCCACTTTCTTTATTATTATTTATTAGTTTACTGCAAAAGCATAAAAGAGTTGATATACTTCTAAGGTACTGAATATGATACCATTAAGGGAAATTTTTTATTAACTCGTAAAAAAAGGGACCTTGAAATTATGTTACAAGGTAATGAAAATATATGGGCCCACTTATCTGTTATATTCAGTTAAAAGAAAAGAGACATGAGATAATATAAAGACAGAGTTAAGGGATATTTAGTATGAGTATCACAAATGACTTCCCTTGGTTAAGGCAAAGTTATAGGAGTACTATTCAAAGTACACTGGGTACATAAAACTCGTAAAAAAGGGACCTTGAAATTATGTTACAAGGTAATGAAAATATATGGACCCACTTATCTGTTATATTCAGTTAAAAGAAAAGAGACATGATAGAATATAAAGACAGAGTTAAGGGATATTTAGTATGAGTATCACAAATGACTTCCTTGGTTAAGGCAAAGTTATAGGAGTACTATTTAAAGTACACTGGGTACATAAAACTCGTAAAAAAGGGACCTTGAAATTATGTTACAAGGTAATGAAAATATATGGGCCCACTTATCTGTTATATTCAGTTAAAAGAAAAGAGACATGAGAGAATATAAAGACAGAGTTAAGGGATATTTAGTATGAGTATCACAAATGACTTCCCTTGGTTAAGGCAAAGTTATAGGAGTACTATTTAAAGTAAACTGGGTACACAAAACTATACTTTTATATGAATATGACTAAAACATTGAGTATTAGATAAAAGTGGAGTAAGTTTCCTACTGGGATTAAAAACGTTATGCATATTACTTGTAGAACTGAAACAAATATGCTTGTATTATAGTCACCAGATAAATTGCAACACATTTTATCAAAAGTTTGGCCTTTATTATCCTGCTATATGTATTTAATATCCGTGATTAGTCTAAAAAAGAAATTACCGTTTTCTGGATTAAAAAATGAATATATTATGAAATTTAAAAAAATGGTGGTATACTTAATACATTTATAAAAATTCTGTCAAATAAAAGGGTTTTTTTTTCTAACTTTTTTTAATTTACGAGTTTTCAGATGACGCGTAGTCCAAGATACCTGCAAGCACTTCACACCTACACGCAAAACAGTGTTAACAACACGTGATATATCCCATTTGGAGTCATTACGGAAGCACTAAATCGAATATTGAGTTTAAATCTAGAGAATAGCTTATAGTAATATGCTATTTTCTTTCTTATATTCATTTATTCCTTCTTATATTCTCCTCTTCTCTTTCCTTGAAGAATTAAGAATAATTAAAAATATACATTAATTAATAAATATTAATTAATAATAAAATAATATTAATATATATTAAGAATTACATTACATTACATTAATATATATTAAGAAGACATTAATATAATTATCTTAATATTATTAGAATTATTATTATTAATATTATATAATATTAATAATAATAATTTATAATTTAAATTATAATTATTTAAATTAAATTATTTATAATTTAAATTATATCAATAATAATAATTTATATAATAATAATAATAATTATTATTATTAATAATTATATAATATTAATAATAATAATTATATATATAATTATTATTATTATTAGAATTACATTAATATATATTAAGAAGAATTAAAAATATACTCATCTCTATAACCATGAAGTAGTTTTGAGTGTTTTTATTTTATGAAAACATATCGCTTTGTTTCCATCCACAGTTATATATTTTATCTCGCGTTTCTTGACTAATAGACGTCCGTCATCACATTCACCCCTCTATACATATTGTGTTACTGCAATCTACGAATTTCTGAGATCAAATAATTTACTTACAAAATTATGAACATCGTGGTAAACCATTATGAACATAATGATGTATTAGTATACAAAAATAAATTTTATCCAATTGCTTCGGCTATTCATTGTAATAATTAAAATTTTATTATACTTCTTCATGTGATCATTATTATTTAATTTTCCTTACAGCTGTAAAAAATAGTACAGCGACACATGGGAATCATATGCATATACATTCATACAGTTTTTCAACTCCTCTTCTTAGCCCACTCTCCTGTTTCTAATCATGGATCTTGTTGGTGCTTCAACCACATTTGGCGAAATTGGCGTGCTTGCAGCTTGCGTGCGTGGCGTGCTTGCAGCGTGGCGTTTGAAATCTGGCGAGGGGATCGTAACTCAACAAATTGATACATAAACAAAAACAACATTTTGAGGAAAAATTTTACAAAAATTGAATATTTAAAATCTAATTGAATTAACAAAGAAAACACAAAGGAAACACATAACATTCATACTAAATAGACTGAAACATTCACTTAATCACACAAGCAAGTTATTTGCCCTAATGAAGTGACTGGTGATTTTGCAATCGGAAAAGCACTCCGAATTTATCCAACGCGAGAATTAGTGGATAATCATAACAAGTTGATCCTTGACATTACAAAAGAATACAAGCTTGATCGTACGAGATTGTTTACTGCTCTTGATTGGCTAATTAAAAACAATCCGCTTTACAAAGATGTCAAAATTAATGAAGACGTGAATATTAATGAGAATGATTTGGTAAGAAAAGCTCAAGAATACGATCCAAATATTACCAAATATTAATTATTATAAATTCACAAAAAAATTGGAAAATACCAAGAGAAAGTTAGTCCAAAGGGATGAGGGAGGGTAGGCGGTATCTCATCCAGCAAAAAACTCTTTGACTTAAAAGTAACTGTATTTTGAGTGAAGGTTGAAGAGGAGTTGTAAAATTGAAAATTTTTTTTCAAATCTCTTATATACAGTTTTACATAAATTACATTTGTGAAAGCTTTAACTTGTAGTTTTGCCAAATTAAGGTACGTACTCGGTTATCAATATATAATTTATTTTAAAATGTTAAGTCCATGGCATATCTTGAATATAGATAGCTATGTCATTTTGTCGATGATGATACAATATTAATATTACCATAAAGTGATCAAAAAGCGTTAAATTTTTTATCAGATTTTTACATTTTATTCATTGCATACGTAACTGTATATTTTGAAAACATTGCAACATATGTAAGCATGTGGTTGCATATTACGTTTTTCACTTTAAATATTCTGTGTTATAAATTAAGACAAATATGCGTTACATATATTACAGACATGTCGTCTACAGATGATTAGTAATGGTTTTCTAAATATTAAAACTAACCAAATTTAATATTGCTATGCTATCACAACATAATTTTTATGTTTGAGCAAATCTTTATAAAAAGAATTAATGTAATTAATGTTTGTTTTTATTGGTATAACCGAAGCGTGAACATATCAATGAAGAAAAAGAGAGCAAATAATAATATTAAAGCTTTTGATGAATTTAAAAAGAATAATAATGTTTAAAAGAATAAATATATATTTGGAACTTTCGTTGATATTGCTTTTCGTATTTATGGGTTATCAAAAGCTCTCTTCTTTCTAGATGACTTCTTATATAAAAGAAGTTTCTGCTGATAAACCCAAAAATAATCTATCTTCAAAAAGATAAAATATTTCTAAAATAGTCACGAAAAATCTTCAAAGAGGGTATTAAAAGAGCTAACTAGCTGCGTTTATGCGTACTGATCAACAATGTTGCTTCAGCTATACTGACATAATTGAAAAAAATATGCTGCAATATGATCGGAATTCGTCGTATTTCTTTCAAACTTGCTGAATAATTTCAGAAACTATAAGTACATTTCTCAAAATAACTGCAAATATTTTTTCCTACATTTCATTTTACACATTGAATCATTATAATTTCAGAAACTGTAAGTACATTTCCCGACATAACTGCAAATGGTTTTTCATACATTTCATTTAAAACATTGAATCATCATAATTTCAGAAACTGTAAGTACATTTCCCGACATAACTGCAAATGGTTTTTTAATACAGTTCTTTTTAAACATTGAATCATCATAATTTCAGAAACTGTAAGTACATTTCCCGACATAGCTGAAAATGGTTTTTCCTACAGTTAATTTTAAACCTTGAATCAGCATAATTTCAGAAACTGTAAGTACATTTCCCTACATAACTGCACATTTTTTTCCTACATTTCATTTGAAACATTCAATCATTGAAACATTGAATTTGGAACATTGTAATAATTTACCGGAATCTGTAATTTCGATACGATATTCATCGAAATGCTTGAATCAAGCATCTTCCTTACGTTCGACAATCTCCTTACAAGTTGCGATAGTGGAACTGATTTTTCCGAGGTTTTTCAAACTTTGTGTACCATCTGAGTATTATGAGGATGGAAGTTTCATCAATTAGGGTCTTGGAAAAGTATTTTGAAACTTTGGTATTTACTTTTAACAAATTTAATTATAAGAATACAGTTTGTGTTATTCCTCTCTTGACCATAGCTTTTGAGTTATTTAATTTTAAATCAGTAAACTAAATTGCTGTTTTCTGCCTCTCTCTATCTATATATATATATATATATATATATATATATATAATATATATATATATAAATATATATATATATATATATATATATATATATTATATATATATATATATATATATATATATATATATATATATATATATATATATATATATATATATATATATATATATATATATATACATATATACATATATATATATATATATATATACATATATATATATATATATATATATATATATATATATATATATATATATATATATATATATATATATATATACATATATACATATATATACATATATATATATATATACATATATATATATATATATATATATATACATATATATATATATATATATACATATATATATATATATACATACATATATATATATATATATATATATATATATATATATATATATATATATATATATATATATATATATATATATATATATATATATATATATATATATATATATATATATACATACATATATATACATACATACATATATATATATATATATATATATATATATATATATATATATATATATATATATATAATATATATATATATATATATATATATATATATATATATATATATATATATATATATATATATATATATATATATATACATACTTAGTCACGTCATATCTGACTATCTTATTTACGGTGTAGATATGCGAAGTTGTATATATCGATATAAAAACGTTGATATATAGTTTGACACTTCATATATTATACGATATCTTAAAGATTCTGGATTTTATATATATATATATATATATGATATATACTCTTTTTTCTATATATATATATAAAACTACAGGATATTATATATAGTCCTGCATATTCGGGATCTATATATATATCGAATATATATATTATATATATATATACATATATATATAATAGTTTCGACTATTGAAATTTTTTATGAGTAAATGATATATTTATTAATTTTCTAGAAATACAGTATAATTAACTATCAAAAGCATCTAACCAGTTAATTAAGATAATCTTCAAAAAACAAATTTTTAGTTTAGAAAACGTTTAAGGTCTTTATATTTTGCAGAACTATTTAAACATTCATATTTCTGGAATTTCTAATTATTTCCGTTTTCAGAATATTTCTTTGCATTTTCTGCTCATACAAAATTTTTAGGTAAATTCTAATTTGGCACAGACTTGTTTTCACGCCGCTGTCTGTCTCGTCTTTCAATTACTTTTATGTAAATACTATTCAAGGAAACTTCAAGTTATTCTGTAATTTATCTTTCTTTATGAAAACGACTTAAATCAAACTCGAAACTTTTATACTAATGAGTATGAGATGATCTAGAATCCTGTCGGAAACATTAGAAAGTTCTTTGTTTTAAGAAAACGGGAAACTGGCATTATTAATGGATTCACTAATAGTACATTTGATGATGATCTGCAGCAAGTGAAGCTCCAAAGTCAGTTTTTTTAGTTAGTTTGTCTTTTAAGTGACTTTTAAAGTTTTACTTACATAGTTTTGCATAATATATGCCTTTAAAATCTATTATATGGCG
>CM063508.1:87978889-87983889 GCA_032207245.1 Pardosa pseudoannulata
TGTACCTAATCAATTATTTAAGCCTAATATAAAAGAAAATTATATACGTAATATCGAAGTTCAGTGAAAACAAGTATGAATATAATGCAGACGATTTTTATATAATTTAAATGATTTAAGTAATAAGAAAGGATTAAATGAGATGGTTAAATGTATGATGTCATAATGCAGGAAAAATGTGTTACTTTTACCTATTTATTATGCGATAAATTGATAATTTCAACCGGGGAAAATAGGCATTCAAATAATTGCATTGAACGCTTGAAAAAGTGGGGGAAGGGGGGATCTCGAACGTTGCTAACCTTCACTCATCAAAAATCCAATATGAATGCCCTATCTATTCCATGTCTACCTCTTCGAAAATTCGAGGAGTTACGGACAGATATCTTAGGCTATTATTTCATAGGGAATAAATATATATATATATATATATATATATATATATATATATATATATATATATATATATATATATATATATATATATATTTATATATTATATATAAATATATATATATTATATACATATATATATATATATATATATATATATATATATATTATATATATATATATAAAATATATATATATATATATATATATATATATAAAATATATATATATACATATATATACATATATATATATATATATATATATATATATATATATAATATATATATATATATATATATATATATATAATATATATATATATATATATTATATACAAATATATATATATATATATAAATATATATATACAATATATATATATGTATATATAAATATATATACATATATATATACATATATATATATACAAATATATATTATATATATATAAAATAAATATATATATATATATAATATATATATATAAATATATATATATAAATAAAAATTATATATATATATATATATATATATATATAAAAATATATATATATATATTATATAATAAATATATATATATGTATATATATATATATATATATATATGTAAAAATTATATAATTATATATTATTAAAAAATATTATATATTATATTATATGTATATATATATATATATATAAAAATATATATATATATATATATATATAAATAAAAGAATATATATATATATATATAAAGTAATATAAATATAATATATATATATATATATATGTATATATATATATATGTATATAATATATATAATAATAAATATATATATATTATATATATATAATATATATATATATATATTTATATATATATAAATTGCAATGATAAGACATATATGGAAACTTAAAGTAATTTTTGTGAGAAAATTAAGCAGTTTACCAGATTACATTTAATTAACTTTAGTCAGCTACAAAATAATTCAATATTGGAAAAAAAAGTGTTTATGAAAAATCATTTTAAAGGAAAATACAAGATAAATTTCAAGAGCGAGCATTAATGATTCTATGACATAAAACACTCTATGTTATGATTTATGTTAAATAAAAAATGTATAAGTTAATTACTTTGTATTATACAAAAAGCATATATATGTTTCTTAAAAATATGCAATACTATTCGTTATTTTTCTTCGAACCTTCTAGAACCTGAGGAAATATATTTAAATTATCATACCCAGTTTTATGACAAACACATTATACTACATCCGTGAATTTGAGAACTACTGAGAAAAGAGTAATAGACTTATAACATTTTGAAGTCACTTATTCCATAACTAAAACATCAAACTAGCTAGAAAGCACCAATATTTAATTTCAAAATAAGGGCATGACATAAAAAGAAAATTTAAGTAATGAAAAATAATTTTTAATTAGAAAATTTCCATTTTACTTTAAACCAAATGTTTTTTCCCCAATTCTCATAACAAAAATATTTTGCAATATTGCTCAAATTCAGTAATATTAAATTTTAGGACTCTATTTTATTAAGTTAAGAAGCTCCCAATCAGTAAGAAATAAAATCCTATTTTTCTCATACATAAACTTAAAAAATCTTTTATATCAAAGCCTAAAGTAAAATAAAAGTAAAAGTACATAACACTAAAATTCATTTTTAGTAGTAAGTTTCATAAAAAAACAGACTACTACTGCTTTACTTTGAAATATTTTTTCTGTATAAACTGAAGTTATTCTACTACCAGGGCACCACATAGAAACGTGCGGAAAATATGCGTTACCTTCCACAAACCGGAAATATTTCAATAAGTAAAGAGGACATTGCTCCTTTTGAGTTGAAAAGTTCCTTTCATATCACTATAAATTTAATTCGATATAAATAAAAGCCGATTTAGAACTTTTTTCTGAATCATTGATAAAAATTTTATTTCATAATAAAAGCTTTGTTAAAGAAAGCAATACTTAAGAAGCATAAAACATATACTCCAAGGAGTAGAAGCTGAGCAATGGCCGTTTGGTTAGGGTGCTGGCCTACTGCATCGGAATTCGGGGGATCGAAACCCACAGTTGCATGGTTGATCGGAACCGGCTTTAAGCTGTAGGCCCAGGTCTCATTAACCTCGTGTTGCGAAAAGTAGAGTGTAGCACTCCAAACAAAACCAAAGAATAGAAAGAAATTACACTAAATTGTGAAACAATACTTAAAATTTTCTAATTAGAGAATAAGTTTTAAAATCAAATAAAAGATAATGATTTTTTGTGTGAAAGAACAATATTAATATGAGTAATAATTCTATTTTAGACTATGGTTAATGTCAATTTTCTTTTAGAGATTCTATTTCTTACCAGATTTTAAGAGTTTTAAATTTTAAAGTTACAATTCTGCAAAATTTTGATATACATAATAAAACAATGAAACTGATATTCTAAGATTTCAAATAAATTAGAAATTCTAAAATTAAAAGTTTATAAAAAAATACTCTCTATCATTATAGAAAACAAAACATATTGTACTATGTAGCTATGTAACTGAGACAGAATAAATATATAATAAATATATAACTTTTATGAAAAATAGTTTTAATTTAGAAAATTCTAAAATTGTTTTGCGAGTAATTCCATTTATATTTTGTTCACTCGATCTTTATAATTTGTGTGTTTGTGTGCTTTTAATGAATTGATATATATTACAAGACTAAATAATACTCACAAAAATTTAAGCATCAATTATTTAAAAAATCTTTATTTTAAATAGAGTACAACAATTGATTTTATAGTTGATAATAAATATATTGTTGTAAAAAAGTCTATATACTTCAAAAATACGTACTATGTTCTCTTCAGTTTGAAAAAGTTTAGAATTTTTTTTTTCAGAGTTTGCTTTAACATTCTACAGATTTATTAAAGAAAGTCATTTTATTTCAGTTAAAAAATTCTGTGTTAAGAAAGTAATGTAACTTAATTTACTTTCCCTACAAAAATTCAAACTTTTAGTACCCATACAGAAAAATATGGAACTTTTTATTCAATGAACATAAAACCCCCGTCTTTTTCCTGTGTCTAAATTAAAATATTCAAAAGAGAGAGAGAGAGAGATTGAAAATGTGGTTGAAAGCAATCCATTAGAAATGTGACTCCTCGCTTTAGATTTAGAGCATGGGGACCTTTTCATCATTTGTTATACATGATCATTAATCAGACACAATTTAACATTATATAAAGGCCTCACTTTTATAGATGAAAGTAATGAGGTTTATACCCTGCTGAAAGTTCCAGAATAAAAGATTCCGTAGAAGTTTATTCATTATTTATAATTTTGACAAATAATTTTACTTACTTTTGGTTGAGAAAGAGGAAATTCCACTGAGATAGTTTCAAATTTTCTATGCAATCTGCTATCAAAGTCTAATACTATAATGTGAAATAAATAATGCAAAATTCTAGTCTTCCAAGGGAAAGTATTTAATTGGATATACATAAAAATGTTTTTTACACATGGTATAAAAACGGTTATATCTGTAATATTATATTGCTTATTTATTATATCAGTATTACAAATATTAATCCAAATATTATATATATATATATTATATATATATATATATATATATATATATAATATATTATATATTTATATATAATATATATATACATATATATATATATAGATTATATATTTCTCTATAAATATATAACGATATATATATATATATAATATTATAATATATATATATATATATATATATTTATATATAAATATATATCATTATATATATATATATTATATATATATATATATATATTTATATATATATTATATTATATTTATTATATATATATATATATAAACGATAAATTTCTCATGTACCATAATATATTATAAGACAAATAAATCTATTGGATGATACACATAACACTGCCTAAATCGCATATGTCTTCATTTTAATTGTTGATTTAAACCCATTAAAACAAATAGAATAAAGAATATAACTATAAAGCATTATTCTCTAATGTTTGAAGAACACGTGCAATTATGCATGTATCTATGCGCTATCTATTGATGAAGTCATGAGCTTCACGATCTTATGGAACAGATTGTATCTGTATTAATATCAATATCAATGCCCTAATCTCTATCCAAAATTATCCCTATTCCCCATTCACTATTCGAAATCTTAATTTCTCCTCTATGTAATAATCATATTTTCCCAGCAATGCAATTTGAACGAGGAAGTTTTCATTACTTCAGCCGAATCCCGAAATACTGTCTTTGATTCTCAAAACAAAAAATGATATTACTGACATTTTTATGAGAAAGCAATAACTCTCCCAGGAAAATCCGTAATGATCAGCAATAATACTCATCTGAAATGCCCCATTTTCGCCAATGTCTCAAATCAAATGTTATTCTCTTTAAACAATTAACTGTTGCCTCAGCATTTTACTACGACACTTAAACTCACTTGATATTTGGTCGTCTCTCGCAAAAGGTTGGCGTAAGAGAGAGAGTTCTGACTTCAGATGCTTCTGTATTTTGTCCTATTTTGATCCTATGAAATAAAGATTATGTTGAACCACGACGACTGATGTGTTACTTC
>CM063508.1:87991389-88006389 GCA_032207245.1 Pardosa pseudoannulata
TGCTTTATATTTAATATAAAAATAAGAAAAGTTTTATAAAAATAAAAATTTTTTGATCTATTGAGATTTATATAATAATTATATATATTTACCCTCCAACCGCCCACTTACAATTCCGCCTAAAAATGTATACATACAATTATTTAATATATATATATATGAAAACAATATATATGATATACAAAACATATTATCTAATAACATTAATTATTTATTTAAAAATATATATATATTATTTAAATTAGCTATAATAGATATATATATATATATATATTTTATATATTTCTTCTGGTAATTTCCATCTATAACAGGAGTATTCAACATTTTTCTCAATATAAGTACTCTACTGATATATTTTATTTTAATATATACAGTAGTAGTACATTACAATTCATATTAACATAAGTAAAAGCAGCACTCCCTATTAATAGAGAAATACTCTCATGCAATAATATATATTTTATTAATATATAACAAGGAAATATTTGATATTAATATGTATTTTTGGTTGCAGTGTCAAGTTTAGACATATTTTGCCATTGCTTGTATTTTAATGTTCACTCTGAAGTCAGTCGAAAGGAAACGGGGATTGTTGCTTAATCACTCTCTGGGGAGTTTCCAAGTCTAACACCACATTCTGGACAGTTTGGACAGTCAAAACAGTCTAGACAGTCTGGGCAGTCAAAAAGCTGAATGCGACCGTAAGTGTTTTTTATATGACTCTCTAGCTGTTGTCCATTTGGTGATTGAGTTTATGTTTAGTACTTCTTCTCACTGTACCGAATCTACAATGAAAAGGCACAGGAGAAGTGGAGGTTGAAATTGACACAGAGCGGAGATTCTTTGTGCTAGAGAGACGATTAAAAGTTTGTAAACAGCTTGAGGATTTGCTCGCTAGCTGTGAAAATTGTAAATATTCTAGACAAATATAAAATATGTTCATACTTAAAAATGAGTTTTATTTGAAGTCGTAATCGTCACGAAATCTTCTAAGAAACACTACTCGATCGCTACCAGAATATTTGCTATTCTAGAGCAGTTACAACACTTTAGGAAACTTTTTGAATTTTTTACCGCATATACCTTAATTTTAATCTAGTATAAATTGCTAATAAAAAATAAGTGTAATCAATTATTATATAGAAACAAAATAACACTCACTTTTACGTTTCTTTATGACTATATAACACATAAAGTGGAGTTATTAGAACTATTAATTATGTTTTATTTGAAAGTAAGGAATATATGGTGAAACCAAGAAGCTTTATTGCAGTTTACACATTGTGTGCGGGTACATTTCGCAGCAGGAGCGGGTGTTTTGAGCTTAAATTTATATATAATATATATATATATATATATATATATATATATAAGATTATATATATTATATATAAATATATATATATTATATATATATATTATATATACGCATGTATTTGTGTATATGCATATATACACATATATACAAATATATATTATATACATATATATATATATATACATATATATACAAATATATATATACATATAAATATATATATTATACTATATATATATATATATATATTTTATATATATATATATATATAATATATATATATATAAAATATATATATATAAAAATATATAATATAAATATATATATATTAAAAAATGACATAAATGAAATGTTATATACTGAGATTTTTAATCAATTACGAAGTCAATATTAAAAAAAGAATAGAATATAAAGGACAAAAAGGGTAAAAAGAAAACTCAAAATATATGCGAAATTTAAATAGATAAAATCAAATAACTTAAATAAACCTAGTAAAAAAGAAACGGAACTTTTAAAAAGTCAAAAGACTTTAGATATGATCATGTGAATAACTCCTAAAACTTACAAAATGAAACTGGACTATTTTTTACTAAAAGAAATCCCCACTAGATTTATTTAAAAGAATTTGATATTTTACATACCCCACATTCTTTTTAAAGAATATCTTTTTCGAATATTTCCTGCATCGGCCAAAAAGTCTTATAACGATTAACTTAGAAGAATTCCTCTCTCTAATGTCCGGATCTATTGTTCCTTGAAAGATACTGAATCATTTTTAACAATATTTCGATAATTATTTCCGAAAAAGCCAAGAACGTATCTCGAAGCTTTTTTTAAAGTTATAATTAAGTGCCTTTAAATGGGGACAAGGGCTTTTGTATCATTCATAAAATATAATCATTAATCAAACTGCAGATTACGCTCCAGTTACCTTATATTGAGGGAACTTGTTTCAGATGAGAAACTGTGGAAGATGGGCTATAGCTATAGTAAGCCGAGGGTCAAGAAGTTGTAAAGATCATAGAATAAAAGGGAATAAATATATGGCTTCACTTTTCCATTGCGTTGGAACATGTTTTAAATAAATGTATTTTATTTTGACCTTTAAGCTTTCCAAGTTTAAGAAAACATATCACCTTTAAGAAACTTTAAACTCAAGATGTTTTTCACCTTGTTATATCTTTCTTAACTTTTATTTTAAATACATAGGATTTTCAGCATTTATTATATGTTTTACTGAAGTTACTTTGTTTCTAAAAATATAAGAACATTTAACAAAGTGAAAAGTCAAATTTGTTAGAAAAAGCTTTAAAAAATGACCTTGATCGTAGACCTAAATAACACAAAGCAAGTTTCATTAATAGTTTTTGCTTTTTTGTAAAATATTATTATGCATGGTTCTCAACCTCTTTTACGTTTTAACCCATGAGCATGTGCGCCGGACTTTTGAGATCCGAGCGTTATAAAAACATACCATACAAAATCCCCCAATAAAAATAAACTTACTACATTTGCAGTAGCTGTCTGATAGTTCTTCTAGACTCCAAATACATTTTTCCTCAATTTTCTCTGAATATGTTTCTCAGAAAAAGATACTTTTAATTTATTTGGGCTACAGAGACCCAGTGCATGAGAACACACTTTTGCATTTTTATTTAGTTTTTGTGGTCTAAGTTAGATAATGTCAAAATACATCGTTATTTGATTAAAAAGATGAAATATAAAAATGTGATTACTTTATGTTTGTGCTTTTGGAATGGTAAAAAAAAAATTCAAAAATTCTAGTCTAAAATACTTTTAAAAATATTATTTCAAATATTAAGAAGTCTATTTAAAGCTATTAATAAAAAAATTTTTGAAAATATAAATTTTCTGTTTATAATCAAAAGCAATTTTTTTTGCATTTGGTAAGAAAATTTGCACAGAGTTTCCGAGGCAGAAAACACGGTCTCATGTAACTGCGGTTAGGGTGTACCCTCGCAGGTTAAATATATAAAATATTATTATATATTAATATATATATATATAAATCTAAAATAATTTACAATATATACATATATATATATATATATATATATATATATATATATATATATATTGACAAAGGTCTCTATATTTATCGTAATTATATAATAATTTATTGTATATATATAGATAAATATACGATATTTTATTTATATATGTATAAGTTTATAAAATATATATATAGCAAAATACAATATAAGATTTATATATTCTTAAATAATATAAAGGCATAAATATATATATTTTTATAGTATATATATATTCGAATTTTTAATGTATATATATAAATTAAACCATATACTTTAAAACGTACAATTTTCGAATATAAAATAAATGTAATGTACATATTTTTGCCAATTATATATATATATTTTTATATATATATTATTGTATATATATATATATATTCACTGACAGTTATTGAGATATGCTATAATATACAAAGATATATTATGGCTTTTGTAATATATATTTCGAAGTATTTCGTTTATAACATATAATCTCTAATTTCATTAAATATCTTGGATGATTCGTAAAAATATATAAATAAGTCTATAAAGAATATTTTATATTGTACTATTAGAATCCATTATTTCTTATAGAATAATATTAAGATAAGATATATATGTGTATATATATATATTATATCAATATATAATATATATTTATATATATATATAATAAGTAAAGGAACAATAACAAGGGTGGGTTTTCCATATTCCATTCTAGTCGACAAAGGGTAAAGGTAAAAATCATAGAACTCTTCGGTCACTGATATAAACGTATTTTGGAGAATTTTTTTCTAGATGTGTTCCACTCGGAGGGTTAAACAAAGTTTGCCTCAAACGATTTAGAATTGTCTCCAAATTTCAAAAATATAGAAATTTCAAAAATCAAATTTGGGGGGGAGTTGAGGTGATTAAATTCACTATAAGATTTAAATAAAGAAAAATACAAAACTATCATGAAAATTCCCTTTTAAATTTACATAGCCTCTTTAAACATTTAAAATCTTAATAATAATCCTTTTTCCTGTTTTATTCAAAAATTAATATAACTTTCACAAGTTTTGGGTAATATGGTAAATTAAAAAAATATTTGGTTTTATTTTTCATGTATATTTTTATAATAACAAAGAAGGATGAACTAAATGGTAAAGTTTATTTTACTGGCAAGGTAATTTTTTAAATGCATGTATTAGAAATGAAATCTTTATATCAAATTTAATTAAAATAAATTTAAAAACTAAGGCTAACTAAACCTTTAAAAATAATTGATATTTTAAATTTTTAATAAAAAGTTAAATCTACTAAGAAAATAAAATTTTAAAAATATCACTATAAAATAATTTTAATAACTCGAAATTAAACTCATAATAAGAATCTATTTCTTATAAAATCTACTTTATACTTTAAAATTTTTAAAAGGCGTTTTACTAGCTTTCTATGCTTTTCACGTGATGTATATATTTTTACATTTTTAAAAATGTATTGGCTTTGTTAAAAATTAAATAATTTATATAAAGTTAATGTTAAATCCTTATTAGTGATCAACGAAATATTATTCAATACAGAGTAGAACTTTTATATTATATTGAATGAAAGATAGGGTGATAACGTTTTTTTGATGTTGCTTTATTTTTAATCATTCAATATCAATTGTGTTAAAACAATATTTATAAAACTGTAAAATCATTATATGTGTATGAAGTTTACATCTAAAGTCTTTCTCATCTTTGTGAAATAAACATGCATTTCCAAGTCTTTTAATAGGATCCTAATAATCCCACTTAATAGGATCGTAATAAGCACATTATTTTCTGTGTAATAAACGATATCATTTTAAGTACATAAAATAATAAAATGGTATAATTATTTTATTTTCATAAATTAATAAAATGATATACTTCTTTAATTTTAATAAATTAATAAAATAATATACTTCTTCAAAATGTAATTCTATTTTCAATATGGTATTCTAATATGATATTCTATTGCCATAAATTAATAAAATGATATAAAATTTTAATTTTCATATTAAATCTTTTCGAAACTTAATGCTTTCATTGTCAATTTTTATTCATTATTTAGTAGTTATACCTGTACTTATTGAATGTCTTATGAAATATAGCACATTGCAGATTTATGATGCTTCTCGTCGCAATCAAATAATAATTAATAAAATGATATAGTTCTTCAAAATGATATTCTATTTTCAGTATGATATTCTAAAATGATCTTCTATTGTCATAAATTAATAAAAAGAATATACAATTTTAATTTTGATATTAAAGCTCTTCAAAAATTCATAATTTAATTGTAATTTTTTTATTTATTATATTTTATAGTTACATCTTACTTAATGAATGTCTTATGAAATATCAAAAAATGCAGATTTATAATGCTTCTCGTCGTAATCAAATAATAATTAATAAAATGATATAATTCTTCATATTGATATTCTATTTTCAGTATGATATTCTAAAATGATCTTCTATTGTCATAAATTAATTAAAGGATATACAATTTTAATTTTGATATTAAAACTCTTTAAAAATTAATACTTTCATTGTAATTTTTTTATACATTATATTTTATAGTTACATCTTACTTAATGAATGTCTTATGAAATATCAAAAAATGCAGATTTATGATGCTTCTCGTCGTAATCAAATAATAATTAATAAAATGATATAATTCTTCAAATTGATATTCTATTTTCAGTATGATATTCTAAAATGATCTTCTATTGTCATAAATTAATTAAAGAATATACAATTTTAATTTTGATATTAAAACTCTTTAAAAATTAATACTTTCATTGTAATTTTTTTATTCATTATATTTTATAGTTGCATCTTACTTAATGAATGTCTTATGAAATATCAAACATTGCAGATTTATGATGCTTCTCGTCGTAATCAAATAATAATTAATAAAATGATATAATTCTTCGAAACGATATTCTATTTACAGTATGTTATTCTAAAATGATCTTCTATTGTCCTAAATTAATAAAAGGATATACATTTTAATTTTCATATTAAAACTCTTCAAAACTTAATACTTTCATTGTCATTTTTATTCATTATATTTTATAGTTACATCTTACTTAATGAATGTCATATGAAATATCGAAAATTGCAGATTTATGATGCTTCTAGTCTTAATCAAATAATAATTATCATATTTTTGTTATATTATCATATAAATGAACTTTTTAGAAAGAGTTAACTCCACTAAGTCCGAAACAACTATTTTTAAGAACTGTGAAAAGTGCAATAGTTTGCTGTTTCCCAATATATATCTTTCACTATACGATTTTATCTGCTATTCTAAAACACTTTCTGCCTTATTTATATCTATAGATACATATTTTTACCTGACATAAGGGAAAATAATCCACGTTAATACAATACTGACCCTTTTCTCCTGTAAGGAAAGATTAGAGAGGATTGCAACGTGACATGAAGTTATATTTTTTGTGATGGTAATACCCCTAACGGGAGTTACAGCGTTTCTCCTGATCCTTCGATTCTCATCCGAAATGATAGAAACAACCCGAACAATGACATAAAATAATAATTAGGTTAAGTTGCTGAATGTGAGTGTTTTCGAAAGGTAAAAACCTTGTAAGTTGGATCTATGGGTTATCGTTACTTGTTTTCTAATAAGGAAATGTATAAGATGTAGATAGATAGCTTTTGAGCATTTACTTAATCATACTGTTAGTAATCATTGTAAATGTACAGAAATTGAAATTTTATTCTCATAAATGGAATTTTAAATATTTACATAGAGTATTGAAACCAGATAACAAGAATTATTGTTTTTAAGAAACTAACGTTATCATTAAATATAAAAACATTTTTTGAGAGAAATTTAGAATACAAATTTTTAACATTTTTCTTATAAATTCTAAGATAACATGATAGTAGTTTTGTAGAGGTACATTCATAAATGGGTTAATGTACATCTTCCAGTTATACATAAGTTTGATTCAGTAAGTTAATTACTTCACATCCTGTGTTTAACAATCAACACCTGTGTTTAACATTAGATTGCCCAAGGCAGTCATTTTGACTGTTTTTTAATTTCAATTAGAAAAACAATTATGAAATATAATGACACAATTTCTTAGAATTTGGTGACTTTTTCTATAACATATAAATGGGTTTATGAATAATTGTAGTTACTTCCGCCCTCCTTTATTATATAATATTAAAAATTAATTTTAAACAAATTTCTTTACATATTTGTTATTTTTTCACAATGCAGTCATTTTGACTGTTTTGGGGCAATATAGGTATACAAGAAATCTCGGGCAATCTAGTGTTAATTAAAATTTTGAAAATGAATATAGGTTTAAATATGTTTAGGAAAATAAGTATATGATTAAATAAGTTAAGGTTGTACATGGGTTTGTAGAAATAAACAAACCTATTTTTTATTAAACATATATATTTTTTAATCAGAGAAGGATGAAGGTGATAGCAATAGTGAATACCAGAAAAAGTCAAAATGATTACCATTACGGATAAAATGGATGAACTCGAAAGGAAATTTTAATGAATTATCAGAAGAAATGGACATTGTACCTATGAAAGAAGAAAATAAACATATTCTACTTGAAACATATAATCAAAGTATTTCTCGATCAGTGGGGGATAAAGGTGATAGTAATTGTGAATCCGAAAGGAATTGAAATACTGACAGTGAATCAATGGGCTATAAATTTGATAGTAATTATGCATCAGAAGGAAATTGAAATACTGACAGTGAATCAATGAGGGATAAATTTGATAGTAATTGTGAATCAGAAGGGAATTGAAATACTGAAAGTGAATCAGTGGGGGATAAAGATGATAGTAAAGGGGAATCAGAAGGAAATTGAAATACTGACAGTGAATCAGAGGAGGATGAAAGTGATAACTGAGAATCACAGAAGGATGATATTTATACTGATAGTGAAAAAGAAACTGATATAAGCGAAGAGTGGGAAGAAATTGGTTATGTTATACCTGGTGGATATATTTAGAGAAAATCTCTTTATGACGTTATTCATTAATTTTATGAAAATTGTGGTGATACTTTGTAATGGTGAGTACTTTTCTCTGAGTAATGAAACAGATAGAAATAATAATAAGTTAGGATTAAGTATAAAATTTCCAAGAATGTTTTGAAGTAGACTGATATTTACAGAATAGAAATAAAGCGATTTCTGAGACTTGAGTCAAATTTAAAAGAAATATTGAGGCAAAATATTCCTTGACAAATGACTGCTAGGCTTCTTTGTTTGCGAATGCTACAGTAACATTGGAAGACATTATAATTCTGTCAAATGAATGTAAAAAGAAATGTAAACAATAAATATTGGAAAAGATATATCTTACGATTATATTGTGGAAAGGATAATCAAAAAGAGAGGTGGTTAAAAGGCCAATATTCCTGAATTTTCTTCTAAAATAGAGAAACTTGTGAAGCACGATGAAGATTGTACATGCAGTCGACAAATGCACATAAATATATATACTCGCCACCAACATCTCTTGTTGACAGTTTAATGAAAATGGCAACTTGCTTGAAAAACTGGACTCGTGAAGAAATACCCTCAAATATGTTATTTCTCTGGGCAAAACCGTGAAATTCGCCTGAGTAAACAGCTAAGACTTCGTCCTTCGCAATACCCTACGAATTCATTCTGGCCAAACGACCACAAGCTGTTTTGTCTGTGGGCATCAAGAATAAGCCCAGACCTCTCTCTAAATGGCATTCAGCTTTTCCTTCAACTGAAGGAGCATCTAGAATCCGGCCAAGGAAGGAGGGGAAATTTCAACAATGTATCTTACAGGTAAGTACTGGATTTTTAACACTTGGTAGTATTCAAATTCATTTCAAAAAGAAAAAAAAATGCCTAAATGGGTATGATGTCTATGTCGAAATATATCCACATATAAGTGCCATAATTTGTCTGTACTGATTGTTTCAAATAAAATGTACACTGTTTACAACAGTCTTTGAAACCTTATACTTTTATCCCTTTCCATATTTAAATGTTTGCTATAATATTCTGGGCTAAATGAAGAATTAAAATTGATCACTAAATTCATAATACCTCGTACTTCTACAATTTGTAAGAAAATTAGTTCTGTTACACAAAAAAATGAATAATTATACGAAATGATAATCAACTAATATTTCTATCACATACGTTCATAAAATATCACTAATATTAGTATGAAGAAGATATATATTATGACTTACCCCAAAACTGAACGGTATGCTAGATTTAAAAAACAAGAAATTTAAAATTCCACGCAAATTTGAGTAATAAGTAGGAATTATTAGAACATTCTTAATCCGAGAGAATGTAAAATATTCTTCCACAAAGAATTATTTATTGAATTATTGGTAATATATAACAATAACGTTTAACTAAAGCAAAATCTAAATTTTAATAAGATCTTTTGTTGCAATTTTTCTGAAGATAAATTTAATGGTGATTTAGATTAATATTGGAAACTGCGAACATTACAGGACATTCATATTAAACGAAATTCAAGTTTAAATTAATCCTTTGCTTGGAAATATCTAATTTATCAAGTCGGGATGTTAATGTTCTAGCAAAGAGATAGCATAGGTTAAGTATAAGCAAGAGGGACTTAATGTTAGTTTAATTTACGATTTGTCAACGGATGTTGTCGTCTTTACATGATGTTATATCTCATTTTCTGTTTAGGACTGGATGTTTGTCATTTATAAATGAGTTTAAGAATATACTTAACAGTAAGTTTTAATAAAGATTGAATCTAATATTTTACTTGGTTTTATGATTGTTTGATCCTAAATTGTATAAATTTAATAAATGATATGCTTCAATGGTTTGGATCTCACTAACTGTATTTTTCCACTTTTTTAGTATATGATTTTACTAAACTCATTTATTAACATATATTTGAATATCTAAACATATTTCAAGAGATATAAATAAAAGCTGAATATAAAAATTTATTTTATAGATCTAGAACTGTTAGTCACTATCTCACCTTTTATAAATGTTTTGAAGAATATCATTTTACTAAATGCATTTATTAAAATATATTCAACTAATGTGAAATAGTCCAAGAACTGTCAGTGATTATAAACATTATGCATTTTAAACCAATCGTTAAAATATCACGTACATATATAAGTTTTGCTTTTATGATTATTTGATCCTAAATTGTATAAATTTAATACATGATATGCTTCAATGGTTTGGATCTCACTAAGTGTATTTTTCCACTTCTTAGTATATAATTTTACTAAACACATTTATTAACAGATATTTGAATAACTAAATATATTTCAAGAGATATAAATAAAAGCTGAATACAAAAAATTATTTTATAGATCTAGAACTGTTTGTCACTATCTCACCTCTTATACATGTTTTCAACAATATCATTTACTAAATGCATTTATTAAAATATATTCAACTAATATGGAACAGTCCAAGAATTGTCAGTGATTATAAACATTGTGCATTTTAAACCAATCGTTAAAATATCACGTACATATATAAGTTTCAAGAATATTGTTTTACAAATACATACACTAAAATACATATAACTTATATGAAATAGTTCGATCACATTAATCACATGTTTTTAATAAATATTTATATTTATTAGCCTATATAAATAATACACGCTAAAAAGATGCCTTTGACATGTTTATATCTTCTGAAATTCCTTTTTATTAAGATATACTTAGAATTTTTTGTTATTAAGATGTAATGGAGTGTTTCTTCAAGATTCCTATATTGTTTAGAATAAAATCCTTCATAGATTGAGAGATAAGTTACATGTTTTATATATATACAAATATATGTAAAATGTCTTTTATATAAATCAGTAAAAATTTTATAAAATACTAAACGATCCAACATACCTTGTCCTGTTTAAAGGTTGTAAATCGAAAAAATGTAAAATGTTTTTAAAGAAATGATAAATTAGACCATTTTGATATAAAAGTAAGGTAATAAAATATTTTAAAAAGACTCTATGACACCATGCTATAGTCCTCACAAACGTAATTAAATTAAAATTTCCAGGGTTATATATATACATACATATATATATATATATATATATATATATATAAATATATATATAAATATATATTTATATATATATATATATATATATATATATATATATTTACATATATATATATATATATATATATATATATATATTATATATAAATATATATATATTATATATATATACATATACATATATATATATATATATATACATATAAATATATAATATATCAATATATATATATATATATATATATATATATATATATATATATATATATATATATAAATATATAAATATATATATATATATATATATATATATATATATATATATATATATATACATATATATATTATATATAAATATATATATATATATATATATATATATATATATATATGTATATATATATATATGTATATATATATATATATATATATATATATATATATATATATATATATATATAGTATATATATATATAATATATATATATATTATACAATATATATTATATTATTTCAAAATCCTATATGGTAGGTATATTTTAAAATAATGGATAAACGTTAGCAAAATATTTTTTATAATATACTCTTATTTTACACTTTTACTTTCAGTTTTTTTTTTAAATAGCACACATAATATTTTTACATTCGATAAAATTTTATGTAATACCGTCTGCAACGGAATGGATATGTTAAATCAAAAGGAATTTAATATGTCTGTATAAATACTAGTTTTATACATTTTAGACCTGAAATATAAAAATTTTATGCGAGAGGTACTTTTAAACAATTTATATCATTATTCCTTTGTATATATAAAAATATATTTTCAGATAAAAACAAAAAAGCAGAAAGATTCTTGTATTACGAGTTTAAAACATTTTCTTTCTCAAGAAGTAGGGAAAAATAAAATAAGTTTTATGAGATAAAACAATCGTAATTTAATGTATTTAATAGTCGTAAAGGAAAAAAAAATAGGACTAAATATTAATATGTTACACTTTAAATTTTCTGTTCTACTGCTCATATCTTTGACAGCTGCTGCGATCCCCTTACTTTATATTTTCAGCTCTAAGCGCTGTAAATTTTCAAGTCAGTGGAACTTAAAATGTGGAAAAAATGCTTGAATGACGTAGATGCTTTGCAAAGCGGTATCTTTCAGATTTTTTTTATAGTTTTGGAATTTATTTGTTTATTTTTTAAAAAACACATCTTGCATCTTAATATTTTTAATAAAAAATGAAGCTTATAATTTGAATTAAAATCAAACAATTACATTAGGTTTTATGAGTATAAAAAATTCGCTATTAAAATAATTATATAATATGATCTTTGTATTATCATTGATGTTTATATTTCATAACTTTTTTTAATATTAATAAGTATCATAAATATTAACACTGGAGGACCAATGTATAGGAATTTGTATAAGTTATTATTAGTAAATAAACCATTCTAAAAATAGCTAATTTCCTATACACGTGTAAAAAAAGCAGTTGATATAAACTGTTTTTAATTTCTAATATCTAATTACTTTAAAGCAGATTACGTATTGTTGCTGGAGATACCACACATTCCAGAAGCATGCATATATCGAGGTACTTAATATAAATTTAAGATTTGCAGAAAACATCTAAGGATAAATAACGAAGACCTAATGATCTAGAAAACATCTACCTACTATATAGATCTAATAAGTCCACAGTCATAAGTCCATATATCATCTACAGTTTTCTATGACTTCGTAAATAATCAGTAAACAATATTTTCAATTTGATAAGGGAACCATGGAACAATACTTTAGGCAAAAATTAAGCAAAAATGTGAAAGTACAAATCTCTAAAATCTTTTCTCGGCCAGACGAACTGAAATACACACTCTTCAGTATGTTAGCTTTCACAAAACAATCTAGTCCCTGGGACTTTGATATTATCAGTGTGTGCCTATCTGGTCACCAACTCATTTTTAATGCAGTTAAGATTTGCAGAAAAATCTAAGGATAAATAACGAAGATCTAATGACCTAGAAAAAATCTATCTACTATATAGATGTAATAAGTCCATAGTCATAAGTCCATTTATCATCTAAAGTTTTCTATGACTTCGTAAATAATCAGTAAACAATATTTTCAATTTGATAAGGGAACCATGGAGCATTTCTTTAGGCAAAAATTAAGCAAAAATGTGAAAGTACAAATCTCTAAAATCTTTTCTCGGCCAGACGAATTGAAATACACACTCTTCAGTATATTAGCTTTCACAAGACAATCTAGTCCCTGGGACTTTGATACTGTCAGTGTGTCTCTATCTGGTCACCAACTCATTTTTAATGCAGTTAAGATTTGCAGAAAAATCTAAGGATGAATAACGAAGTTCTAATGACCTAGAAAAAATCTATCTACTATATAGATGTACTAAGTCCATAGTCATAAGTCCATTTATCTACTACAGGTTTCTATGACTATGTAAATAATCAGTAAACAATATTTTCAATTTGATAAGGGAACCATGGAGCATTTCTTTAGGCAAAAATTAGAAAAATGTACAAATGTGGAAGTACAAATCTCTAAAGTCTTTCCTCGATCAGACGAACTGAAATACACACTCTTCAGTATGTTAGCTTTCACAAGACAATCTAGTCCCTGAGACCTTGATATTATCAGTGTGTGTCTATATGGTCACCAGCTCCTCTTTAATATAGTAACTATCAGTAGAGTTAAGATAAGAGCAACCTAAGATAAGAATATTTCCTACTTTTTAGCTCCTTTACGATTTTGTATCCCTATTTCAGAAATAAAGTGATTCAAAGGGAAATTAATCTCTCCACTCTAGCAAATTATTATCAAACATTAGCTAACAAATTTCAAAACAAATGCAAACTCTAGTAATTGTCAAACACCGATGACCATGTTAGTTAAAAACTTCGACTAAATTTCTATTCGCCGAATTTGCTTTGAGGTAAAGCTTTGATTAGATCAAGAAACCCGGGCTCAAACCCTCTTAATAATGAAACTACCTGCAAGATGTATTTTAGAATATATCTATTAGAAATTATATTTTTTATATCAAAGTAAAACATTCATATTGTTCTGTAACGATAAAATTTCAATAATATAAGTCATTTTAAAATTACAAAAATTAAAACTGTAAACACTGAAAATTTAAAAACAGTATCCATTATCATGATATACAATGAAACATATCGCATCTATTAATATAAGTATGTAGAATAAAAATGATAATTATATTCTATTTGATTTTAAAAAGATAAGTTTCTATTCGACAAATTTTATCATTTAATTTGTTGGTTAGCGTATTTCTATACATATTGCACTTGGTGTGCAAACTTTATTATTTAAAATTATAATGCTTCACATATTAAGAATATAAGTTTTATAAACTTTAAGATTATTAATAACTTAGGAAAAATTATATTCTAAACAGAGCAGATTATTTTCTTTTACACTAATGGAATAGCAGATTACCATAAGGAAAATACTTCAGCAACAACATTATATGTATCGTTAGAACCTCAAATATTTCTTAATGTATAGTTAAAAT
>CM063508.1:88011389-88021389 GCA_032207245.1 Pardosa pseudoannulata
CGGTAGATTATAATAAAAAGTTTTTATTCGTACATCAACAATAGTCGTTAAACCTGTAAACATTAAAAAAAGTTTCGAAAAAATTGTGACAAATTTTTTAAACGTGTACATTTATGGAAGGATTATAATTGAAATAAAAATAGTAAAATAGTTACAACAGAAAAATTAAATAATTAACAACGGTTAAATTCATGTTAATTTTTTTCAATTGTTAAATCACATTTTCCTTTGAGGAACTATCTATTACCATGCAATACTTTATACTTTTTTAAAGACATTGTATAGTTGAATTTCATTAGAAAATTTAGCATCATTATATTCCATGTACAATGTTATGTGGTATCTGATATACATACAGAACTATCATTGAAAGTTTGGATTTAAAATATACGTACCGTTAAATGTACAGCATTTTTTAAAATACTAACTGAAACAAAAATGAAAATTTTGTTTTGAATAAAAGTCATTTTTAAAAAGTTGATGATTTATAGCTCAAAAAATGATTATCTTATTTTACAATTTTAATTAAAGGCATTATTTTAAAATTTTCAGTGATTAATAATATTTTGAAGTATAACCATTTATACTAAAAGGCGTTAATCTTAACTGTCAATCGTTTCAATAATCAAAAAATTGTTTTTCTTAGATTTAATTTTACATTTAATGAATAACATTTTTATATTCCTGTTACATATCCAGTTAAAACTGATCTATTTCACAAATTGGCATATATCTTATATTAAACGACGGAGAATTTAACTGAACACATTTAAATTTATATAACACCAGTAGAGAATTTTTGTGTATTTCACCTTCGAAATGCCTCTAAAAGGAATATGCAGGTGTTTTAAACTATACCCTATTTTATCGAAAAGAAAATCACATTTTCAATTTCGTGTGTGAAAGTGTGGAACTGCTAAAATACTGGTAACAATTCAGTTTCTAAGCAAAGATTAATTCTTCTACGAACATCAAAGCACTATAGCGATTTTCGTATCCCGATATATGAGGATATGGTGCATACAAGAGAGAATATGTAAACAGTTATAATTCTGAGTGAATGGACGCAATGCGAGCAAGAAGAAAATGTAGAGCTGTTTATTCTTTTACTAGCATATAGCCCGTCATATGACGGTATTAGTAAAATATTTAATTTTCTAGAATTGTAAAGCGCCCTATGAGGCAGTTAAAAATGGTTTGTTTTTTAGATAAGAATTATCTGGCACAAATAATTTGTTTTTCTTCACAATAATTCTAACAATAATGTGTTCATCTTCATATTTCTCTAACATCTCCCGATATTGTGAATGCAATTTATAATCAAGTTGAAATCATAAACCTACAAGCTAACAAACTTCTTAATTGAAAAAGATATAACTTAAAATCTAGATATTTATTATTCCGTAAATTAGACTCCTAGACTTTTATAAAAAGAATTTGTTGTTAATACCGGATATAGAATTTTCATTGCAACAGAAAATAAACGATGATTAAATTTAAAATTATTACATATGTACCTAATCTATTACTTAACCCAAATATAAAAGAAAGTTATTTACGTTATATCTAAGATCAGTGATAAAACGTATGAAAATATTACACACGATATTTAAATAATTTAAAATAAGAAATGATTAAATGAGATGGTTAAAGAAAAGACGTTATAATGTCAGAAAAAAAGTTATTTTTACATATTAATTATGTGATAAATTGATAAATTTAATTTCCTGCTTCTAACCGGGGAAAATAAGGCTTGGTACAATGGCATTAAATACTCGAAAGGGGGCGAATTGGTAGATTTTTAAGTTTTAAAGACTTGCTTTAAATTTTGCAAGAATTCAATACGGATGCCTCTATCCATTCCATGTCCAACCGCTTCATAAATTCTACGACAAACGGATAAATAATTTAGGCTATTATTATATAGGGGATTCTTTTAAATAAAGAAAAACTGAATGCTATGTAAAAGAGCAAAATTTCAGAAGTCCAGTCAGTGCATCGGTCATTTTATTGCAGAATGTCATTTATTTGACGCTGCATTTTTAATCAAACCTCGTACCTGTGTCGTGGAAGAATGAAATGGTACCCCAACGCCATTTGGCTTCACAACTCAACTGAATCACTGAAAACTTACTGAAAAATAGTTTGCACGTTATTATGTTTAATAGATTTTAATTATGTTTAATAATCTTAATTAACAATACTGTTAATTAAACAATATTATAACTATTTTAAAAAAGGGTAATACCTCATATATATATATAAATTAAATCTTTCTTTGTTAAAAAATTTCGAATTATTTATATGGAAATCAAATTTTCTTTAATAAAAGATTACAGCCCATTTTTTGAATTTTTTGAAATATTGTATCATATTTTCTCTTCTGTTTATTTTATAAAAATATACTTCACAATTGCAATTATTCAAATTTTTTCACTATTTAATTCAGAGTATGAAGAGAAAAATTATATGTTATTTTATTTAAATATTTAAAAGTTTTAAAAATAAATATTTCGATTGCAGCATTCATTAAATTATTGAATGATGGGTTTTATCAATTTTAGTATATAATTGAAAGCTATAAAATTTCTATTCAAAAATACCATATTTAATGAACAGTTGTCCCGTTGGGTAGAAAAGTGTATTATCTCCATCATGACCTCAACATGATATTAAGAAGACAATGGACGTTTAATGTCAAATAAAAAAAAATAGATTTTACTGGTGTTTTTATTATGATAATATTTAGTATTGTTACATGAAATTTTTAAAACACAATATTCTATTAGAACACATTCTTGATTACAGTAGAAGATAAACTTTATGTCATCCAACAATAATCTTTAATGCCATTTCTTATCCACAGCCGATTTAATTACTAATTATTTCTATCTTTAATTTTAACTTCAGATTTTACATAAAAACAAAACTGGGTAAAAATTTTCACTTACGATAAATAGTATTTATATAAGTCAATTATTTAAAATTATGCCCTGATTTAGCTACTGATTTGATGATTTGAGGCATTAAATTTTGTGTAACTTGAGAAAATAGTTAGTGATTTTCAACACATATCCATTCTAAGGACAAACACACTTTAAGTTTTGATAAAATGTAAAAGAAAGTAACCTGGGTAAAGTTCACCTGGTATATTTCATATCCACTATTTTTATACAAAATTGTCAAACTGGATAATATTATATTTAAAAATTAAAGTTCAGAGTGCATGATAAAAACAGGTTTGGCAGCAATAAAATATTATATTATTCGAAAAATGGGGATCAATAATGAAGCATATGCATAACTTGATTTGAGAACGAAATAAATCATTTCACTTTCTTTTTTTTTCATCAAAATCTGTAATCTGAAGGTATCTTGTCCCATTAATTTGACATGCTGAATGAAATATTTCCAGGATTTAATCGAAATTATATACAAAATATTATAACCTTTATCTAGCTATTTAGTTATACATAGGGAACATACTTGCATATATATATAGGTATAGGTACTTAGAGAAAATATAAGAATACAGAAAAACTTTATGATTGTGAATTGTCGTCTTAGATTAACTTCTTCCGAATTAATATATTACAAATGTGAGGTCATATCCTACAAATATCAATATTATCGTACTCCTAAGCATGATTGCATGCAATAATTGAATAAAACACAGATGTTTGCATCAAAAATCTCTCATGTATTGTCGGCAGTAATGTGTATTTTAGAAAACGTTTGCAAACTATCATCGCAAACTCGTGTTGGAATTTTCAAATCATAGAATAAGTAACGATTACTCACTGTTACCCAAAAATATATATACATATATATATTAATAATTATTATTCAGTATAAGTGGGATGATTATAAATTCATTTTAAACCCCGTAATCTGCTCGTAAGTACTACACTCAATTTATTACTACTAACTGTCTCTAAGAATTAAGTGGATGGTGCAGCGGAAATGATTTTATTAATAAAAGATCGTAATTGATTTTTCTATTTTAAATTAATATATAATTGCAAGTTAAGGTAATGCACGAATAAAATAGGTTTCTAAAGAGTTCGTAATGGTGAAAATTGAATCAATTTGGAGCATTTAAATCACGGTAGAAAATAACACTAATCAATTCCAAATTATCTGTCGTCTTTTAAATCCGAGATATATTTACTGTAGAAATTCTGGAAGTAGTGCTTGTTCAAGTATAACTTAAAGAGAAATGGAAGAAAGTAAATAATGATTTCAATTAAATAAAAATAATACAATTAATCATTTTTATCCGTAGTGCCTTGAAACATGTTTATACCTTCTCTTTAAATCTCTAATACTAAAGTAATGAGACAGTATTGTATGCCTGCTTTTAAGTCTTTTCCTGATAAACGTTCTTTTTACAAGAATCCTTAAATTTGAGGTACAAATGATAATCACCTGGAACAAAGTCGGGGAAGGGAGACTAAATGTGATAAAAAATATTCCACTTGAAGTTCTAAATAAAGTCATTGGACTTTCTAACCATGGATGGACAAAATCATGTCACATGTCAGAAATCACCGCATTTTGGTCTTATGCCCCTAAGAAGAATAACGTTTTAAAAGTGGTGATCATTTAAAAGTAGATGCATTGCAATGGCTGTTTGATAACTGACGTTTAAGAGAAAGGCATAGAAACTGTTTTCAATGTACGATAAATGGTCTAATAAAGGTATTGGAAAATTACTAAATGTATTACTTTTATTAAAATAAAATCATTATTTACTTTCCTTCATTTTACTTTTGGTTACATGTAAGCTGTTGCAACTTTCTTTAATCCCCTAGTGCAATCGATATATACTTTACATAGAGGTATAACTGTAATTGAATGAATTAACCCTGACGTAATTTTTTCATATGTGATATCAACTCGAAAAGACGTACAGCTCATAATCGGAAATTTAAGGATGTGATACAAGAAAAAAAGGTCTTCCACCCAGAGGCTTTCCAAAATAAATATTCAATACTGGGGTGCATAAAATAGGTTCGTGCTGACAATGTTCTCCATGTTCAAATGATATCTCTGGAGGTGGAAAGCAGAGTTAGAGGTCTTCTACTTGGACCCTGCTTTTAAATTACGACCACTGTCACATTGAGAGAGATGTAGTCCTATAAGTACTTCTATTTAAAAGTATTTATATGTGTTCTACCCTAATCCTACTCTTCTAAAACAAAAAGCAAATGTCTTCGATTTAATGTGTGGTTCACATGCTTCGTTTGTCCAAGCGGCAATAAAGACAACAATAACATAATTCCAAGATTAAATATGTTAAAACAGGACTAAAATATTGTTGGAAAATGTGTATTTCTCCTTTTACAAAATTATTTATAAACCCTACTAAAAGTTAGTCATTTTATATAGATACAATATTTCTAAAGTCTCTTGATTTTGGGGAATCTTCTTGGGACACACTATCTGTGTTGGCACATTCTATGGCAGCTTACAGATTTTTTAAGCCTTTACAACAGTTTGTAAACGACGTCATATCAACGTGGTTTAAGTTTGGGAAAGAAGAAAAATACGTTAGAAATAGGTTCTGAGAATATGGTGGATGGAAATATTCACGTAGGGTTACTCATAATGGGAGCATGATGTTTTGCCAGGTAAAAGCGAAAGAGGAGGAACAACGTGCAAGGCGGCGAATCCTGATAGTATACCACCCAAAGCTAGTTTTCAAACAAATGAGGCTTGCTGCTGAGCAGAACATTCCTTAAAGAAGCTAAAATATTTTGTGTAACTGTTTCTGTACTATGAAGTCTCATCATACAAATTAATGAAATATAGGCGTTTCCAAATTAAAAACAATCCTCATAACACTGATATTTTTTACTTGTATCCTCTCCGATCGAATATTTGCCTTTTCCAAGACATTTAAGTTAAACTCAGAACTGTGAATCAAAAGCTAACTCATAATTTGGACTATGCAATGCACGGTTTGACAGGTTTGTAGCAATTTTCACACACTCGGTGTGTTCTTCAAGCTTTCTAATTGTCACTTTTACACTAATGAGACAAACAGCTTGTGAACCTGATAACTTCGAGTACTTCGAGTCATAGTCATGGTAAATCTAACCGAATGAAGGTTTGTTGTCTTTCAGTAGAGAAGCGCAGTTGGTACAATACGAAGCCATTTGATGCTTCTAAAATTATCTGTTTTTGGACATTATTTTCTTGCGACATAAGACCGAAACTTGTCGTGAATAAGAATTAGAAAACGATTAACGGTTAAGCAGTTGTTAGACATAACAAAGCGTATATATTTAGGGGAAAGTAAATCGAAGTAAAATAAATGTAAGTGTGAGAAGTGATAGTGTCTCCAGTGAAACTGTGTTTTTATAAAAAGTTGTGGATGAGCCAAGGTTTTGATTTTTCACCGAAGTTGTGGATTAATTAGCTCGTAGGTAGTATCATAGCTATTCTTATCATTCACAAGTGCATAAGAGAAATAGTTTGTTAAAGCCTGATGTAATGCTCAGACAGCTAAGGAATTATGTTAAACATTTTTATTGCAAAATGGTATCTTATACAATTACGAGTGGAGTAGAAACAATATAACTAAAAGACTTTATGGAGTTGAAGATCAATGATGAACTTTATCTTCAGCGTACCGGGAAATTATCTTTTCTATTTATAAAGAAAAATATTAAACGTCATTGCCTTAGACGTTAGGTTTCAAATTAAAGATGCTATAAATATGTTGCAAAATACTTAAAACGCAGAAATTATGTTTTTAAATACATTTACAATCATTTGCTGTTAAATGATCTTCAGTTGATCAAAGAATCCAGGGAAAATTCATTATGTTATTTAAATTTTAAAAAATGAAATTTTGAAACATATAAATTCTATCTCGTTTATAGGAATATAGATAGGCATATAGCACAGATATGACAAAGCTGTTTAAATAAATGGTTCAATAAATAGATTTTTATGACTTTAGAATTATAATTATAAATAAACAATAATAATAACTTTTTGATTATTTTGTATTTACTTAATCCACCCATTTTAGTCTTCTATAGAAAATGTATGCATATATTATATTAATCCTGTATTCAATAAAATCAGATGAAAGGTTTTTTTTTAGTTGAAACTGATTATTAAAAGAGTTTTTCAGTCACAACTTTGGAATATTATCCATGTATAAATATTAAAACAACAAATAACGGTAAAATAGAGATAATTAGTATTGATATATGAAACTAAAAAATTCCCTTTATCTAGGATGACATTGTGTGCTAAATAATTAATAATCTGCTTTTTTAAACAAGATAAGAATAGCTATGATACTACCTACGAGCTAATTAATCCACAACTTCGGTGAAAAATCAAACCCTTGGCTCATCCACAACTTTTTATAAAGACACAATTTCACTGGAGACACTATCACTTCTCACACTTACATTTATTTTACTTCGATTTACATTCCCCTAAATATATACGCTTTGATATGTCTAACAACTGCTTAACCGTTAACCTTTTTCTAATTCTTATTCACGACAAGTTTCGGTCTTATGTCGCAAGAAAATAATGTCCAAAAACAGATAATTTTAGAAGCATCAAATGGCTTCGTATTGTACCAACTGTGCTTCTCTACTGAAAGACAACAAACCTTCATTCGGTTAGATTTACCATGACTATGACTCGAAGTACTCGAAGTTATCAGGTTCACAAGCTGTTTGTCTCATTAGTGTAAAAGTGACAATTAGAAAGCTTGAAGAACACACCGAGTGTGTGAAAATTGCTACAAACCTGTCAAACAGTGCATTGCATAGTCCAAAATATGAGTTAGCTTTTGATTCACAGTTCTGAGTTTAACTTAAATGTCTTGGAAAAGGCAAATATTCGATCGGATAGGATACAGGTCAAAAATATCAGTGTTATGAGGATTGTTTTTAATTTGGAAAAGGCTGTATTTCATTAATTTTTATGATGAGACTTCATAGTACAGAAACAGTTACACAAAATTTTTTAGCTTCTTTAAGGAATGTTCTGCTCAGCAGCAAGCCTCATTTGTTTGAAAACTAGCCTTGGTTGGTATACTATCAGGATACACCGCCTTGCAAGTTGTTCCTCCTCTTCACACACTTTGATTCTGAATATGTATTACAAAGACGTATTGAATGAAATCAAAATAAAAATTACATTGATGATGTGATGTATGCGCAAAATATCGTATGCACGCTAACGTAAAACATAATGACTGATTTAAAATGACTTGAAAAATTAAGCTGAACAAAATGGTTATAAAGTTAATTACAAGTGTATGTTAAGTTTTAGTATACATATTAAACTTTAAACGTATTTTTATAAACTTTTCAGATTTTTATGTTTTTGTTAATATATTTAAATGTTGATGTCAAATGTCTTGCCTTTGTCAAAGATATAATATATTCTTATAGTTACAGAACATTTTTAGGTAGTTATCAGTTCTATCCTAACGTACCGTATATTGAAAAGTTTGATGCATAGGGAGTGTAGTGTAGTTATTTATTCATGAAACGAACTAAACTAAAACGGTTTAATACCATGAATATTTTTAATAATAACTTTTACAGAAAATTTCAGTCTAAATATCTCAATTTTTTTACACATTTTAGAATAAGAGAACATCATACCACTAAAACTACAAAAGTATTTTAATTTTTATTTGCTAAAATTATTTTTCAAACCCTTCCACACATGCATACAAATTTTGAAATTTGTGTCTTACGTACTTTAAACGTCACTTCCATTTATTTCATATGTACATTTTTGACATTAAAAATGAAAATCTACATGGATTTATATTATATTTTAGTCCATTAGTAATGCTAGAGTTTATATTTTGTATTTATCTTAAAAATATTAAAATTTTATCCAAATTTACCTTATTGGATTCAATAAAACTGATCATGAAATTAGCAATAAGTTTATCAGTTTTTATATACAAAAAACATTTTTTCTTCTTTACTGGGATTTTTATTAAGAACTTGTTTAATTATTTTCAAAAATAATTTTAACGATACCCATGTGTTGTAATTTGCAGAATATATTTTAGGCAGTAAGAATTCTATGCAACAACTGAGATTGCATATCTATAAGTGCTTCTCTATATTGCATATATATAAGTAATACAATAGATTGCATTAAATATAGAGATTTTAATAGGCTTTAAAACATTCATTTTATATGCATTTTATATTTCATATAAATAAACACATTAAATATAATTTTGCTTTTGTTTAATTCTACAAATGGTGGTCTTTATTTTAAACCACCTACAAAGATTATTGTCAAACTTAATTAACATTTCTAAATGTACCAGAATTTCAAATATTTCATTAAATCTCTAATAATATTCTAATTCTAGAAAATGTTGCAAACTTTAAAAAAAAATTATTTAGATTAAATGAATTGCATCCAAATAAGAGAATATAATTTTTAACTGCATGTTTCATAAATTCCTTAAGGTAAAAGAATTGAACACTATAATTCTATTTTGAGATTTTTATTAACATACACGAAAATAAATAATATTTTCCTATAAAATATGTTACCAAGAGGAATTCATAAATATTAGCTTTCCCCGATGTCTCCCGAATGTGAAATGCTTAAGTTATTTTCTTTCTTTAAACTAAAGTTATTTTAAATTCTACTGTTTCACACCCTCAAAGTTAAAAATAGATATTTTACAGGCATAAACGCTTTCCTTCAATTTAAACAAGTTCTTTTTAAATGTTCTTTAAAATCAATTTTGTTTTATTTTTGGGGAAAAAATTTATTTTTAAATACTTTATTATCGGAAACCGATTACCGTGCAGAGGATCCAAACGTTGAAGAAAGGCCTGTTTACGGCCTGAAGCTTATTATTTTGAAACAAATATTCCTACAACTTTTGAATCGATAACTTCTGAAAGAGGGAAAAGTAACCGTTCGTTTCAAGTAACATAGGGTTTATTTCAATCAATAAAGCAATCAATAATATAAT
>CM063508.1:88023889-88033889 GCA_032207245.1 Pardosa pseudoannulata
AACTCTTAGTAGAGTTTTATTAATATTTTCTATTTAAGGTGAAATTTTGTGGTCTTAGATTAGGAGGACTTAGCATGAAAAGTAATATTCATTAACAGAGCAGTACCTTTAGACTTTCAAAAGCTTTATAATAAATGTCTTTCTTTGATTCACAATGAAAAATGTTTTTGTCTATTTAAATAATTTTTAAAGATTTTTTAATAAATCAACTATACTAAAATTTACTAAATATTTAAATCAATGTAATATTTGACTAATCAAAATATGATACAAGTATAAATTAAAGTATAAAACATCCAGACACTTAATATATATTCTCATAAAGATATACACAACTTCTATTCTCAAAAATAAAAAAAAACATTTTTTTACATATTAAAAGCATGAAAACTAATGTTCATTAACGGAGCACTATCTTTCGACTTTAAAAGTGTTCATTATGAATATTTTTCTTTGATTCACAATGAAACAGTTTATTCCTCTATTTAAAATAACTTTTAAAGATTTTTTTATTAAATCAAATGCTTTAAAACTAAGGAATTAAATTTATCTTTTTCTATTTGCTTACTATATTTAGTACTTTACATCTGAAATACATTATATTAAGGCAATGTAATATTTGACTAATCAATATATTGTACAAAAACTTCACAGTAAAAAAACATTCAGCCTATTTAGTACTTTACATCTGAAATAGATTATATTAAGGCAATGTAATATTTGACTAATCAATATATTGTACAAAAAAAATCACAGTAAAAAAACATTGAGCCTAGTATTATATATTCTCATAAAGATAAACACAACTACTATTTTTGAAAATAACAAACATTTTTTTTTATTATTAAAATGTTTTCCCCTGATTTATTTCCATTATATTATATCGCTAAATTTTCTCTCTATATATAAAATGTATTTAATAAACAATTTTTCTCTATGTCAATATCTAGTTACATAATGCACTTGTAATATTATCTCATATATTTACTCTATATGCTCGAATTTAATATTTTGCATTTAGAGATAATATCTATCTTGCATAGTGACATAATTGTATATTTCTTTATGTTTCGCAAAAGTACCAGATATATATTACATAACTTAATATATAAGAAAATACAGAGTACGTTAAATTAACCTATTGTTAACAATGTAAACAACGCCAAAACTGTATTTCCAAAATTTTACATAGCGACACTCGCTGCCGCTTTGTTTTCTGCTCTTTCGCGAGTAAGAATAAATAAATAGATATGAGTTTTCTACACTCGCCAATTCCATCCATTCACACGGAATTATGTTAACGGTTCACAGATTCTCCCTCAGCGTAAGCGTTCCTATCCTTATATCTCAGAATAAGAATATCGCCCCCCGTGTTTTGATGTTTGAAAAGGAATTAAGCTTCGCTTAGAAACTGAGTTGATATCAGTGTTTCTGCAGTTCCACATTCATCCGCGCAAATTCTAAAGGGGAAACGAGATTTGCTTTTCTATAAAGTGGGAAATAGTTTAAAAGGCCTATAAATTCCATTTAGAAGCATTTCTCAGGTCGCAATAAACATAAAATCTCTGTAGGTGTTATATAAATGTGGACGCGTTTAGCTAAATTCTCCTGTGATTAATAGAACATATACGATAAATAACACCTTTTTTAAAATATTTGATTTGCAAGAAAACACAGTGCCATCAGAGATATTAAGAGATATACTTAATAAATTCTTTTTAAATTCTTCAGCTTTATTTTGATAATAAAAGATATTTGATAATAAAAGATATTTATTTGATAATAAAAGATACTTTTTTATAGATTCTTTAATAATGCTCTAACTTTTAAAATCTTGTTTAGTTTTGTTATCCCAAGTAGTAATATTTTAAGTATAACGTAAATATATACCTTAAATAGAAAGAAATTTAATTAACCTACCCGCAAGATAAATTTTATTTTATATAAAGGAAATTAAATTTTAATATTCAACTCGGAAAAAATATCTATTTCCTACTGTTAAAATAAATTTTAAAGTTATTTGAAAGTATTGCTTCATTCAAAAAGACTTTCATTAAATTAGATTCATACTGATATTTATAAATTTAAAACTCACATACTTTTTATTGATTTAGATTCTTGTTAATAGTGTGGATAAATACTATTCTAATTAAAACAAATGTTATTTAATTGAAACAGAAATAGTTTAAAGCAAATCTAAAGGGGAAACGAGATTTGCTTTTCTATAAAGTGGGGAATAGTTTAAAAGGCCTATAAATTCCATTTACAAGCATTTCTCAGGTCGCACTAAACATAAACCTCTTAAGGTATTATATAAATGTGGACATGATTAGCTAAATTCTCCCGTATTTAATGGAAAATATACGATAAATAACACTTTTTTAAAAACATTTTATTTGCAATAAGTTACAGTACTATCAGAGATTTATATTATTCCTAATAACAGCTTTATTTTGATAATAAAAGATCAACCACTTTAACAATACATTTTTAGAGGTTCTTTAATAATGTCCTAACTTTTAAAATCTTGTTTAGCTTTGTTATTCCAAGTAATAATATTTTAGTATAACGTAAATGTGTACATTAAATAAAACGAAATGAAATTAACCTACCCACAAGATAAACTATAAATTTTAATAATAAAAATTAAATTTTCATATAAAACAGAGAATAAATTCCTTTTTATACTGTTTAAATAAACTTTAACGGTATTTGAAAGATTTTTTTCGATTCAAAAAATTACTAAACGTTAAGGAATTGAAGATTAAAAAAATTTATCACTCTATAAAAGAAAACATATCGCTTGTTTTACCTGATATTTACAAAATAATAAAAATAATTCGTTGTGATTTAATGTAAAAATGGTTTACTTCATTGTTAAATATTTAATTTGAAAGAAAGATGATTAATACCTATCTCAATTGTGCGTATTTTTAAATCACTGCTCCATTCAAATAAACTTACATAAATCTAGATTCATACTGATATGTATAAATTTAAAACTCACCTAGTTTTTATTGAATTAGATTCTTATTAGTGGTGTAGAGAAATACTATTTTAATTAAAACAAACTTTTATTTTATTGAAACAAAAATAGTTTAAAGCAAATCTAAAGGGGAAAAGAGATTTCCTTTTCTTTAAAGTGGGAAATAGGCCTATAATTAAAAGGTAATTAAAAGTCCTATAAATTCCAATTAGAAGCATTTCTCAGGTCGCAATATACATAAAATCTCTTAAGGTATTATATAAATATGGGCGCGAGTTAAATTCTCCTGTGTTTAATGGAAAATATACGATAAATAACACTTTTTTAAAATATTTGATTTGCAAGAAAACACAGTACCATCAGAGATATTATTATTAAGAGATATACTTAATAAATTATTTTTAAATTCTTCAGCTTTATTTTGATAATAAAATATATACCATTTTTACGATACATTTTTAGAGGTTCTTTAATAATGCTCTAAATTTTAAAATCTTTCTCAGTTTTGTTATCCCAAGTAGTATTATTTTACGTATAACGTAAATATGTACCGTAAAAATAAAGAAATTTAATTAACCTACCTGAAAGATAAATTTTATTTTATGTAATGGAAATTAAATTTTAATATAAAACTGGGAACTCTATTTCCTACTGTTAAAACACATTTTGACGGTATTGGAAAGTTTTTTAATTTAAAAAATTATGAACTATTAAGATTTTGAAGCTTAAAAAATTTACCATTCTATAAAAGAAAAGATATCGCTCGTTTTACCTAATATTTACAAAATTATAAAAATAATTTTTTGTAATTTAATGTAAAAAATGGTTTAGTTAAATGTTAAATATTTATTTTCAAAGAAAGATGATTTATAATTATCTCAATTGTGTGTAGTTTTAAAGCACTTTCATAAAATAAGATTCATATTGATATATATAAATTTAAAACCCTACTAGTTTTTATTGATTTAGATTCTTATTAATGGTGTGGAGAAATACTATTCTAATGTTATTTTATGGAACAAAAAATAGTTTAAGCAAGTTTAAAGGGGAAACTAGATTTGCTTTTCAATAATGTGGGGAATAGTTTAAAAGGCATATAAAAAATTCATTCAGAAGCATTTCTCAGGTCGCACTAAACATAAACCTCTTAAGGTATTATATAAATGTGGACATGATTAGCTAAATTCTCCCGTATTTAATGGAAAATATACGATAAATAACACTTTTTAAAAATATTTGGTTTGCAAGAAGACACAGTACCACCAGAGACTTAAGTTCTTCCTAAAAACAGCTTTATTTTAATAATAAAAGATCAGCCACTTTTACAATACATTTATAGAGCTTCTTTAATAACGCCCTAACTTTTAAAATCTTGTTTAGCTTTGTTGTTAAAAGTAATAATATTTTTAGTATAACGTAAATGTGTACATTAAATACAAATAAATGAATTTAACCTACCCGCAAAATAAATTTTAAAATTATAAATGAAAATTAAATTTTCATAAAAATCTGGGAAGAAGCGTCTCTTTCATACTGTTAAAATAAATTTTAACGGTATTTCAAAGATTTTTTTCTATTCAAAAGATTACGAAACTTTAAGGAATTAAATTTAAAAAAAATTACCATTCTATGAAAGAAAAGATATTACTAGTTTTACCTGATATTTACAAATAATAAAAATAATTTGTTGTCATTTAATGTAAAAATAGTTTATTTCAATGTTAAATATTTAATTTGAAAGAAAGATGATTAATACTTATCACAATTGTGCGTATTTTTAAAGCACTGCTCCATTCAAAAATCTTTCATAAAATTAGATTTATACTGGTATTTATAAATGTAAAACCGTACTCGTTTTTATTGATTTAGATTCTTCTTAAGGGTGTGGAGAAATACTATTCTAGTTAAAACAAAATGTTATTTTGTTGAAACAAAAATAGTTTAAAGTAAATCTAAAGGGGAAACGAAATTTGCTTTCCTATAAAGTGGGAAATAGTTTAAAAGACCTATAAATTCCATTTAAAAATATTTCTCAGGTCGCAATAAACATAAAATATCTGTAGGTGTTATATAAATGTGGTCGCGTTTAGCTAAATTCTCATGTGTTTAATAGAACATATACGTTAAATAACTCCTTTTTTAAAATATTTTATTTGCAAGAAGACATATTACCATCAGAGATACTATTATTAAGAGATATACTTAATACATTCTTTTAAAATTCTTCCGCTTTCTTTTGATAATAAAAGATATACCACTTTTACAATACATTTTTAGAGGTTCTTTAATAATGCTCTAACCTTTAAAATCTTGTTTAGTTTTGTTACCCCAAGTAGTATTATTTTTAGTATAACGTATATATGTACCTTAAATAGAAAGACATTTAATTAAACTACCCGCAACATAAATTCTATTTTATGTAATGAAACTTAAATTTTAATATAAATCTGGGAATAAATGTTTCTTTCTTAATGTTAAAATAAATTTTGACGATAAAAAAATTTACCATTCTATAAAAGAAAAGATATAACTAGTTTTACCTCATATTTACAAATAATAAAAATAATTTGTTGTCATTTAATGGAAAAATGGTTTACTTCAATGTTAAATATTTAATTTGAAAGAAAGATGATTTATAATTATCTCAACTGTGCGTATTTTTAAAGCATTGCTCCATTAAAAAAACTTTCATAAAATTAGATCCATACTGTTATTTATAAATATAAAACCTACTAGTTTTTATTGATTTAGATTCTTGTTAATAGTTTGGAGAAATACTATTCTAATTAAAACAAAATGTTATTTTATTGAAACAAAAATAGTTTAAAACAAATATGAAGGGGAAACGAGATTTCCTTTTCTATAAAGTGGAGAATAGTTTAAAAGGCCTATAAATTCCATTTAGAAGCATTTCTCAGGTCGCAATAAACATAAAATCTCTGTAAGTTTTATATAAATGTGGGCCTGTTAGCTAAATTCTCACATGTTTAAGGAAAATACACGATAAATAACACTTTTTAAAAATATTTGGTTTGCAAGAAGACACAGTACCACCAGAGACTTAAGTTCTTCCTAAAAACATCTTTATTTTAGTAATAAAAGATCAGCCACTTTTACAATACATTTATAGAGCTTCTTTAATAACGCCCTAACTTTTAAAATCTTGTTTAGCTTTGTTGTTAAAAGTAATAATATTTTTAGTATAACGTAAATGTGTACATTAAATACAAAGAAATGAAATTAACCTACCCGCATTTAAATTAAAATTTAATAATGAAATTAAATTTTCATATAAAACAGAGAAAAAAAATGCTTATTTTATACTGTTTAAAAACGAACTTTAACGATTATGGGAAAGTTATTTTTTTTATTTAAAAAATTAAAGACTATTAAGGAATTGAAGTTTAAAAAAATTTACCATTCTATAATAGGAAAGATATCTCTCATTTTACCTCATATTTACAAATAATAAAAATAATTTGTTGTCATTTAATGGAAAAATGGTTTACTTCAATGTTAAATATTTAATTTGAAAGAAAGATGATAAATACTTATCACAATTGTGCGTATTTTTAAAGCACTGCTCCATTCAAAAAACTTTCATAAAATTAGATTTATACTGATATTTATAAATGTAAAACCGTACTAGTTTTTATTGATTTAGATTCTTCTTAAGGGTGTGGAGAAATACTATTCTAGTTAAAACAAAATGTTATTTTGTTGAAACAAAAATAGTTTAAAGTAAATCTAAAGGGAAAACGAAATTTGCTTTCCTATAAAGTGGGAAATAGTTTAAAAGGCCTATAAATTTCATTTAGAAGCATTTCTCAGGTCGCAATAAACATAAAATATCTGTAGGTGTTACATAAATGTGAGCCCGTTTAGCTAAATTCTCCTGTGTTTAATAGAAATTTTACGATAAATAACACTTTTTTAAAATATTTGATTTCCAAGAAGGCACAGTACCATCAGAGATATTATTATTTAGAGAAATGCTTAATAAATTCTTCCTAAATTCTTCAGCTTTATTTTGATAATAAAAGATATACCAATATATTTTACAATGCAATTTAGAAGTTCCATAATAATGCCTTAACTTTTAAAATCTTGTTTAGCTTTGTTATCCCAAGTGGAAATATTTTTATTATAACGTGAATATGTACCTTAAATAGAAAGAAATGTAGTTAACTTACCCACAAGATAAATTTTTTATTATGTTATGGAAATTAAATTTTAATATAAAATTGGGAATAAATATCTATTTCCTACTGTTAAAACAAATTTTAAAGGTATTTGAAAGTATTGCTCCATTAAAAAAAAACTTTCATAAAATTAGATTCATACTGGCATATATAAATTTAAAACCCTACTAATTTTAATTGATTTAGATTCTTGTTAATAGTGTGGATAAATACTATTCTAATTAAAACAAATGTTATTTAATTGAAACAGAAATAGTTTAAAGCAAATCTAAAGGGGAAACGAGATTTGCTTTTCTATAAAGTGGGGAATAGTTTAAAAGGAATATAAATTCCATTTACAACCATTTCTCAGGTCGCAATAAACATAAAATCTCTGTAGGTATTATATAAATGTGGGTGCGTTTAGCTAAATTCTCCCGTGTTTAATGGAAACTATACGATAAATAACACCTTTTTAAAATATTTGATTTGCAAGTAGACACAGTACTATCAGAAACTTAAATTCTTCCAAATAACACTTTTATTTTGGTAATAAAAGATCAACCAATTTTACAATACATATTTAGAGCTTCTTTAATAATGCCCTAATTTTTTTAAATCTTGTTTAGCTTTGTTATTCCAACTAATAATATTTTTAGTATAACGTAAATGTGTACCTTAAATATAAAAAAATGAAAATAAACTACCCGCAAAATAAATTTTAAACTATGTAATGGAAATTAAATTTTAATATAAAACTGGGAATAAATGTGTATTTCACACTTTGAAAACAAGTTTTAACGGTATTTGAAAGTTTTTTTTTTCAATTCAAAAAATTACGAAACTTTAAGGAATTAAAGTTTAAAAAATTACCATTCTATAAAAGAAAATATATCGCTCGTTTTACCTGATGTTACAAAATAATGAAAATAGTTTGTTGTGATTTAATGGAAAAATGGTTTCCTTCAATGTTAAATATTTGAAAGAAAGATGATTTATAATTATCTCAACTGTGCGTATTTTTAAAGCATTGCTCCATTAAAAAAAACTTTCATAAAATTAGATTCATACTGGCATTTATAAATTTAAAACTCATCTATTTTTTATTGATTTAGTTTGTTGTAATGGTGTGAAATATACTATTCTAATTTAAACAAATGTTATATAATTGAAACCAAAATAGTTTAAAGTAAATCTAGAGTAGAAACGAGATTTGCTTTTCTATAAAGTGGGGAATAGTTTAAAAGGCCTATAAATTCTATTTAGAAGCATTTCTCAGGTCGAAATGAACATAAAATCTCTTAAGGTATTATATAAATAGTGGGCGCGTTTAGCTAAATTCTCGAGTGTTCAGTAGAACATATACGACAATTAACACCTTTTTTTGATTTATATTTTTTTATTCATATTTGATTTATATTATATTTTTTTTATTTTTTTGAAAATATTTGATTTGCAAGAAGACACAGTACCATCATTGATTTATATTCTTCCTAATAAGAGCTTTATTTTTTTAATAAAATATATACCACTTTTACAATTTAATAATGCCCTAACTTTTAAAATCTTCTTTATCTTTGTTATCCCAATTAATAATATTTTTATTATAACGTAAATGTATACCTTAAATAGAAAGAATTGTCATTCACCTACCCATAAGATAAATTTTAAATTAGGACAGAAAGTTAAATTTCTATATAAAATTGGAAATAAATATCTATTTTATACCATTAAAAAATCTTTAAAGGTATGTGAAAGTTTTTTTTTTTAATTTAAAAAACTACTAACCATTAAGGTATTCAAGTTTGAAAAAATTACCATTTGAATTGAAAAAAATTACCATTCTATAAAAGAAAAGATTTAGATTGTTTTACCTGATGTTCACAAAATAATAACGATAATTAGTTGTAATTTAATATAAAAAACGGTTAACATTTGTAAAAAATGTTAAACATTTATTTTGACTGGAATATGATTTATAATTATATAAATTGTGGGTATTTTTTATGTTTTTAAAGCATTGTTATATTAAAAAAAATTTATATAATTAGATCCGTATTAATATTTATAAATTTAAAACCCAACTACATATTTCTTAATTTTGACCCTTAGTAAATGTAAGGGGAAAACTTTATTCTAATTAAAACAATATATTATTTTATTGAATCAAAAATAGTTTGAAGTACCGAAGAGCCCAAAAGGTGCTATACTTCTATAACTACAAATATAAAAGCTATACAAAAAATACTGTCATAAAATTTAAATGTAGTAAAATGAAGTTTAATCAAGGAAATCTATGAATTCTTTATTTACTCTTTTTTTTTAAATAGATGTTTTTAAAAATATAACTGATCAATTGAAATATTAAAATTATCCTTTTTTATAATATGGTCACTTTTGCTTGTAACACACTTTTTACGCTTTCAGTTATAAAATTCAGCTTTTTCTATAAGCATTGCAGATAACTTTACACATAAATGAAGAATAACAGAAAATAGATCCGTTTCATCGTCAGAAAATAAAAAAAAATCACTTAAATATAAAATGTATAAAATATGCTATTCTAACCATATCAGTGTGAACTGATATTTATTCTAAAAGCTACAAAGGAAATTTACCGACAAAAATCAAAGATATATGATGTCTAAAAATAGAGTTAGATTGATTGAAATAATCATGATAGATTATTTTATTATATTATTAAGGTAATTTTATATTATTTTGATGTATTTTTGTTAATTTAATTGTATGTCGTAGCAGTAAATTTAAATTTAATAGCATGATAGATGCTAATATTTAATTTGCAGTGATTACTGGATATTACTTAATAATT
>CM063508.1:88038889-88041389 GCA_032207245.1 Pardosa pseudoannulata
TGTCTGTTTCGAACGAGAATTCTCATAGGCAAAACTTATTTCTGCCGATGTATGTGTTTCTCTCAATATCCATCTATATTTCGGGTTGAAAGAATTTAAAACTTACTCCGAATGTTATATAGGTGTCACATTGGGATACTAAATTCATAAATAAACAGTTTAATAAATAAAGAGAAACATTTGACTAAACATAAATGAATTGTGATATGCATGCATTACCTTATATCCTCATAACAATAAAGCACCTAACCCAACCAATATGGCCACGAGGCTCTCAAAGCATCTCCCGGTGGTGGTAAGCAGATGGCAATTATTGGATTACCACCCCCATTGAGCCGGTTGCCCTTGAAATATCATGAGTGAGCCCGTCGCGTCGCAGGTTCAATCAGCGGGAGAAAGCAGTAGGGAAGCACTGAATAGAGAGAAGAATTTGGAAAACTACTGGATTCAGGCTTCTCGACGCCAAAATTAGTGAGGTTCGCGGGACCACGCGGAATATCCTCATAACAAACTGACACTTGGCATAATCGTTGTTGATCCTCAAAATAAACTGGCCATATTAATCTAAATATTCTTAAATAAAAAATACGGATTATATCGAGAAAGGATTGCAGGTAATTCTATTGCAATTATCTGTAATTTAAATGCATTTTACTACAAAATATTCTTGTAAAAATAAGAAATAAATCAAATTTGTTTTAAATTGTCCTTAAGTATAAGAATACAGGATGGTGTATTACATTGGATAGTTTTTTCCATATAACAATCATGTTAAACTACAAAATTGTATATTTTATTAAAATTTAATAATACTTGCGAAATCCTAAAATAAAACCTTTGGTCAATTTTGGGGGCAGTAAAATAGAAGGATATAAGGAGAAGTTGATATAAGCATGAAATATATACTAAATACAGACAACTTAACATCTTGAGAGTCATTAAATCCAACAAAATTAGATGGCTGGGGTACATTTTTGACCTGCAGATTTGGATCCAGTTAAAAAAAACTTTTTTCGAAGTTTGACACAAGGAGAAGAGGGATACCAGTAAAGTAGGTGGTTGAACAGTGTAAAGAGAGATCTGGAGATAATGGGAATAAATAGGTGGAGAAACCTGGCTAAAGTTGGTTACACACATGGTTGACTTTTCCGAGCGGAAAATTTACTTTCGCCGCCTTTCCAATAGTAGTGCATTGAAATAAACTAGAGGTTAATTTTACGTCGACGGTACCTCTGCAGCCGTCTGGTGCCATTGGAGCTCAGAGAAAATTTATTCGTCGTCTCGAACTAGAGGTTTATGTAACCCAGTGAAGTTTTGCACACACAACGGTATTTTCTACCATTTGCATTAGACATTCGTTGGATAAATGAGTTATTTCGTAAACATGAGAGTTATTAATAATGAAATTCTGATTTCATTAATGCAAGAGAGACCTGTTTTATGGGATAAAACTCTGGAAATTTTTAAGGACAAAGACGCTACTCGTATATCTTGGCCTGAAATTAACTTCAAATTATAAACACTTTTACTTAAATATATTTTTTACCTTACTATACTTTCTAATGGATTGGTCAAAGACAAATTTCAGTTTGAAAGTCCGCTTTCACCTTAAATTGTACATTCAACAATAAATCCAAAGCAATTCGATCAAGGTTCTACATTTTTATGATTTCATGTAATTTAGTAGACATAATTCGATTGTTAATGTTGACTTCGTACCGGGGTAAGGGTATTGAATTTTTTTATTTATTAGCTTGTATTATCTTATGCGTACAAGTGTTTCTTTCTTTGGTAGTGTTTTGCATAAGTAGACCATCTACAATTGAGCTGTAATTTTTTAAAAACATATTTTGACTAATTATAATTTTCACAACTGCCATTTAACTTAAACCTTTGTCTTTAATGTGTTTACTTTCATTTGACATAAATTATAAATCATACCTCAATAAAAAATAACATTTGTCTAGAATAAAGAGTTCATGTTTTAAAAGCATGTTTAAGATATCCGTTTAAGAAGTAAAGATATTTCTCAAATGAAATCCAAATATCTTTATCGCTATTTTATTATTATTGCTCAAACTAATATAAAAGGGATTTTATTCCTTTTTTTAATTAGAGAGATATATCACAATAGCAGTTTATCCATTCTACATTTAGATATTTTTTTTTCGAAATTACAGAAAATATACACGGAATTTTTAAAAAAAGAGCTTCACTTACTTGTGAGAAAAAATTTGTTTTATGCATATTAGATACTATTTTTTATATCATATAAAGTAAAATAACTGCTTTATTTTGTTAAACTTAAGTTTTGAAGAAGTTTTATTTTAAATTAAAAAAAAAACAAAATTGCCGGAAATGGAGAATTTAATAAATTTGACAGTATAAAATTTACTTTAAATAAAAATACTTTAACATAATTATATTTCTCTTCTTAATAACACTCATGTTAACAGTATTAAAAATAACATCTATTTAATATCAATTTTAGAAGAAATTC
>CM063508.1:88043889-88078889 GCA_032207245.1 Pardosa pseudoannulata
GTGTGTGTGTGTGTGTTTGTACAGAGAGAGAGAGAGATTGATAGATACATAGATAGATAGATAGATAGATAGATGTATACACATATATATATATATATATATATATATATATATATATATATATATATATAACTTTCCTTTTAAATAGAAAAATTCATAGTATGTTTTTAAATAGTGAACATTTTAATCTATATTTATAAATAGCCTAAGTAATTATATTACATAAAAGACACTAAACATTTTTAAAAAATCATCTATCATTGAATTAAATTTCAACTTTTTCATAAAAATTGAGTCTTTCAAGAATATTTATAGTAATGATCCTATAGCAATGTAAGTTGAAGAAAGTAATCTATTTTTGCACTAATGTTCAGCTTTTATATAGAAGGAAAACTGAATATCGATTTTTACTTATGAAGAACATAAGTTTATCAGATAAACTAACTAACAAAAGGTATTTTAACCAACAAAAGTATTGATAATTATTTCTTTTGATTCATAATATTATTGAAACCTTGAAAATGACATTACAATTTAAAAAACATAAGCATTTTTATAATAAATATATTGAAAGTCAGTGTTTAAAAATTCGATAAAGATTGGAAAATGTAAGACATCTTTAATATTTTCTATACACTAATTCGACGATAAAAGCGTCATCTTTAAATATTAACTTCATTAAACTATTAACTTCATTAACAGAATTGACTGAAAAACATAGAGTTTTAGTAAAATAAAAATATTATACTTTTGGAAACATATCATTTGATTATGAATGATTATGCTTAGTTTGACTTTTTCATAATTTTATCAAATTTTATCTTAAGATACTTTCTTTAACCCATAAATAAAATATATTTTATTAAATTTAGACGTAGGACAAAAATCATGTGGATGAAAATATAAATATGATTTGATTAAAACAAAGGTATTATACAGTTTTACATAAAATATAGATTTTTCATTTTTAATGAGCTAACGATAACAAACTAATAAACGAAATCTTGAGTCCATTAATTTTATTAATAATTAAAATGTACTCTTAAATATTAAAGAAAACTAACACAATAATAGGAAAAATCTAATGTCTATGAGATCCAATGTTGTACAGATTTACACTGAATGGTTAAGATTTCTAACATTTCTCACGATTCTCATTAGTCATGATATATATACAATTTTTTAGTTGATTTTGTTAGTATATATTTTCTAGATTCAAGTAAGCAAAATAATCATGCGCGTTCAGTAAATTTTGCTGCTCTAAAATTTTCCACTTTAGTCAATCGCTTACCTTGTCTAACGCATTAGGCCCAATCAAATTTTTCAATCTTCCTACAATCCTTGATGTTATTAAACTTGATTCTTTTGAAAAATAATGTTATCGTAAAATATATTTTAATCCTTTTATAAATATATTCTTATCTTAAAAAATTTTTGGTCTTTAATTATTTCTTAAACTTTTCGTCACAAACTATAAACTATAGAAATTTAAAACTTTTTAATCTACCAGACTTATTTTATATGACGGTATTACATCAATATTTATTCTAGGAAAAAGAATTTCGAAGCAATCTTTTACAATGCCAGAAAACTCCAGGAACCCATAAACTTGTCACCAAAAGCGATTGAAAGAATTTAGTCACAAAAAAAGGCTGACTCAAATGTAATACAATAAAAAATACTGGAACAAACTTTCACGCACATCGTACTTTTCGACACGAGTGTCACATTCTCTTCTTTTGTTTCTTTCTTCCTGCTTACTTCAGTTCCACTTTCTTTATTGGGTCAAATTTTGTTTCCGTCTTTTCAACTTCCAGCACCCATGGCACTCGATTGTCATAAATCGTTATGCCACCAAAATACAATTCTACTTCCTGGACACTTTGAGACATTTTACATCTGATTCAAAGTAGATTTTTCTGTCTTAAATTTTCACATTCAGAGAAAGTCACAATTCACAATTGGAAATAATGAATACTTTTTTATGTTATAGGAAGACCTGCATTTTAAAAGGAGAAGATACTCTAAATAGGTCCTCGTTTAAGATGAATAAGCAAGCACATTAAATCAGTGCTTCGAGGGAAAATATGCCATTTTAAACCAGAGACTGGAAATGTTATTGTTTTCAGATAGGAAAGTGTCGTTAAAATGATGGCCTATTCTCTTATTTTAAAGTTTTAATGCATCCCATGTTTTTAGCTGTGTAGAACACCAAAAATATTTTTCCTTCATTTGTAGTGTAATGTTTTTGTATCCAGTTAAATTTAATGAAGCGTAAACGCTATTTGCACAATGATTACTTTTGTTTAGAACTCTGTTATTTTTGCTTATAAAAGAAAACTATAAACAAACGTTTCAACGCACAAAACTTCGAATCATAATAAAGAAGCTACTTTACTATGAAATTACATTTGCTCTAACAGAGTTATAAAATATACTTCAAGTAATAGTTTATAGTTTATAGTAGTTTCTAGTTTAGTTTACTTAAAATAAAAAAATTGAGTAAAATATACGTCAAGGTGAAATGCATAGTTTATGGGAAACCAAAAAAATATAGGTGATGAAATATATGTCTTAAATAAAAAAAAATTAATAAATTTGCCAGATTATAACAGAAACAAGTTTCAGAATTCAAATTTTTAACTCTGTAACATAAAATATACAATATAGTGAAAATAAGATAGAATAACAGATCAAGAGGGGACGAGTGAAAGAGAAGATAAGTTCCAATAATCATAACGTGATGTACTGCCATTTATAAAACAAAATATTTTTGATATCATTAGTATCAAAACTAATAAAAACTAAAGTTATTTTAAAGCATAGTAGCACGACACGGCATTTCTAGCTCACTGATATCGTATATTTCGGTAGACATATTTAAATGAAGTAAAAATTGTAGTATTATTTTATTCTAGTTTATTATTAACCCTTTGACAGTTTCATTTTTTTTAGAATTCGGTGAAAAAATGTCACATTTTTTTTATTGCATTTTTTTTTGTTCATTTTACATTTTTAAGTAAAGATATGTTATTAAAATTAACTAATATTTTTAAGCATTTACTACAATTTTTTTCTTTCTGTGAAAGCATCATAGAACTCAAGTTTACCTTTAGTCTCATCAATATCCAAGTTAATTTTTGGAATTCCAGTGAAAGCAAATCTAGGAGGCGGATCCAAATTATTATCACAATTAATTTCAAAAAATTGTCTTGTTTGACTGATTCCATCTGTACTACTATCAGAGTCACTAATATCCAGGTCATCTAGTAAATTTTCGCTACTATCATTTACAGATAATTCAGTTTCTGATTCCGAGTCACAGTTCGAATCACAAGAAATTAGCTATTTACGCTCTGAATTATTCATTATTTAAAAGTAAAAATATATTATTCAATTCTCACATCAATAAAATTATCAGGCAGTTAGTAAAATATAACCAGAAAGCTATAGACTGAAAGATAACAATTCGTCTTCTGATACAAAACATGCGAAAAAACCCCACGCTTTTGAACCAATCAGAGTAGAAAATACCATAAACTGCAAACTATCATTTACTGGACAACTATCACCATCTATACGAATAATTTGTTACTAAAATTTTAAAAAATACGGCCAAAACAGCACAAGCGAAATAGAGATCAGATTGACCGTACGCCGTAAGGTCAAATTAGTAAAGCTGTGCCCGTAGGCCTTACGCTCAAAACAGGGAAGGGGCTAATTAAAAAGATATAAAAGCGATATAAAAAATTAAAAAATTAAAATAAAAATGTTTCTAGTCAGTACTGAAAAAAATGCACCAATTTTTCTATATGCAATAAAATACAGTACTTCTTAATGTGCAATTATTTCTAGGAAAGTCTTTAATACCATTATCCACTGCAGGTTACATGAATTCTTGAAGAACTTTTAGTCATTGACCTATCACACTGACTAAAGACCTTAATAAATATATTTTATAGTGTCATAAGCTACATCGCTAGATGAGTTTTTCAAAAACTCATCTAGTTCTTATTTAATATCATAAACGGTAAGAATAATTTTAAAAAGAAGTTGATACTAACAAACTTTTTGCGATTTTCAAAGTAGCTGCATAAAATAGCACTAAATCATTTATATCTTCTTTTAGTTACCACAATCCAAATTTTAGTATTATAGATTTGAACACCTAACTGACGATAGTGATGTGTAATATTGCATGACTCACAACCAATATTTGATTACTAGACTATACCTGTTGTGTCTTTTTATAAAATATTTACAAATGTGTCCAAACCTTTTACTTTTTATAGCATCACCACTTCTCTGCTAGTACACATACCTGACGTTGACGAAATATTGCGATAAAGATTATTTTAACCGACTGTTGGAAAACGCATTTAATATCCAATCACTGTTAAAAGTGTCATTTCTTAATCGTGTCCACCATGAACACATTTTTTTCATAATTATAGCTAAAACCACATGCATGCAAACATGTTTGACTGATATATAAGTCATGATTTGCTTAATATCACAAAGCAGTTTAAGCGATGGATGTCAGTAGATATGGAGTTCAATTAAGATATCGGAAGAGGTTTGAAGATGTCGATCGAGCCATACTTGAAATGAGTAAAGAGGATTGGAATGCTTACAATAGGCATTCCTAACATGCCTGTTCCCGTTTGCTCCTTGATAGCTGATACATGATTTTACCCAGGAAGATATATCCTTTCTACGTGAAAGTCATATGCATTTATCTTGAATGAAATTTCTGCTGATACCAACACCAGGATTTGAAACTGTGCGAAGGTTGTTGAAAACGGACTTTAAAATTGTGAAGGGAGTGAAAGGTCTAGATTTATCCTCAGGATCTAACTCAATATCACCTTTGAAGTTCATTTATTACAACACAAAAGGTGTATTTTTCTTGTTTATTAACGGCTGTAATTCTGGATCCTACAGACGTTCTATGGACAGGGAATCATGGTCAATTTTAGTGGCGATTGAAATCTTTTGAAATTAACACAAAGCATTGACTACATTATTATCCATGCCTTTTACAAATCTTAAGTCTTCGATGAATAAAGAAATTTAATTTAATTTAATTAATCTATTATTATCCTAGACAAGCTAAATTATGCTTAAAGTTGGGGGAACCAGATTACTGGAATGTTCTGCCAAAAAGGAGTAGGTGTAATGGAGATTCTATTGATTTGGACCTGAGTTTCAGCACTATTAACATATTCAGCCATTATATAGAATGATGTATACAATATTTAAAAATTGTTCCTTCACATATGATATAAATGGTATCGGATAATATAAATAACACAAACTTTCAATTATTATTATTTAAAAAGTACATTTAGTAGTATTAAGGATTGCAAATATATCTAAACCGTTTAAAATTTTAAGCTTTTTAAATATTTCAGAACAACACTTTTATAGTAGTGGCAAATGTTAATATTCTAAAAATAACACGTGTAAAATATCACATGCGAAAATAAGAAATTAAACATGTAACAGATTTTAAAAATTAAACAACTGAACAATAAACAAATGGCAATACTTAGAACTTGTAACTGCAATTGCAATTAATTCGTATATGCAGTGGTTTTCTGCAGAAGTTTAACAAATAAATGGCAAACCTCACATAACTATGGAATAAAAGAAAATCAACGTTGTGTTCATCAGAACAGAAGGAACAGCAACAATTTACATCTTGTAACCCTACTTTTTGAATACCTCTTCTATATTATTTAAACTTCCACAAAAAACATAGAATCATAGAGTACTGAAATACAAGTGCTTGTATAATCAATACGCATATTTGCACAATGCTTTACGAACCTGTAATTGAAATTCCTTTCTCTCTCAGAAAAATTACATTTACATTGTGTTCTTACCTTTAACATAGAAAATTTACACTTTATTGAAGCTACGAAAACAAAAGGACAAAATAAATAGAATGAACAAACTGGTTGTTATCTAGATAATTTGTGTCTAGTGAATTATCTCTGTTCTATGTTCCAGCGTAACCAACTTAAAATGCAGGTCATGAAACTGAATCCAAGCATTTAACATTTCCTTTTTTTTTCTTTGTTTCTACAACGTCCAAAAATACAATTTACGACGACATCAAAAGACAAATTGACAGTTTAATCTAATTTTCTATTCTTTCACTCAGTTTATTTTTACCTAATGCCTTAATGTAAACCGCATCAATTTTTTTTTTAAGAATTTTTATCCTTTTAGCCTTAAATAATGATATTAAATTTTCAAAATAAAATTAATCCATGCCTCGAGTATAATTAATGAATGGAAATATTTTTAAAGTAAATACAACATGAGCTTTTTTTTATATTTATTCATCTGAACTTTTTTTTTCGTTTTTCGTTAGAAGTATTTTGTTCCATTCAATTCGATTTTAATCTTTTTCGTACGATTTTATTGAATTTATTTTGACTGCTAAGATTCTTTACACGGTACACCACTATAAATAAAAGTAATTCTTACATGAAAACCTGGTAGAAAATCTTTTACTTAAAATTTATGAACTTTAATGAATTGAATTATTTTTTTAATTGAAATAGATTAATCTTTCTAAGCAACCCACTTAGTCTTCATAATTCAATTAGTTCTATTAAAAGAACAATAAGCTCTTATGTAATATTAAAAATTCACATCATAAAAATTATAAAAGACCTTACATTAAATTTTATGATATTATTTATAATAAAATGATTTTTATGTTTTCATCCAAATTATTTATTTTGTGTAATGTTTTGTATTACATTTTCCCCTAGTCATAGTGTGCCTCTACGGTTTCCTGACATCAAATGTTTTACATCTTTCTGTGCATCTATATAAATTATAACGAAACGACTTAAAATGTAGGAATAACTATAAGAAATAGATGGAGGCATATCAGAATTATCACATCTACTTATATTCTATAGATACTACGACATAAATAACAACGATAACATAAAGCATCGACCTATTACTCTAAGGAACATATGTGTTCATAAGACGTATTACAATACAGCGGTAAAATGAATAAAAAAATCAACAAAACCAAAGATGATAGTAAAAATCAGATGGTTAGTAAGTAGCGTATACCATTATAAATTTCAAGTGCTCAAGTATAATTTTTGTTGTAAAATCTCTTCCACATTTTGTTGCTTTTAATTGCAAAATGTTATTCAAGTTGTTTGTAATGTTATTCAGTATTTAATGACAAATTTCTAAACCATCAAGAATTACTATTTCATATCACTTCCGGGACTGGACCCATGCTTGGGCACCCGACCCCCTCTCTCTTAAGTTTTACTGTGTTAAAAGTAAGTTGTTCATAATATCATCTCGGAATCCATTTAACATCACCAAATATAGTGCATAGTTTTAGTTTTGGTTAGCTTTTTTTCCCTAGTTTTAACCTTTTTTGCTTACTTTAATACTATAAACAGTTATCCTGATTTTACATTATTGGAGGAATTTGATTTAATTATTTTAACCAATCATTCAGGAAAGGCTCATGATTATTTTCTTATCATTTATATTTTTTTGTCACTATTGTGGAGTGAACTGTTTCTTGGCAAATATCTAAGCCTATTCCATAAGAAAGGCTGTTTAACATTATAAAAAAACTTGAAATCATATATAAGCCATGTCATGAAAGAGGTTAAAAAGGAATAATGCGTTCGCACGGAATTACACGTGAAGCTAAGAACTAGTTCTGTTTAGAAACTTAAATAAATTAAACTCAAGATATAAATAAATTATTATACAAATGACGACAAATTATTTTAAATTTTCTTTTAAAACTAAAACATCCGTATTAATACATTTAAAAGTTTTTTTAATCTCGACTAATCAATGCAAATTTAACTCTTTATTAAAAACTAGAATACTAGTGTTTTGGAGTCAGAGAAATTGGCAGCCAAGACCAGTTAAAAGAGATAGGGCAAGCAGCTTCGACTGTGATTTCTTATCTTTTTTTCTTCCTTGCCATTATCTTCTACAAATTACTTAATGGAATATACATGGAGACCCTATCACGGGGAAGGGAGGAGGCAAATCTGATCTGTCCAGCATAGGTCGGAGCTACATAGGAGGCTAGAATCACTCTCGATCTTCTCTTAATAGGTAGGTGGACAATCAGGGTAGATGTACATTGAAATAACTCTTTATCATGCCAACAAATGTATTTATATGTGTGTGGCATTCAAGATTTATTTTATCTATAATTAATACTCATTAATTTATTTAACCGTTTAAATTATTAGGTTTAATTAATACAAATTTCAATTTACTTAACTAGTCTGTTAAAAGCATACTTAAATTATATGCTAAAATATCTGAAAAAATGTAAATTAAAACTACCTAAAATGTTTCTTAATTTATTAATTGGTTATGATCATAGCAATAGATACTAGTAACATCCAAACATTAATAAATTTATCTTTGATATTCATATCGCAACAATCTTATTTTTTTCAATCTACGTTGCAGATATCTCTGTAATATAATGAAAAAAATATAACTCATTAAAATTTTTGGAATAAAATGACGTTTTTTGCCTTTAAATCAGAGTGAAATTATCTTAGAGATACAGAAAATTATAATAGTCATATTTTAAAAATAATTTCTTCTACCAAATTAATTAAAATTTTACTACTCATTTCCTCCGAATATTTTATTAGTTTTAAATATTTATTTAAATATAATTATACCTTGAAGATTATCTTTGCTGACCAACCAAAGAAAACATTAAAAATTAAAAATACATTACTTATTGGGGAGAAAGAATATATCTTGTGCATTCTAGGCACTCAACAGAACTCCTTGCAGCTCATTGGCGAAGTGATAGAGTTCCACTCAGGCATAAAGCTTAAATGTCATATTTTAATATTTTAATTGTCATATTTTAATTGTCATATTTTAATTGTCATTTTAATTTAAAGATTTATTTCCAATCTTATATTATTATGTATAGCCAGAACAAAATTACTATTCTTTTTCATTCACAGACTTTTATATTATTAATCTTCCCCAATCCTCTTCTCTCGACATTGTCATGAAGGCAAAGTTGCATTTTAAAGACCTACGTATTTCTTTCCATTGGTCCATATGGTTGACCTCTTGGGATAGTGTTCTCTAAGGAGTAGAAATCCTTAAAAAATGTACCATTTTCTAATGTTCAGTGAATAAATATTGAATCAGTTATCAGGAGTATTTACACACTTTCTTTTTCTCCCTACAATGTTAGTATTAAAAGTGCCCCTTAAAATGTTAAACATATCATAAAAAATTAAACAAAATAAATAAAACCTGCTTGTAAAATAAAAGAAAATTCTAAATCAGTCATCCAAATAATCAGAAAGCACATAATAACTATTTTTTCAAGCATGTAAATATTATACTCTTGATTTCGTCGTATATGATACTAATCCATTAAATGTAAATTCTGTGACATACTTATATAGTCCGTTATATTTTTTTAATTTTATTTGTTGCTGATTTATATTTACTAGTTTATTTATGTTTCATCGATTGCCATTTTTTATTATAGCAGAAATAAATAATGAAGGGAAGGTATAAAATTATATAAACATATACATAAATTATTTTCATTTTTATGTATAATTACTAAATTATAAAAACACATTCCTTATACTTAAATTAATTTAATTATTAATAAAACATAAATGTCGTTTTAATTGTAGTCTTTTTTTTTGGTTAGGTACCATATTATAATTTTTCTGTATTAAACTTACAAAGAGGAACTTGGAAAAATCGAGACATTGAAGTTTGTTTTTATTTTTTGTTAGATTATAATGATAAAGTATCCTTTTTGTGGTAAGGAAAATATGAGTAAATATTTTTGGGGTAAAAATAAGCAAATGACCCCTGCAAATATTTTATCAGAGAAATTTTATCAGATATTGAATTAATAAAATATAAGTGTCTAAGAACACTTTTTAGGAAAATGATGAAAGAAAATATTATACCACTGAGTTATTACTCAAAGTTATTGGTCTATTTGAATCATTATTCTTAATAACTATACAGTAGCAACGGAAATTTTTAAAGTGGTGTAAAATCTAGTTCGTCCAATTTTTTTCAATCTATTTATATGCTAAATTCCGGCTTTTGCATCTCTAAGTCGCAGGATGGAATCATATACACTATATTTAATTTCTGTAATTCTTATTGCCCTAATATTGGAATTATTAAGGCTATATCGAGATCAACAAAAAGTCGTTGTAATAACTTTAAAAGTTGTTATAACTTTTTTTTAACTTTAACTTTCTGCATCCAAAGAATTCAATGACTATATGTTATAGGTTTATTATTTCGTATTATGTACATCAATCCGATTTTGTGCCGAACGATGGCCGAATGGTTAGGGTGCTGACCTTCGGAACCAGAGTTTGTGGGTTCGAATCCCACTATGGCATGGATGTTCGTAGCCGTTCGGAATCGGCTTTAAGCAGTAGGTCCCGGTCTCATTAGCCCTCGTGTTGCAAAAAGTAGACCGTAACACTCCAAAACCTGATTTTGTGAGTCATACATTCATCAGAAATTTATTACCTCCTAATAGCAAAAGCGAGAATCAAAGAACATGCTATACTATGTAATGCAATTTACTACAACAACATACATTTGTTAGAAACTACGGATTAATATATAACATCAGGAGTAAAAGTTATTTTATGTTTATCAAGATCTGGGATGTTGAAATACTCAATATCTGCAATATGTAACGTTAAACAATTTCTTTAACACTGTTTGGCTTATTAATATCTAACTCGTGCCCTTAATTGCTGCTGACAGTGTTAATTAAAGTGATAATTTTATAGATAAGGATAGATAAGTACTATTTATTGAATTTATTTTATCTATTATAACTAAAAAATCATACCGTTAGTTCCGCGTAATTTATACAACGTTCATTGAATTTTTAATACCATGTTTTCTAAAGTGTTCAATGTAGAATGATTATAGATTAATTTGTTAAGATTTTTAGTAAATATTATGAAAGTTATCTTAAATATTAAATATTTATTCTCAGTAAATAGAATTAATAGAATTACCTTGCTCCTCATATACATCAAATATTATTTATTTATAGAGACATAATATTTCTAAGAACATTAATTACTGTACGTATAAGCAATAGAAACTAAACCTAACTGTGTACTAGTCAGTAATTTGGTTTATTCTTCACACAACATATTATGGAGATCAATACAGAGAAAGATCTACGAGCCTAGCTATCTTCTGATTGATACCTGCTTCAAAATTACGAGGACCCACTTGAGCAAGAAGTCATACTTTCAATCTTGAGGAATTGCAAGCTCGTCTAAAGGAAAGACGTACTCCTTTGCCTTAATACAAATAGCCAATAGCTCAATTGTGCTTGGTCTGACCCAGTGGCACAAGACAGCAACAACAACAACAATAACAAGGTCTACGCTGAAAACCTCATAAGCAAGATTTACTTCATGATTATTTTAAACTGCAAGAACATCAAGCTTGGGATATACATGATTGTTGCATGAGGTGCTCATCAAAAGGAAAGACGCATATATTTGCCCTAATACAAGTAACCCTAATACAAGTAATGTCTCAACAGTCTTTGGTTTGTTTCAGTGGCACAAGACAGCAACAATAACAGGGTCTACGTTAAGAAACTTCATAATAAAGTTTTGCTTCATGGTTATTACTAGCACCCGCTTGAGCAAGAAGTCATACTTTTAACCTTGGCGTGCTCATCAAAAGGAAAGGTACATCCCTTTGCCCTAATACAAGTAACCAATGACTCAACAGTGCTTGGTTTGACCCAGGGGCACAAGACAGCAACAACAACAAGGTCTACGTTAAGAAACTTCATAATAAAGTTTTGCTTCATGGTTATTACTAGGACCCGCTTGAGCAAGAAGCCACACTTTCAACCTTGAGGTGCTCATCAAAAGGAAAGGCGCATCCCTTTGCCCTAATACAAGTAACCAATGGCTCAACAGTGCTTGGTTTGTCCCAGTGACACAAGACAGCAACAATAACAAGGTCTACGTTAGGAAACTTGATAATAAAGTTTTGCTTCATGGTTATTTTAAAATACAAGAATATCAAGTTTGGGATGTACATGATTATATTGTTTACAATTCAAATCTTTCTGACAGTCTGAGGTCTTAAGTCATCTAGAAATCAATGGAATAAATAAAAAATATTCTACAGCAAGTGAAATATCAATTCCCCTTATTGTAACTTCATTTTATAATGCATGTTAATATATCATAGCTGGATCATAAAACTTAATTATTTAATTTAGCTTTATTATAACAGTCTCTAATACAACACATAATCCAATGTAATCATCAATCTACATTTATATTTTAAGGAACTAGTGTTATATATCAGTTTTATAAAGTATATGACATCTTTACTTAATATTTTGAAGGAAACTTGACATAAAACAAGGAATTCCTAACAATATTAATCGAGTTTCTTAAAAGTGAAACAAGAATTCAAAGTACATGTTGCAAAGTTACAGAGAAAAAATACTTTAGCATTTTTACAGGCTTTTATTTTATCTTCAGACTTATTTGATGATTATGTTGGCAATGCTTCTTTATTTTCCTAAGGAGAACGTGACCTGCTTTAAGTAAAAACAAATCCTTTTTCCACTGCAGCATTCTTAATTAAACGCATCATGAATTTTTAGTGTAAACAAGATTTCAGAATTTCGTACAATGGATAATTTCGTTTTCCTTTTGCTCGACTTCATTCATTAACAAATAAAATACGCAGTGACGTGAAATTGTTAGATGTGATGAATCTCTGCCTCTTATCTTTTTATTTGTGAGAAAAAAATTTAATTTCAAAACTGCCGTTTTGCTAAAAATATAGAAAAATAAACTAGAAAAGGTTAAAGTGTTTTAGTGGGATTTGTTTACATAACTTATACTCAAATCTCACCCAAGCGAAATTGTTTCACCCTATTCTAATGAATTCAAAGTAAGGTAAGCTAAGCATCGTTTTTTTAAATGTAATTTTTTAAAAAAATATAGAGATCTTCCCTGTTGAAATGGAATAATTTTTATAGTGCAATATTAACATTACAGAGCTCAAAAGTTTTTCTGGGTACCTTTTTTATGCGAAACAGAAAAAATGAACGAATTTCTTTATCTTGTTTAATTAACTCAAAAGTAGATGCATAATTAAAACAAAACACAGCATATATGTTAATGTCAGATGGAAACGCTATAGAAATAGCAAAGGAAACATAAGGAAAGTGGTAGACTGACTTATCCTAAACATTGTATTGTACCACTGCACCATTTATGATCAATGTATGTCATACACAAATTAAACGAAGGAATTATTATTTTAGAGTATCTTTTATACTAAAAAAATGAAATAAACTTAAATAAATAAAATTAAAAAAAATTAACCTATATTATCAGCATCTTCATCCCTGGTCGAAAAAAATTATATTTAAAATTAAAAGTAAATTCTGGCGTTCTTCTCTTTATTTCAGTTTTTAATTTCAGAGATTAATCAATTTGACCTTTAAACATTTGACTAATTATATAGCAATAAATGTTTTTAGACTCAATCTATTTACATAACCAATACAAGTAACATACTTGATTTTTTGCAGCATATAAAAAAACTGAAAAATTACATTTATGTTGTTAAATGATTCAAGAATTAAAAATAATTACGTTAATAATCACTTTTAACTACAGTGCAGCTAATATGTATGATTGAAGAATATTACGAGCGGCAGAATTGATTAAATCTTGTAAGATATTTATTTTCAATCTTTTGGTAAACTTACTCTTGACGATAATAATAATGCAAAAAATATAAAAACTATTTCATGATTTGATACAGCTTTAATATTTTTAGATTTTAAGTTGAAAATTCATAATTTTTTTCTGTAAAACTAATATTTTGAAGCTTGGATAAATTAATATTTTCGATTTTTCGTGTTTTTGGTTGCCAGTTAAAAAAAATAAAGGAAAAAAAAAGAATACCTAATTTCAAATTTACGTATATGTGTTTAAACATTATGAACACAAATTACAAAAATTATATATAATTTTTTATTATCTCTTTAGAGGAGAATACAGCTAAACAAGAAATACAATTTTTTATTAATATTTTTTATGTGGTTAAAGGATAAAGAGCCAAATAATAGTTATTAGATAAGTTGAATTTTAGAAAAAATAGATATTGTGAAGTTTCATATGTGTCTATTAAATTAGGTACAAATATTGGCAGAATGTTTTTGTAATATTAATTTAGTAGAGAACTTCAAGTAGCAATAGAAAGAAAATATTATCCGTAGGTATTAGGTATTATCTCTCTTGAGAATAATACCTCTAAACAAGGAACACATTTTTTATTAATATTTTTATGTGGTTAAAGGATAAAGAGCAAAATAATAGTTATTAGATAAGTTGAATTTTAGAAAAAATAGATATTGTGAAGTTTCATATGTGTCTATTAAATTAGGTACAAATATTGGCAGAATGTTTTTTTTTTAATATTAATTTAGTAGAGAACTTCAAGTAGCTATAGAAAGAAAATATGTACAAACACATACCATTGTAATATTTTATAGAAGTTCAGAAAAAAGGCAGATACAAGTTGAAATGACAGACATATTAGTTTAATTACAAGACAACGCCTTTGAATATATTACTTGTATATGTTACGTTTAATATATTACATGTAGCTTTTACCCGAAAGAAGTATATGTTTACAAATTTTTCCTCTTGTTAATTTAACTCCAAAGTATATATAAAATAAAAAAAAATCTTACCACCCAATAAGCAATGTTTATTTAAATTTTACAAGATAATTGTTGTGTATAAATTTATGATTAGTATAAACAAATTAATGTAACATGAAACATGCATTGGAAATCTTTTGACAGTGAATAAATAAATATGACCCAAGAATAGAATTAATTTATTCTCCTCAATTCATCTAGATATTTTATAAATAAATCCATATAAATTAATTAGATTCAAGCAAAGTTGATGAGATAATTATTTTTGTTACCTACACTTAGTATAATAATAATGCAACAGACCAAAGCAAATTGTTCTCAAGCCATTTTACGACTAGAATAATAAACAAGAACAACCAATTAAAAATTATTAGAAAAATAAAGGGATAAAAACAAACAACTTACTAGAAGATATAATACATATTATTCAGTTGCAGGTCATTTCTATTTTCAGCACACTCTGATATTTTCAAGCATAAAATAGAAATATGATAAAAACAGATAATGCAGCCGGCATTCGTTCATTCAACATTATTTATAATACCATAATTTAGGAAATTCATTTAATAATCGTGAGTGAAAGGTAGAAACCCTAAAGTTAATATAGATTAGAATAATTTTATAGAAAAAACATTATTGATAAACATCCCGCGGCAATCAATAAGTCTCAATTTGCTTAGTATATAAAAAACACATTTTTGCATAATATTTTTTGTGTTTAAGCGATATTCTAATCGTAAACGAGCTCATACGCAAAGCATTATGCATTATACAATTTTTCAGACTTATTGAATTACAGCCGTTGTATACGTCTATTTAATGAAAATTTTACTGATATACAAAATATGATTTAATAAATTTCTATAAAGTGAATATAAATAAAAATTATAGTAAACATTCAGAGTTAAATGTAAACAACTTAGTATAATAAATATTAATCCCCTATATAATAATAGCTTAAGTCCGCCTGTCCTCGATATTTATAAAGATGTACCTGGAATGGATAGTAACATCCATATAAGATTTTTGTTGAGTTAGGTTTAGCAATGTCCTAAATCTACCTCTTCCCTTCCCCCTTTTCTAGCCGTTAATGCCATTATTAAAAGCTCTATTTCTCTCGGTTAGGGGTAAGCTATTAAATTTATCAATTTATCACATAATAAATAGGTAAAAATAACATTTTTTCTAGCAGACGTGACTCCTTTAACCATCTCATTCAATGATTTCTTATGTAAATAATTTAAATACCCTCTGCATAGTTTTCATACGTTTTATCATTGAACTTACAAATTACGTCAATAATTTTCTTTTATATTTGGCTTAAATAATAGATTAGGTACATATGTGATAATTGTAAATTTAATCATCGATTATTTTTTGTTGCAATGAAAATTTTATAACCGGTATTAACAACATATTCCATCTATCTCTAGGTTGTAGTGTAAATGGTAGTTTTTCCCTTTACTTCTATTAATTATTGTTGGAAAAAAATTGAGAACTTAACGATAATTTTGATTTAGGTAAGAAAACTTTGAATTCTCTTTCTAAATGAATCCAACGTGATTCTAAACTACATTCACAGTACCGAGAGACTTTAGAGGAGTATAAGATAAATAGATTATTGAGCTTATATCAGATAATACTCAGCCAAAAAACAAATAATTTTATTTCCTGCCTCATAGGGTATGTTACAATTCTGAAAAATTAAAAATTTTACTAATCCCGTCATATAATGGGCTAAACGCTAGTTCATTTATATTTGGTTTATTTTTAAAATAGTGCAAAAATAATTTTTTAAACTGCGATACAGCACAAAATTTATAATATTCCTATTCATTTATATATAACATAATATTTATAACATATATAACATAATATTTTTAAATATTTTTTAGTTAATTCGTATGAATCATAGGGAGAAAATTTCCTATTTTAACATGTGAAGAAGTCATAAAGTTGATATAATTTCCATTTTGAAAGAAATATTTACTCAATGAAATGTATAGAATAATTATACGACAAATTATTATTCCTTAATGTTTCTAGAGAAAATGTTTGTAGCGTGTAACCTATTAAATATAGGTTTTTATGCATCAAAATTGCTTTTAAAATTCAATCGTAATTTTTAATTCTAGAAAATTAAAAAATTTAATGATCCCGTCACATGACAAGCTAAATGTTAGTTAATTTATATTTGGTTTATTTTAAAAAAGTGAGAAGATAATTTTGGAAACTGTGATTCAGCACAAAATCCATAATTTTCCTATTCATTGCGAGATGTTTCAAGGCAATATATAACATATTTTTAATATTTTTTTAGTTAATTCTTGTAAATCATAAGGAGAAAATTTCCTATTTTAACATGTGAAGAAGTCATAAAGTTGATATAATTTCCATTTTGAAAGAAATATTTACTCGATGAAATGTATAGAATAATTATACGACAAATTATTATTCCTTAATGTATCTAGAAAAAATGTTTGTAGCGTGTAACCTATTAAATATAGGTTTTTATGCATCAAAATTGCTTTTAAAATCCAATCGTAAAATTCTTATACCTAGTGTAATATGCACTATGAAATATGCGATATTTAATGCACACATATTTAATTACCGCAGCATTAAGTCTTTAATGTTTTTAAAGAATTTTTATTTAACTATATAATTAGATATATTTCGAAAATAAAATGTAAAAGTGAAAATAATTCACTATATTTCATTTTAGTTCAATGATGTTTTATTTATTTTTAGGAAAAAAAAAGATAAAATTTAGAGTGTCGAAATACAAAAATATATATTTATTATTTAATAGATATTTCGTCGCTGCGTTTAATATATTAATTAAATGATTTTAAACATTACTTGTAGATGATGGAAAGTGGAAAAATTGAGATAATTTACAATTTTTTCATCCAACGAAATATTGCTTAAGGGGACAAGATATCTTTCAAAGAGACTTTAGTTAAGGAGCCAGTTTTTAATTCATTTTAAAGAAAAATTATGCTGCATTTAGAATAAAATTTTTCCTAGATAAATAACAAAGATCTAACTTTTAAAATATTATTTTTTTATAATAGAATATATTTTTTTATTCTGGTAACCATAATTTTAATAATATAATTAGTGATATATTTTATTTAAGAGCATAATAAATATAATTTTTTTAATTCGAGTTTTTTAATTATTTAATTTCAAAATAATTTTAAAAGGAAAAATTTATTTATATTATATGTTCAACAAAAATTAAGTTTCTAATTTACATATTCTAGATAAGTAAATTTCATTTTTAATTAATGTATATTTTATAATATTTTTAAATATAATTCTCGGAATAAACAAACTAAACGGAAATAAAATCACGATTCCCTGCAATATGTATTAGTTTAATAATTTTTTTTAGAAGGCAGACAGATAGTTTCATGTTTTTAGATCCAAATGAAAATTAATGACATATTTTTAATGATTAATACATATTGAGACTTCACATATAAAATGATTTAATGATTATTAGTAAATGACAGAAGGTAAAACTTATTGATATAATTTCAATCGTTTTTTAAAAAAAGAATATTGCTTAATACTGTTTATACAGTAATTATGCAGTACAGTCTTTTAAGAGCGTGTAGTTCATAACTTCGTCAATAGATAGCGAGCAGATACAGGCTTAATTAAAGTGTTTTTCAAACATTAGAAAAGAATGCTTTATGGGTATTTTCTTTATTATTTTTGTTTTGCTGTGTTTAAATTAACAATTCCAAAATAAGTGTCGAATATACGAGCCGTTTTGAGGCAGTGTTTCTTTGCAACCATCCAAAAGAACCAAAAATGTCATATGCAGCTGCAGCCAGGTACATGAGAAAGTTGGAATCGTTTCTCAAGAAGTTGGTAGCGCTTTATAATGTGGTACAAAATGTTGACGACCTACCGGGGTAAAAGCTGCTCAACGTCAAAATCGAATTATAAAGTGATTCTTACATAATCGGTAATAATGGGGACTGTACAACTTATTAGGTGAAATGTATTTCAGTTTAATATGTATACTACACGATACAAATATATTTTTAACTAATTCGTTTGCATTTTAAGAGAAATGCAAACGAATTTTTTTCATCTCTCTTAAACGTCTGTACCATAACGCCTGTTCTCGTAAACGTCTGTACCATACGTCTATACCATAACGCTGTTATGGTACAGAGTGTAAATGATGAACATAATTTGCTAACAAGATAATTTTTACATTTTTTAAAGGCATTATATTTTGCGTAACTTTTATAATTCAGCTATAAACTGACAGCAGCCCTATACAGTATAATAAGAAGCGTGAATAAAATTAATGCACACATATTTGATTTACAAATATTACTATTTTCAAAGTAATTCAATACTTTTTAAATATGAATAAGAAAAAATGGAAAAATAAAAATATATAAATGAAAGAAAACAACGCGATGTAATACAAAGTAGTAAGATCCTAATTCAATACTTATCATGCTGTTATTTTTGGGATTCGAAATGCAAAAGATAGTCAGTGGAATATTATAGCCTGTATGATGAACATGAATTGCTAATCAGATAATTTTTACATTTTTAAAAACGTTATATTTTCCTAAACTTTTATAATTCAGCTATAAACTAACAACAGCCCTATACATTATAATAAGAAGTGGGAAGAAAATTAATGCACACATATTTGATTTACAAATATTACTATTTTCAAAGTAATTCAATACTTTTTAAATATGAATAAGAAAAAATGGAAAAATAAAAATATATAAATGAAAGAAAACAACGCGATGTAATACAAAGTAGTAAGATCCTAATTCAATTCTTTTTATGCTGTTATTTTCGGGGTTCGAAATGCAAAAGATAGTCAGTGGAATATTATAGCCTGTATGATGAACATGAATTGCTAATCAGATAATTTTTATATTTTTAACAACGTTATATTTTCCTAAACTTTTATAATTCAGCTATAAACTAACAACAGCCCTATACAGTATAATAAGAAGCGTGAAGAAAATTAATGCACGCATTTTTGATTTACAAATATTACTATTTTCAAAGTAATTCAATACTTTTTAAATATGACTAAGAAAAAATGGAAAAATAAAAATATATAAATGAAAGAAAACAACGCGATGTAATATAAAGTAGTAAGATCTTATTTCAATACTTTTTATGCTGTTATTTTTGGGATTCGAAATGCAAAAGATAGTCAGTGGAATATTATAGCCTGTATGATGAACATGAATTGCTAATCAGATAATTTTTACATTTTTAAAAACGTTATATTTTCCTAAACTTTTATAATTCAGCTATAAACTAACAACAGCCCCATACATTATAATAAGAAGTGGGAAGAAAATTAATGCAAACATATTTGATTTACAAATATTACTATTTTCAAATTAATTCAATACTTTTTCAATATGAATAAGAAAAATTAAAAAAATAAAAATATATACATGAAAGAAAACAACGCGATGTAATACAAAGTAGTAAGATCCTATTTCAATACTTTTTATGCTGTTATTTTCGGGATTCGAAATGCAAAAGATAGTCAGTGGAATATTATAGCCTGTATGATGAACATGAATTGCTAATCAGATAATTTTTATATTTTTAACAACGTTATATTTTCCTAAACTTTTATAATTCAGCTATAAACTAACAACAGCCCTATACAGTATAATAAGAAGCGTGAAGAAAATTAATGCACGCATTTTTGATTTACAAATATTACTATTTTCAAAGTAATTCAATACTTTTTAAATATGAATAAGAAAAAATGGAAAAATAAAAATATATAAATGAAAGAAAACAACGCGATGTAATACAAAGTAGTAAGACTATTTCAATTCTTTTTATGCTGTTAATTTCGGGATTTAAAATGCAAAAGATAGTCAGTTGAATATTATAGCCTGTATGATGAACATGAATTGCTAATCAGATAAGTTTTACATTTTTAAAAACGTTATATTTTCCTAAACTTTTATAATTCAGCTATAAACTAACAACAGCCCTATACATTATAATAAGAAGTGGGAAGAAAATTAATGCACACATATTTGATTTACAAATATTACTATTTTCAAATTAATTCAATACTTTTTCAATATGAATAAGAAAAAATAGAAAAATAAAAATCTATAAATGAAAGAAAACAACGTTATGTAATACAAAGTAGTAAGATCCTAATTCAATTCTTTTCATGCTGTTATTTTCGGGGTTCGAAATGCAAAAGATAGTGGAATATTATAGCCTGTATGATGAACATGAATTGCTAATCAGATAAGTTTTACATTTTTAAAAACGTTATATTTTCCTAAACTTTTATAATTCAGCTATAAACTAACAATAGCCCTATACATTATAATAAGAAGTGGGAAGAAAATTAATGCAAACATATTTGATTTACAAATATTAATATTTTCAGAGTAATTTAATACCTTTTAAATATGAATATGAAAAAATGGAAAAATAAAAGTATATAAATGAAAGAAAACTACAACATTGTAATACAAAGTAGTAAAATCTTATTTCAAATCTTTTATGCTGTTATTTTCGGGGTTTGAAATGCAAAAGATAGTCAGTGGAATATTATAGCCTGTATTCAATGATAAAGAATCCTGCACTGCATTAGCGGATTAATCCAGACAAAATCATTAACAATCGCGTGTCGAAGTGGGGATCTTGCAGTTCGGAAAGTATTTTAATTAGATGACCTTGTACTACACAGAAATGAATTAACAATCGATCTCTGTCCGAACCAAAGGTAACTTGACAGTTAATTAGAAAGTTTGTTTCCGTTAATAAAGTTCCAATATAATTTATGACGGAAAGCGAAATGAGTCGGTAATCGTCAGTTCCTCAGCGTGGGTGCAGCCTGATTTAAATTTCTCATTTCACGGACTTCAGCGTAAAGACCAGAAATTAGTAAAATCAGCTTAAGTAACTCGATTAGAGTATTGCTTATTTAAGTCTTATTTAAAATGTAGCAGAACGGTTAGTTAACAATTTATTTCAATGCACAATGTCTCGAACAGCCACTGAGGTGTGCTGCAATTTGTACTGAAATAAAATTAGAAAAGTTCTATATGATGCATGAATCTTAGAGTGTATATTAAAGCTTCTCTGTAATTTATAAAGGTTTCTTAATTATTTAACACATCGATTTTTTGTTTTTATTATAAAAAACGATGATTTAAGAGTTTAGAATCAGCAAGCAGACAATCTCGACCTTTCGAAATGGAGAAGAGAAGGCAAGTCATACCTTTTCTTCTAATTATTTTTTTCGAGATTTTTGACGAAAGACTTCTATAAATAGAGCCTGTTAGGAACATTACAATACCTTCATACCCTCTTCGATATGTATGTACATATCAAAATTTATTCTCTTTATAGTCTTAAATTTCAGAGTGAAAGATATATATATATATATATATATATATATATATATATATATATATATATATATATATATATATATATATATATATAGATATATATATATATATATGCTTACAATGTATTACAAATTTAATTTAAACGAATCTCAGTTATTTTCAACGATTTTAGTTCCATTTCTTTACTAAGAAAATAACCTAAATTCAACAGAGAAATCTCTTCTACTTCTAATTCTTTTTTTATTGACGAAAAACTTCTATACACAGAGTCTGTTAAAAACATTAGAATATCTCCATATCTTATTTCATATGTATGTACACATAAAATTTATTTCCCTTATAGTACTTTAAATTTCAGAGTAAAAAGGTATATATATATATATATATATATATATATATATATATATATATATATATATATATATATATATATATATATATATATATATATATATATATATATATATATATATATATACATATATATATATATATATATATATATATATATATATATATATATATATATATATATATATATATATATATACATATATATATATATATATATATATATATATATATATATATATATATATATATATATATATATATATATATATATATATATATATATATATATATATATATAATATATATGTGTGTGTATATGTGTGTGTATAGGCATTACAAATTTAATTTATACGAAATCAATTATTTTCCCCATATATTTAGTTTCATTCCCTAACTAAGAAACAAACCTCATATTTAAACAGAGAAATCTCTTCTGCTTTTCCATTAATAATATATATATATATATATATATATATATATATATATATATATTATATATATATATATATCTTATATATATATATTTTATGTATACATATATATATATATATGTATATATATATAATATATATATATTATAATATATATATATATTATATATATATATATATATATATATATATATATATATATATATATATATATATATATATATATATATATATATATATATATATATATATATATATATATATATATATATATATATATATATATATATATATATATATATATATATATATATATATATATATATATATATATATATATATATATATATATTATATATATATATATATATATATTTATATATATATATATATATATATATATATATATATATATATATATATATATATATATATATATATATATATATATATATATATGTATATATATATATATATATATATATATATATATATATATATGTATATATATGATATATATATATATATATATATAGTATATATATATATATATATATATATATATATATATATATATATATATATATGTATATATATATATATATATATATATATATATATATATATATATATATATATATATATATATATATATATATATATATATATATATATATATATATATATATATATATATATATATATATATATATATGTATATATATGTATATATATATATATATATATATATATATATATATATATATATATATATATATATATATATATATATATATATATATATATATATATATATATATATATATATATATATATATATATATATATATATATATATATATATATATATAATTTAATCAATTATAATACTTGATTACAGATTTTTTTGGTCACTGCTGTCTCGATCAAAATTAATTACTAAACGATCTTTCGTTAATAACTGCTTTTTACCTACATCAATGTATCTCTTTCAAATTAAGAAGAACTAAATCAAATATTTGGGGAATATTTACTGTTCAAAATATTATTAATAGAGACTACGAATTAAATCCAAAGTGTTTTTCCCGAAATGGAGTCAGTACGTTATCGAATACAGAGATGAAAACAATCCCCAATAGATTATAAGCAGGGGAATAATTAGCATTCCATGTGCGATAATTTCGTTAGAAAATCAATGTATTCAAATGTTATTTACGTCTTAAATTTGAAATATTCCACAACACTATAATCTAATTATGTTTACTTTCACAAACACATTATTAGCTAAATTTATTTGTTTATTTAAAGTAAGAGTAATTTAGTTTAGTCACACAAATTCATATTTACTTATTTCGTAATAATTTAAAGTAAAACACCATTATTACACTCATTCCCCTAGAGATGAGTAGGTTCGGAATTATTTTAAGTAAGCTTTTTTATTATTTAGAATCCGTCTTCCCTGAAAATTTGCAAAAATGCTGTTTTCTAAATTATTTTTTATTTAGCTTAACATTCTGTCTTCAAAATTTAGTTTTAGTAGGACATTAAGATGAGAAAAATTTTAAATAGAAACGTTTCAAGAGAATTTTGTTATAATGAATTGTTAAGTTCTTAATAATAAATGCTACTTTATTTACTAAGAAATCTTCATAAAAGCGTATTTATTATTACAAATATTGTTAACAAATTTTCTGAAATAGGGATATGTCTTTAACCTCATGCAAAATATTTTGAATTTATTTCATTTCAGTCTTTTGATATCATAGGTTTTGGAATACAAATTGACATAAAAGTGGATTTCATTAAATATGTTTACTTTTTGTATAAATGATAATTATTAGTTATAGTTTTTTCAGTTTATCAAACGTATTACACCAGGGAATTGTATTTTAAAAAAATCTAAAATAATGGTTAAATATAATGTTACGAATTTGTTAGTATAACTTAAATTTATCATGGGAATCTATGGGTATCTCGCCAAATTGGCGAGATATCGGCTCATTGGCGACAGTTTTGGCAACCTATTTTTTCGCCAAGTTCGTCGCCAAGTGTCGACAAATGTTGCCAAGTGTGGCGTCAAGTGACCACTTCCAGTTCCGGTTTCTGGAGTGTTCCAGCGATTTCTTCGGGCCTATATAAGGCAGACAGAGTCCCATGCAGAGAAGAGTCGTTAAGAGGATCAATTGGTCTACGGAGTACGCACGATGGGCTGTGCTTGAAACTGAAAGTGGTGCGTGAGCCGAGGCATTGGGCTCAAATTGTTCCGCGGTGATTTTGACGGTGTGTGTATTTACTGAATGCTAATAAAGTATTTGTCTTCGTGCTGCAGTCTTGCTTGCTTGAAAGTCTATTCAATCCCCGAACCCGGTTTTGGATGTTCGTAACAGTACCGTTTCAAATAACATGATTACTGTTGTTATTGTTGTGGCTTATCCTTCAGCTGTCTGACTTTGTCAGGCAAGATCCATTAGACAAAATGTGCCCAGCAGAAGCTTGCTAAGCTTGACATTTTGAGAAGATCTTTCCTAAGGTATTTCTGCCTTTGAAAACTGAGTGTCTCTTAGTATCACCACTTGCCAGTCTGCAAATTTCCGTTTGAGTTCCACAACTGAGTGTAGACGAAGAGCCAGGTTCTTTGTCAATGTACCAGGAATAGCTAGGATTGAACCTCCACTCCTTCGAAAGTACACCGTTGGCAATGGATGAATATTCTAAAAAGGAAAGAAGGAAAGCTGGAAGATTGGCGTGATTGCAACCCTCTTTGGCGAAGCTATACACTCTCTCATTGCCGAGCATGTCGACGTGCATATAAATGCAAAATAAAATAAACAACAACAAAATAAGTTGGTAAAATGTCTTTAAAAGCAATATATAGTATTTTTTTTATTTCTAGCTCGTGCAAGTTAAAAAAAAACAAAATTTTCAAGAAAATTCATTTAACACTTTCGTGTTAAATCGGGGCATTTATTTCTCACACAACGTATGCAAAATTTCAAAACAGAAGTACTAATTGTATTCAATTTGATCTAACAACACATGACAGGGCAAAACTGACGCAAGAATCAGTTTTCCCATTGTTATAATAGCAAGGCCGATTTGTTATAATGGGTTTTGCGCTTCCTAAACGTCTGTTTTGTAAGATCATGTAGGTGAAAAGTAATATTCCTTTGGCCTCCGAAAGGATGAAAGTTCTTATAGCTTTCTTGAAATCTAAAATATTATATGCAAATATTTTAATACATTTTACAGATACTATTTCTTTGGGTTTTTGTTTTAAATGATTTAGGAGTGTCCAGAAATTTTAAATTTAAAAACGTAAAAATTTGGGAAGATTTAGAGGTTGTGTAAAAATGAGCGTAAGTTAATATCTCTTCAAGATCACATAGATTTTGATGCTTATTATTACACTGTTGTAATAGGGTAAACATATCAAACGTTAACGAATGACAAAATTAAGTTTCAGGTTAATGTCGCTCAGATTTAAACAAATCTGTCATTGAAAATAATTAATAATAAGTACCCAAAATTTCAACATTTTATTTTAATTACAAAATTATTTACTTAGAAACTAAATTTATGTTGGGTTTGTAACATTTAAAAGTTTTGTAATCATTATATATTTAAAACTTAATATTTAAGCTGAGAATAAATGTGTAATTAGCTTGGTTTTTAGCACTATGGTATATGTCTTTGAATTAGGTATTTAAATGAGACTGGGACCTACAGTTTAAAGCCGATTACGAATGTCTACGAACATCCATGCCACAGTGGCATTCGAACCCATGAACTCAGCGACCTAACCATTCGAATATCGTTCAGTAGCTTGGGAATGGACATCCTAACTGGTCATTTCATTCTATCCAAATAATCCCCTATATAATAATAGCTTAAATTGTCTGTCCATCTGTCCACGAATTTATGAAGCGGTTGTACGTGGAATGGATAGAAACATCCATAATGTATTTTTTATGACTTAGGGTTAGCAAAATTCAAAGCAAGTTCTAAAACATTCGAAATCCACCCCTGCCCCATTTTCGAGTGTTTAATGCCTTTATTTCAAGCTCTGTTGTAACCGGTTAAGAGCAGATTCTTAAATTTATCAAATTATCACATAATAAATAAGTAAATGTAACTTTTTTCTAACATTATGACGTCATTATTTTAACCATCTCATTGAATCATTTCTTACTTTAAATTATTGAAATATCGTCTACATTATTTTCATACGTTTTCTCACTGAACTTCGATATTACGTAAATAATTTTCTTTTATATTTGTATTAAATAATAGATTAGGTACATATGTGCTAATTTTAAATTTAATCATCGATTATTTTTTGTTGCAATGAAAATTTTATTACCGGTATTAACAACAAATTCTTTCCATAAAAGTCTATCAGTCTATTTCATGGACTAATAAATATCTAACTCTTAAGTTATGTATCTTTGAAAATTAAGAAGTTTGTTCGCTTGTGTGTTTGTTTTTTATACATAACCACATGGTTTGCAATCGATTCACTCAATTTTGGACATCATTTATATATATAGCCAAATAATCACTGTCAATATTAAAACCTCTGCTCTCCATCCAATGATGTAATATGACAAGATAAATTAAAGTTGGCAACTAACATACGGTCAGTAAAGATAAACAAATTATTGAGCGTGTACCAAATAATTCTTAGCCAAAAAACAAACCATTTTTTTACCTGCCTTATAGGGTTCTCTACAATTCTAGAAAATTAAAAATTTTATTGATCCCTTCATTTTACGGGCTACACGCTATTCACAGTATAAAATGCAAGCTAAAATTAAGCTTCTTTACCTCACTCCTTTAAAATTATTTTCTATTATAAAAAATATCTTATTAAAGTATAAGAAAAATTTAAAAGCAAAAAACAAGTCTTGCATGTTTAGTGACTTAAATATAATTTATTTCTACAATAAAAAAATATACGTTCTATCATCATATATAAGAGAGAATGATAATTAAAATGTATGCATGCAAAATGAGATTCGACTACAATGCTATCATCGTATATTGAAAACAAATTCATAAACTAACGTCAAACATTTTGTAAGTAGAAATGAAGATATTTATTATTTTTGATTCAAAGCAGAAATAAATTACCTCTTAATAAATATTCTTATCACGTTCCTGCATTTAAATAACTAAACTTCCATTTAAATAATATATATGGAAATGTTTTCTGGAAAATTTAGAAATAACTTTATTGTTTTACCTTAAATAGTCATTATTTCGAAGAATCTTAATTAATTAGTTTTCTGCGTTTACATTCCTGCAATGTCCTCTTTTGTGTCATGACAATAAAATATTTTATTTCCGTCAACGACAGTCTTAAGTTTTGCAAAAAATTCCTTGAAAGGAACTTAAAACGAAATGTATTTTGAATTATTATGGAAATGTTTGTTCAATAATCTCGAAAAGTTCTGTTTTCATTGTTATACCGAATATTATAACATTGGTAATGATTTCAGCATTGTCATCCCGATTGCTAATCAGTTTTCACATAAACATCTCTGCTTATGAAATATAAAATGTCAGATAAATTATTCACTTCAAGCTGTTTTAAAAGCAAAAGATAGTTTGTAACATTAGGCAATTCCTAAACCATTACAATTTCTTTATATATCCGTCCAGATATAGAATTCGTGATCAAGCTCCTTTATTGCAACCATGATAAACACAAGTCAGTGTTCCATGCTGTTCTCTGAATGGCATTTTAATTAGCAAGCGCCTTGTTGCTAATTGGAGTTGCATACATTAAGACTCAACACTGCAAATGGAAGTAGAGAAACTAAAGCGATGCATGTATTTCAGAACATGCAGTTAAAGTCAAGATTATGTTTAAAGATTTAATAATATTGAAATGAGCTATATAATTTCTGAAAATCAATCTGCTATATTCATTAGATGTAAGAGATCTTTCAAGGAAGGTTTAAGTATTTTTCTTTAAAATTCGTAGTAATAAAGAATTGGGATGAGATACGTTTTCAGTAAGTGAAATAATTATGAGTCTTGTTATAAATTCATCAAATTTACTTGTTAATATAGTCAAGATTTTTCACTCTTAAAACCATGAAAATTAAAATTGCTTTCATATGTTCTTCCTCCTTTCAAAATTCAATCATTTTTTTATAAAGCGATATGAATAAAATTTATAAGAATGATATTTATAAAGACACTGTCTACCAATAAATATTTGGAAACCTATACAAATGACGATATCTACGGTCCTGAGGTACGTCACGGCCTTCGCCGGTATAAATCGTGTAGGAAAGAGCCTCGGCATTAGTCTCATACAAGATGCCGCGCAGTTCGGAGCTATCTGATTTCGAGAAAGGTATAATTATTGGGTATCACAAATGTGACCCATTCCTAAGGAACATATCTAGAGATCTGAAATACCCAAAATCGACAGTGGCCTATGTGATTAAGAAGTGGAAGATTAGGGGGGATTGGAGGAATGGGCCCCGAGTTGGCAGACTAACGAAACTGGGAGATAGAGACCGACGAGTGCTGTCAAGAGAAATTCGGAACAACCTCAACCAACCGATGGCCTTCATCCGCAAGAAGTTTCAACAGGCATCCGGGAGTATTGTGTCAATGAATATCATTCGTAAAGAAGCACATCTGCTTGGGTTTCATGGTCGTGGTGCTGAAAATAATCTTTTGATCCCAAAGTCCAACTGCACTGCTAGGTTAATGTGGTGCAAAGCACATCGAAATTGGACCGTAGATCAGTGGAAACGGGTTCTTTGTAGCGACGAATCAAGGTTCACCCTTTACCGTCCGGATGGCAGGGTCTGGGTCTGGCGTCTGCCTGGAGAACGTCTCCTCCCAGAATGCAATGTGCGAAATTCAAGTTCGGCGGAGGTGGAATTATGGTCTGGTGGTGTTTCTCCTGGTATGGAATGGGACACTTGGTCCCCATTCATGGTAAACTCAACGCCGAAGCCTACTGCACTTTTTGGATGACAATGTGCTTCCTACGTTGTGGCAGTTTACGGGTTGGACCCCTGATACTTTTAGGATCTGAAGGATCGTTATCTGAATGTGGTTCTTTACCGGACATATTGTATTCCTATAGCTTTATATTAAATTATCGAAAAAATTATTTTATTTCTGGAAACCAAATACGGTCAGTAAGAAATCAACTCAATTGGACTACACTTAAACATACTCTCCATTGATTGTGATTTTAAAATACAGACCGTTTGAAGAACACATTTTGGGATATTAATTCAGGGACCTCTTCTTGAGGTCCTACACTAGGGAGATTTATATCAATTGTCTAGTTCTTAATTTTATAGGTAAACCTTTTGCAATGTTACTTTACTACTTATTTCCGATACCATTTATCAAAGCATCATTCAGTGTTATAAATTTTTAATTACATATAAATTCATTACGATATTCAATTACCAGAATCATTTGTGTTGAACTTTTACAAGATACACTTTCAAAACACTATAGTTTTAAATTAAATGAATAAATGGATCGTATTATAATAGATACACTTTCTTTTAGAAAATAATCATCTGACTTTATAAATTTAAATATCTCTTTTATATTAATAATTTAAATATGGCTAGTGGTGTGAATGTCTGTATTCTAAGTATCAAAATATATCAATAAATGTCATCTTAAGAACATAAATGTGAGAATGTTTTTAATGTGGTGATTTTTAATTAATTAACATTTAGAATTACTTAGAATAATTGATTAGAAAATGTGCCTGAAATTATTATTTCATTAAAGCTATAATTTTAACGAAATTTATCAGTCATTTTGAATACAAATTTTGAGACTTTAAAGAAGGATAATTTTACTAAATAAAATTATTCGTATGATTTAAAGTAGCTCATATATTCTTCCTCTATATAATTTATATAAATAACATATGATAACCTTATGACAAATTAAATAAACTATATAAATATTTCTGATAGCTAAATAGTTCCAGATATACAAAGGAAATTAAAACATATGGCATTGTTGACGAACGTATATAAATAAAATTACCAAAAAAACTGAATTTGATATAAAGTGATTAAGAATGTAAATAACCTGTAAAATTATTCACACAATTTTAAATAAAAACAATGTGTATTAAGAATGAAAAATTCTAAAAATTACTTCCGAAATTAACCCTATTAAAATAACAGAAATGCTTAAAATGACATTCGTGTACATATTTATAATTAATTTGGCAATGATAAAATACAATGAAGGTAAAATAAATCTTATTAAAAGTAAAATATTAATAAAGAATGGGGTATAAAATTTTATTATTTTGCAAAACAGTTAAGTTTAGAATTAAAAACTAAGTAAAAAATGTGACTTGGTAATTTTCCTTTCACATTCTCTTTAATCTTTGGCCGTAATTAATTTTTTCTGCATTTTAGTCACTAATTAGGGCACAAAATTTATGTTTTTTACTGTAAAAATGAAATTTGCATCCTTTGACATAAGATAAAATGCTTGAAAAAATTATTTACTGAGAGAAGAATAATTATTCTGCCATAAATGTGTTACAAATAGCAAAAAATAATTGCAATTTTTTATTGCATGTTAGGAGAACATTTTTTGCATGGCTTTTTAACAAATGAATGTTAATTACCGAGGAATCTTTGAGTTCTCAGAAAATATTAAAAAAATATTTTTAAAATATCAACTTTGTATGTACAAATAGGTGTATGATAAGCAGAAATTGTAATTTTATACAATATTTCATAATAGAAAAATTTATAAAGAAAACTATAAAATGTAAACCGAAATATAATACGTATATAAAGGGATTTCATATCTTTGTTTTACATCTCATCATGAGAATTTTTTTACAAAACTAGACTAACTATCAATATTTAAGAAAAAAGCATGAAAAAGCTTGTAATTATGAATAAAAAAATCGAGTTTGTTAATAATATTTTTATTTTAACTTTAATTTTATAAATACATAGAAAACAGTACAACAGTGACTATCATAATACCTTTTAAAATAACAATTTTTATTTCGAAAATAATTTGTTAACGTAATTCCGTTTAAATTCAAGTTTTGAGACTGCATATATAGAAGTATAGAATTTACGCTAATACTTTAAATCTGTACTTTTTTGTGCATGAGTTATTCTCACATTGGAAAACATACTCTCCCTCTTTGCTGCATTTTATCCTGGAAGTCCTTTTTATAAAGTAATATTTAAAAACGATACTACAATTCCAGTCAGATTTAAGTAGATATTTTATATAAATATAAGATATAAAGTAAAAGATTCCACCTTCTATATGTACTTATGTACATATGTATATATATATATATATATATATATATATATATATATATATATATATATATATATATATATATATATATATATATATATATATATATATATATATATATATATATATTTATATATATATATATATATATATATATATATATATATATATATATATATATATATATATATATATATATATATATATTATATATATATATATATATATATATATATATGTATATATATATATGTATATATATGTATATATATATATATATATATATATATATATATATATAAATATATGTATATATATATATATATATATATATATATACATATATATATATGTTATATATATATATATATATATATATATATATATATATATTTATATATATATATATATATATGTATATATATTTATATATGTATATATATATATAGATATAGATATACATACATACATATATATATATATATATATATATATATATAAATTTTATATATGAATATTATATTTTATACAAGCTACAGATTATTTTTACTTAATCAAGTTAATTTTATATTATTTTTCCCTTTAAAATACTAGAAGTATGACGATTGTGTTTATTAAAATATCAATAAGCAAATATATATCTCCTTGAATTATTTAAATATAGATAAAAATTGTTCAGTGTTGGATTTATCAAATTGTTAACACCTTATTTGTTTATAGTTGTAGTTTAATTGTAAAAAAAAACTTTGGGTGGCTAACATATATATGACTTAATTTCATCTGTTAAACAATAACTTTTTCAAGGAAAAATTTTTATATAAAATTTAGTACAGTACTTAATATTATATTACAATACGACTCAAATGAAACATGCAGTAAATTTATGTATCTAACATACATAGTTTTAAGTATTTAATTTTGTTTAGAAATATAAAGGACATTTTTTTTGCAAAATAAATGACGTTTCTCAGAGGGAAAATATTATTAGTTCAGTTAATAGTATCAATTCTTCTTTTCTTCCATGAGACACGTCATACATAAAATAAATAAAAATGTACAGATCAATAAAGTTTATATTATCCAACTTTATTTATTTATAGGTATAATTTTCCTTATAAAAAACAAACCTTTTAGGATCTAAGAAATATATGACTTAATTTCATCTATTAAACAATAACTTTTTCAGGAAAAAAATTTAATAAAATAATTTATTACAGCATTTATATTCATATTACAATGAATCTTAAATGAAACATGCAGTATATATATATATATATATATATATATATATATATATATATATATATATATATATATATATATATATATATATATATATATATATATATATATATATATATATATATATATATATATATATATATATATATATATATATATATATATATATATATATATATAATATATATATATATATATATATATATATATATATATATATATATATATATATATATATATATATATATATATATATATATATATATATCTAACATCTTGCTTAGCCTAACTATGTAACTGCTTTATGTTATAAGATAAATTTTGTAATTATCATCATTAAGATCCTTTATAATCTTTTACAGAACTTTTCCACTTTTAGGTTACCGTCATCACGTAATTAAAAACCGAACACATCATTGGGTAATAATCTTACCTAGTAATTCTTTACCAGATTCTTTCTCTGGTCTAAAGATCGTGATTCAAATAAAAGTTGTCAAAATTTACTTTAGTTTTCTCTGTTTTCATGGAGTAAAAAATCTAAATAACTGCATCTTATGCCAAACAGCCATTACTATATTTACACATATGCTTGCACTGAGGTTTTGCCTCATCACAAAGGGAGTTCCGAGCTCATAAGTCAGTCTGCTGTCTTGAAAAGTATGAAAATGAAATGCAATGGTTTAATTAAATCAACATAGTTATTCAGGAATGAACTCTGATGAACGACTGTTTACAAAACCTGTTCCTGTGGTTAAATAATTATTTGTGCCAACCACTCAGAGTTTACAAACACAAGTCAAGTGGATGATGCGAATGACTTACTTTAAGAGTCACCAACACAATAGGGAAAGTATATCTCCACATAAAATCACGTTATTTACTTTTTAAAGAATTCAAAACTTACTAACTTTTAGCATTCTAAAATTCTTTTTGTCCTACTGTTACAACTGAGTCTTATAGTACAAATATTCTTAAGTGAAAAAATCTTCAAGATCATAAAGACCTGTTTTCGGCTAAAATATTTCTTTATAGATACTGTTCCTTAAAATATACTTAATTAACATTTTTAATTTGTCAGATTCACGTTAAAATAGTATCAATATTATCAATCGAAAATAACTTAATTAAGAACAGTTAAAAGGGAGAAGCAATATTTATACGACATTACACATATAAGTTTCTCTCATATATTATGAGCCATGCGTACCTTTTACAATAGCAGTTCTTTTTATTTACAGGTGTTATACTTGCACATTTATTCTATTGAAGAATTAAACGGTATGCTCCTTTGTTAGAGAAAACCCTCGATTTCTAAAAGAACCAATTCGCTTGTCATTCTGCGATTCATAAGCCGTTCTCCTCATACGTAAATATTTTTTAATTAACTTCAAACACATAGCATATAAGAAATCAGGTTTATTTTGAGACAGGTCAGGAATGTTTAGTTCATAAAAGGAATTTCAGATTGTA